>CASCJZ010000255.1:0-589089 GCA_949152475.1 Terebella lapidaria
AAGAGCCGCGATCAGATGCAGCATATTCATTTGTTCAGTCAAGTGTTTCACTAAATTTTATTGTCACAATAGGAAACCAGACCGATAACAACAAAAAGTATGTGCTGTCAAAATTATACTGACATAATTGTGTATCTCTTACTCTTATGTGTATCTCTTACAATCAACTACTCTGATATATTGACGAGTGATGAACAAAACAAAGTCATTTCGGACTGCTATTCCTGAACAAGAAAAGGAAAAATGAAATTATAATGTTTGATACATGCAATATGTAATAGTCACAAATAATCATGACGATAAAATTTGTCCATTGTATACATGATATTATGAAAAACTAGACGTCAAGGCCTAAAGATGCCTTGGAGGCATTTCGGTGTGATGATTAATTTATAATATATACTAGATATCGACGAAAATGAAAAATGTCGACTCCGCAAAAAAATTTACCGCTAAAATAATACCCCTTAGACAAGTTTGTCTAGGGCGACGAGTCCGAAAAAAAAGTCCGTTTCGCTCTACGACTCACCGTTTCCGAGATATCGAAGAAAACGAAAAATGCCAACTCGGCAAACAATTTTTTAGTCAAGGTCAAAGTTCATCCATAATACATATAAGATAAATGTTGTCTAGAGCGACGAGTCCGAAAATAACGTCCGTTTCGCTCTACGAAGCATCGTTTCCGAGATATCGTCGAAAACGAGGAATGCCGACTCGGCCAAAAAATTTCAGGTCAAGGTCAAAGTTCATCCATAATACCCCTTAGACATGTTTGTCTAGGGCGACGATTCCGAAAATAACGTCCGTTTCGCTCTACGAAGCACCGTTTCCGAGATATCAACGAAAACGAAAAATGCCGACTCGGCAAAAAAATTTCGGGTCAAGGTCAAAGTTCAACAATAATACCCCTTAGACATGTTAGTCTGGGGCAACGAGTCCGAAAATAACGTCCGTTTCGCTCTACGATGCACCGTTTCCGAGATATCGACGAAAACGAAAAATGCCGACTCGGCAAAAAAATTTCGGGTCAAGGTCAAAGTTCATCCATAATACCCCTTAGACATGTTTGTCTAGGGCGACGAGTCCGAAAATAACGTCCGTTTCGCTCTACGACGCACCGTTTCCGAGATATGCAGGATGCCTCAAGGATGACTCAGCAAAAAACTAGATATCGACGAAAATGAAAAATGTCGACAAATTTCGGGTCAAGGTCAAAGTTCATCCATAATACCCGCTAGACATGTTTGTCTAGGGCGACGAGTCCGAAAATACCATCCGTTTCGCTCTACGACGCACCGTTTCCGAGATATCGACGAAAACAAAAACTGCCGACTCGGCAAAAAAATTTCGGGTCAAGGTCAAAGTTAATCCATAATACCCCTTAGACATGTTTGTCTAGGGCGACGAGTCCGAAAGTAACGTCCGTTTCGCTCTACGACGCACCGTTTCCGAGATATCGACGAAAACGAAAAATGCCGACTCGGCAAAAAAATTTCGGGTCAAGGTCAAAGTTCATCAATAATTCCCCTTAGACATGTTTGTCTAGTGCGACGAGTCCGAAAATAACGTCCGTTTCGCTCTACGACGCACCGTTTCCGAGATATCGACGAAAACGAAAAATGCCGACTCGGCAAAAAAATTTCGGGTCAAGGTCAAAGTTCATCAATAATTCCCCTTAAACATGTTTGTCTAGTGCGACGAGTCCGAAAATAACGTCCGTTTCACTCTACGACGCACCGTTTCCGAGATATCGACGAAAACGAAAAATGCCGACTCGGCAAAAAAAATTCGGGTCAAGGTCAAAGTTCATCCATAATACCCCTTAGACATGTTTGTCTAGTGCGACGAGTCCGAAAATAACGTCCGTTTCGCTCTACGACGCACCGTTTCCGAGATATCGACGAAAACGAAAAATGCCGACTCGGCAAAAAAATTTCGGGTCAAGGTCAAAGTTCATCAAAGTACCCCTTAGACATGTTTGTCTAGTGCGACGAGTCCGAAAATAACGTCCGTTTCGCTCTACGACGCACCGTTTCCGAGATATCGACGAAAACGAAAAATGCCGACTCGGCAAAAAAATTTCGAGTCAAGGTCAAAGTTAATCCATAATACCCCTTAGACATGTTTGTCTAGTGCGACGAGTCCGAAAATAACGTCCGTTTCGCTCTACGACGCACCGTTTCCGAGATAACGACGAAAACGAAAAATGCCGACTCGGCAAAAAAATTTCGGGTCAAGGTCAAAGTTCATCCATAATTCCCCTTAGACATGTTTGTCTAGTGCGACGAGTCCGAAAATAACGTCCGTTTCGCTCTACGACGCACCGTTTCCGAGATATCGACGAAAACGAAAAATGCCGACTCGGCAAAAAAATTTCGGGTCAAGGTCAAAGTTCATCAATAATTCCCCGTAGACATGTTTGTCTAGTGCGACGAGTCCGAAAATAACGTCCGTTTCGCTCTACGACGCACCGTTTCCGAGATATCGACGAAAACGAAAAATGCCGACTCGGCAAAAAAATTTCGGGTCAAGGTCAAAGTTCATCCATAATACCCCTTAGACATGTTTGTCTAGTGCGACGAGTCCGAAAATAACGTCCGTTTCGCTCTACGACGCACCGTTTCCGAGATATCGACGAAAACGAAAAATGCCGACTCGGCAAAAAAATTCCGGGTCAAGGTCAAAGTTCATCCATAATACCCCTTAGACATGTTTGTCTAGTGCGACGAGTCCGAAAATAACGTCCGTTTCGCTCTACGACGCACCGTTTCCGAGATATCGACGAAAACGAAAAATGCCGACTCGGCAAAAAAATTTCGGGTCAAGGTCAAAGTTCATCCATAATACCCCTTAGACATGTTTGTCTAGGGCGACGAGTCCGAAAATAACGTCCGTTTCGCTCTACGACGCACCGTTTCCGAGATATGCAGGATGAATCAAGGATGACTCAGCAAAAAATTATTTCGACCTCTAGGTCAAAGGTCGTTTGAGGTATCGATCCCAAAATCAATAGGGTTCTTCCCTGGTGATATATAAACCTCCGTGCAAAATTCTGCAACTATTGCCTGAATATTTTTTGAGTTATCGTCCGGAAACCAAGTTCTTCGATTTCATCCTCACGGACCTCACGGACCTCGGAGCCGGATCAAAAAAAAAAGTACACCCTAGAGATGTTTGTCTAGGGCGACGAGTCCGAAAATAACGTCCGTTTCGCTCTACGACGCACGGTTTCCGAGATATGCAGGAAGCCTCAAGGATGAATCAGCAAAAAATTATTTTGACCTCTAGGTCAAAGGTCGTTTGACGGATCGATCCCAAAATCAATAGGGTTCTTCCCTGGTGGCATATGAACCTCCATGCAGAGTTCTGCAACTATTGCATAAATATTTTTCCAGTTATCGTCCAGAAACCAAGTCTTAAAATTAGCCTTGATTTCATCCTCACGGACCTCACGGACCTCCGATCCGGCTCAAAAAGAATAGGGTTCTTCCTCATATCATTTCTGACTTGCGGTGAAAATTTGACAAGGATCCGTCAAGGCAATCTAAAGTTATCGTCCGGAAACCAAAAGTGGCGAAAGAAGAAAAAAAAAAAAAAAAAAAAAATTCTGCTAAAACCATAAAGGCATTTCTGCCGAAATGCCTTAATAATATGCTATAACCACGATTTTACAGATTCAATGGTGAGCAGAGGTATGTTCAGTGTGACCGACACTTTCACACCTCCAAATTGAATAGTCATCCAGTAGGCGTTGTTTCCACAATATTGTGCAGTAAAATCCCTGTTTGATGTAATCCGCATCACTGCCATTGCTTATAATTTCATTCGTTCTTGATTTTCCTGTTTGTGTGTGTGGTGAAAGATTTTCTATAGAAAATCTTTGGTGTGGTGCTTGACACTGCATAGGCATAATGTTGGCTCGAATAGATCTTTTGTCTTGATCTGTTGTCTTGAATTGGCAGGTCATCAGATGAATCTCCCGGGCAATTTTGACATCAGTTATTCCTCTATACTATTAGTTAGTGTATGGATATAAATATGAAAATTGGTTATGAAAGAAAGTTTTTTGTTGGAAAGTTTATTCACAACACAACTAGTATGTGGTTGTCTTTATCTGTATTTTATCAGTTTGTGCTACTGATATATTCTTATCGCTGATTATCAAAGTTCACAGAAATTGCTCATGGGTTACACATGGCGTATTGAATTTCATGTCAGTGGACAATTGGTACTCCCTGGCAGTTGGTTTCCTATCAAAACGATTATGAAAAATGTTTTTTTAATCAGCTAAAAACTTCATTATAATTACTGTTTCAAGTGTATTTCTCTCACGAAATTCCAGTCACATAATATCCATTGAATCTCATGCAGTTAGTCTTGGACAATATGTATTCCCAGGTAGTTTCTTATATATAGTAAGTTGTTAGGTTAATAAATAACAATGGTCATGATGAAAATTCTGCATTTATGATGTTGTGTATTGTTATTCATAAACTCAATCTTCATATTGATTATCTAGGGGGACAATTTATCGCACATACTGGGTCATCTTTCCTACCTATCAAAACTCAAGTCAGGAGTCTGGAGTAATTTGACTCCCATTTCATCTCCTATAGTACTAATATAATTGTTGCATCTTGAGGTTACAGCTATCTTCCTGCTCTTTTTCATCTCGTCTTGAGGTTACAGTGCTGCTGAATCAGTGAGTGCATTCTCTGCATGCGAGCCATTTGTCCTAAATTCGTCAACATTTTGGGGTGATCAAAGCATTTAACACGACTTCATGTCAATATGTTATTATGCAGACCATAGAGACGCAAAAGGGAGTGGAAAGGGAGCCTTCTGGATATTTAGATACAATAACAACAACTGGTTATGATGAAAGTGTTTTTTTAGTTTCATTGTTACACACATAGATCTAGGCCTACTGACTGTCCATGACTCCTTGAGCCTGATTCAGACAGATTTTTTTTTCAACTGCTTGCCAGTATTACTCGCTATTTTTCACACTATTCTAGGTCTAGACCTACCAGGCAGTACAGCAATATATATATATATATATATATATATATATATATATATATATATATATATATATATATATATATATATATATATATATATATATATATATATGTATATATATATATATATATATATATATATATATATATATATATATATATAGCAATGATAATAATTATTACAGGTATAGAGATCTACAAGAAACCTGCTTTTCCACTCGCTGCGTCTCTATGCTCTGCATAATAATAAATTAATACCAGTTGTGACTATTAGGTTTTGAGGGTGGTCGTCACTCTCGACTTTTACGAATACTGTTCTTGTCAGTTTGTCACTATGTTGTACCATTTTTGTTCAATTGTACATTTATTATAGGGAGTTGGGTTTAAATTTGGTAATTGGATATTTGGGGGTGACATACATGTTTCCATGCGTTCAGTTTACTTCATCAGCTTTTGTACTTGTTTTTATTTGACTAAATAACCCTTCGTGTATTTTGGCTGTCGGGCGCCTCCATATTTGTTTATGTTAGTTTTGTATCCGCTTCCGGAAGCGTTCCTTCATGGCGGCGGCCATCACGAAATATTTTGGGAGGATTTCCTGTCAGCATTTTGGGAATTATTCTACATATAACCTTGTTATTTCACTGTATTATGAAGTTTCGAAACATTTCCAAGTTCGGTATGTGTTTGTTTAATCATGTTATATATCAGTTTTCTTGTATTTTACATGTTTATTGTCGAACCACATGTGTGGATTTACCGGGAATTGAGGGACCATAAAACGGCAATTTGGGGTGGGATAGTCCCTCGGAGATTGGCCAAGAGTGATCCAGGTTGCCGTGATCTACTTCGGGGCCTGGATCTATTAAAGAAAGTGAGCTTCTTGGGCGGGCAGTCGCGATTTTGAAGTCCCATGAGACAGAGCTAGGAGAATTTTGTACTGGGAACTTGTATCCATTGCTTGGAAATTTACAGCTTTTGGACCAACTGTGAGAGGTTGGTGTTATAGTACATATTTACAGTAATATTTGGTAGTGTGTTGGCTGCTATTTCAGCTCCTTATTTTATCATTATGGATAGTTTGGCCAGGCTACATCTCCCTGAGTTGTAAGTGTGTCCACTCACATTATACTGATTCGAGACCGATCTTGGTGAGGCGTACCAGGGTGTATTGAATATTACATACTGTTGCATAGTATTTGGGGTTAGTCAACACTGAAGCCCAAACTGGGTTAGTTCTTTGTTTTGTCTGAACGGTGGCTTTGAATATTTTGAGGGATGTACATTCTGTGTTCACATTTGCATGTGCTTAGTATAAAAACAGGCGTTTTATTGAAATTTATAACTGCGTGCCTATCAGTCTGTTCACCCCACACACACACTCGAGTAGACCTGTGGTCTCGCATGGTCGTAAATAAATACCCGGTAAATGAATACCCCTTTGAAAAAAGTAACTGCAGCGGCGAAATACCACCACGCCTCTTCCCAGATTGGTCAGTAAAATGATGTTTTGTTCTAGAATTACCAGTGTACAAACTTTATTGCAAATTCAACACAACTGGTCAATAGCATCGACTCAAAAGCGTACCAGAACTTATTTCCTCATAATGTTCTGTTGGCGCAGAAAAAGATCTTGGTGGGGCTCACACGAACACATGTACACACAGAGCCCATTGCAAAACCATCGCTGAGTGAGGGTAAATATATTGAATAGTGTAGATCCATATCGATTTTCTCTTATTTTTATCACTATTGCCTCATCAAGCACATCTGTAACAGCTGAACAGGTGAATTACTTGTAATGTGTCTGCTGATTATATTTACATGCCCGCGTACGTTTCTGCGGAATTCACATGCCCTCTATTCTGGGCGGTTTTACTCAATGACTCGAACTGTCCTTGAGCATTTCAGGTCTCAACACACAACTCGGTACGCAACAGTACAAGAATGGCAGATGTGTTCAGGTGCGGAAAAAAGGAAGGCACGAAAAAAGTCTGCCTGCAGCGAGATGCCAGTCACCACATGTTGTCAACAGAGCACGCAGCTTGCTTAATTTGCCAGACTGAGAACCCCTTGGGAACTTGGAGAAATTTAGGGCTGTAGAACTACGCAAGGATATAAGTTCTCAGAGGGCTAGAACAGGAGGATGAAAGTGAGTTGCTGGTTTTAATGACATCCGTAAACCTAGCCCTACATCAGCATTACTTGCCAGGCAGACAGCGACACGAGCGGTGGCTCAGTCAGTTCCAAACCTGCCCCACCCGATCGTTTCAAGTTATTAGCTTCACAGTTGTTGCGTGGAAGGGCATGAGCCTTTTTTTCGTGACTCTTCAGGGACTAGCCGTGAATAACCTGGCACGCTAGAGATAGTGCGAGCATTCGTCGAAAAAATTTGCTCCATTGACGAAGAAGGCTTCACAGGCACTGATATGCATCAGTTGTTAGTACAGCGCCAGCTTATTGACATGCTGGCACTGGGTATCATCAATACGTCCACCACTAGATGAAGCATGAGTGAGTGACTCCAGAACTTCGAAAGAGGCGGCCCGTGCCTTCAACTTGCGGGGTGGAGAAGAGATGATGTAGATGCCATAACACTGCAAGACCATGAGCTAGACGCCATGGGGCAATTAGTCGCCAGCATTAGGTCGCACGCAATCGAGTCCATTCAAGTGAACAAACGAGAAAACCTATATGTGGGTTTTGTGGCAAAGTGGGACATATCAAACGGGGCTACAGAGGTGGAAGCGCCAAACTAAAATTGAACAGGAAAAAATAGACTGTGCCGAAACTTGCGTGGTTTTGGCCATGGTCCATGGAATGATCGTAAGAAATCTACGAGGCCAGCTAATTTTGTTCTAACTATTTCAGAAAACGTAAAACACACGCACTGATTGACACAGGAGCTGATATTTGTCTAATTACTGATAGTGTTTTTATTCGAGACGTGTAAATTAAATGTAGTGATTAAACGGAGGACTGAGACATTCAATAGAATAATCGCCCTTGGGCTCTGGACTGAACTTCTGTCGTGTTCGATCTAGGTGTGTACCGCACAACATTAAAACATTTATTAGAGTACACGTGAACCCGAGAAGTGACACAACATCAATAATAAATCAAGCGATCACCTATCCCATTGAGAAGTCAAAGGATGCCAAAAGTTGGGGTTCACAATTGTCTCCAGGCTCATAGGCCAAAAATTGTCTACACAAGCCATAGTAAAGAACTTGTACTTTTACGATGTGTTAACGTCAGTAGGACAAGCCGAAGGTTTCCGTTGTTTGGACCTTAAAAGTGCTATTGGCAGATAGAAATAGCAGAGGGAGATATTCAGAGGAGAAATATTCAGAGGGGACTATTCTTCTGCAATAATCACCGTTTTCTTTGCGGTTTGGATCAGCAAAAAACAATTTTCATCAAGGTTTGTTATTGTAGAATGCAAATAAAACAACACTTATCCTGTATCTACTAAAACATCTTCCTGGTTTTCAAAAGCAGCCGGGATTTGCCCATGTAATTGTTTTACGGCCGCTATTATTGGCTTATGACCCCAGCGCTTCCCTCACTCCAGGTGTGCTAATTCTGTTGGCCCAGATAGCATCCAGGGAGTCATTATTACACTTATTGCATAACATTCAACTTAGCCAATATCATGTGCATTCTTTCTAAATTCCGTAATTGTTTTCCCAGTAACTCTTACATATGGGGATTCCACACCAACTAATTTGGGATTTATACCAGACACCATAAATGAGCTGAATGAACTTTCACAGCATGGTTTGGAATATAAAGACATGCTCATCAATGTTCAGTTGACGTGTATCGTTGTGATGCCCTTGCAAGGCCATGGTAAAAAAAACACCAAACTTTACTGGGGATACTATGGGTGTGAGTCATTTACTCAGAAAGGGAAATGGATGCGAAAAGTGACTTATCAAGACATTGATGATATTGAGCTACGAACGGATGATTCGTTTAGGAGGCAACTGCAAGAGGAACTTCATGATGGAATTTCACCATTCTGTGATCTTCCGATTTACATGATCTCTGCATTTTCAATTGATTACATGCACTAAGCTTCCTAAGGTGTCATGAAACGATTACTCTTGATCTGGGTGAGAGGGAAATGGAAACTAAACTGTCCAATCAGCTGACTAAACAAGTGAGTGGGAAATTAGTTGCACTTGGCAAATGTATTCATGCACTGTTTATTCGAAAACCAAGGAACTTGCAGGATATAGATCGCTGGAAGGCTACCGAATACCGACAAATCATGTCATAGACTGGAAAGCTGGTACTGAAAGGAATCCTGTGGGAAGACTTATATGACCATTTCATGACATTTAGTACAGCTATGTGGATTCTCGTCTCATCTGCACTCGCAAAGACCAATGGAGAATATGCCAGTGACTCATTGAAATACTTCGTTTCGCAGAACGAGTCCTGTATGGCCCGCAGTTCATTGTAATGTCCACGCAAAGTTGCACATATCGTCGGATGTTATTCATCACAATAATCTCGACAGTTGTAGCGCCCTTCCCTTCGAAAACTATCTTTGCCAAGTGAAAAGGATGGTTCGTTCAGGGAAGAATCCGCTGGTGCAGGTTGTCAAGCGACTCGATGAACAGGATGTACGTGCAAAGAACACTAGAAGGTATAACATTGGAATATCATCAGTGAAACCAAATAATGCATTCATTACTGAGGACTCCAAATGTGAAGTTTTGGAGGTCGCACGAAACGATGGCGAAGATGGTGAAACGGAGTTGCTTTGTAGAGTTTACAACAAATCCAGTCCATGCTTCGTACATCCACGTGACTCCAGGGTGCTAGGCGTGCACAGTGTGCACGTGAGGTAGTCGCAGATTAAAGTAATGTCTTCAAGAAAACTGCCATCAAGAGTGCCATCAAGTTTGACCAAGTGGAAGTCACAACATCTATCGTAATGGCTGTACTACACAAATTTTAGGTATGCATGTATATTTTCCCAACAAATAAAGCAGTATTGAAATAGTTTACTAATTTGAAACTCTGATCGAACTACTAGTACATGTACATGTTGCATATCACGTTCGGTGCATGCTATCACTAAAACCATATTTAGGAACATAATGACGAAGTACAGTAGTTATAGCATTCTCATGCAAAACCTTTTTTTGTCAAATGGAGGGATACAAATATGCTGTAGTCGAATTTCTGTGTGAGCAATCCGTTGAAGTTGTGCTGTACTCGTGGATAGAGAAAACAAACCAGACCAGGATTGGACAGGTTCATTAAAATGATGCAGTAAAATTTGTACAGAATTAAGGTGCACAAACAATATTATGTACAGAAATGATATGTACATTCTTTTATACAGAGTAAAATGCTGCATCGACTGGCTGCCGAGTTGAATGCTGCGTCGGTGCAGCTCCATTCTACGCCGGCAGCATATACATATATATACTATCATAATGTTGAAATTCAATATCTGTCCAATGAGGTATCAATTACCAATCAAAATTAATTATTGTTTAAACTAAATATCTTCATGATTATTAACTTGTGTTACTATCATTGTATTATGTTGTCTTACTACCATTGTACTAAGTAGTACATCTCTAATCTATTTCACAATTTGTATTATTGTGAACATGGTGAATTATCTGTTTTAAACTTGTTTCCAACTTTGCTAAATTTTGAGGTGATCCCTTGTTCAGTAATTCCTTTGTCCGCTATTTCAAATATTCATGGCTTTGGACACTTCCCCTAAATCTCTATCCTCTGTCCTTGTTGCCATAGCAATACTTTCTGGATCACCTTATTTGGGACCATAGTCCCACCTACAAACGCCAGTTTGGATCTGTTCTACTTTGTGATTGGTTTGACCATATAGCACGTAAGATCAGACCAGACTTGGCGTCTTTTTCAAAATTCAAAATTCTTTAGTTTGGTTTGAGTGGTCAGAGGCGCCGGACGCGAATCTCATGTCGGTCCCGGCAAAGTATTTCCTATAGTGGAACGGAACAGTCCGAGAGGCTGGACAACTTCGCGCGACACTTCGACCAAACACAGAGACAAGGCAAGCGACCTCGCGAGGACCCGCAGCACCCGTCCACGAGCAAGCGCGCCCACCTGCAGACAAACACGACTAAAAATGGTATGTGCGATCGGTGTGGCTATGCACCACACTCAGAGAATCAGAAATGCCCAGCGATTGGCAAGATCTGTGTAATTTATCGTAAACGTAAGCATTTTGATAGTGCCTGTAGGGCCACCTCAACTCAAAGCTTTCAAAAGTCCAACGAATAGGGACTCAAACGAGGCAGGCGACATCTGAAGAAAATATCTTCCAAACGTGACCTGTATCGACACATCAAGTGATCATTCAGGTCACAGCATCACTCCAGGACATCATCGGAGATATCATACAGCGCTCAGTGCAGGACGCCATTGGATCAACACCAGAGGAGCAGGGGACGAGGGCCTGAAGCCACTCCCCTCTCCTCCGGTCCTTGGCCTACTGGGTCAACCACCACCACCGACCTTCCTCCACCCATGGTCAGCCTCACTCACCCTTCCCCATCCACCAGCATTGGCAACGCCATCTGTCCACATCAACCCTCTGTCACACACGATCGACCTCTGGGCTGGGCAACGTGCCAGTAGTGGCCCACGAACATCCTCTTCCATCATTGGCTAACGTGGATCTTGATTACCAAGTTAGTGATACTGTCAGGGGTAACATTTGGGCGACTTTGTCGATTTCGGGGTCGTACTTGACCATCACCAACCCTAAGTCTCACCCTATCCCCCCCCCTCCCCCCCCCCATCCAATCTGCCAAATGTATTAATATAGATTCGTGGGTCACAGCCTTTTCAATTTTCATGTCGGTGTATCTAAAGAAATTCAATTCGGAGGGCCCATCACTTCTGAAACACATGCATAATGTCCGCAATATCGCTAAGCAAGGTGGGGATTTCCTGTCCTATGACAAAGACTTCAGGCTCCTGAAACAACAAAAGTTCCATGACATGGGATCTCTATTCCAGGGAGCTGTACGTTCGAGCGCTCACATCCAAACCAAAGAATGCTCCCGGCCTCCAAACTAGTGCCCATGCCCGCGAACTTCTAGATGGATTTGTTAGTCCCTGTGGGTTATTGCTTCCCCTTCCACCAAAGTCTGCCTGTACTAGGGTATGAATGTATGATATGAATGATTTAACATTGATGTGTTCTATATTTTTTGAAGTTTTGCAGTCTTTTCAAAGTTATTGATGCTCATTTCAGGATGATGTTACTTCTACTTATAGGCGCGCTGGGAATGTCAGTCGTCGATGCAGAGGAAGAAGAAGAAGAAGGAATAAAGTTTAACGGCACTTTGGGCTCAAGAAGGCCATTCCAGTGGTCGATGCAGAGGAAACATACAATGTATTTTTTATGAGGAGCAACTTCTAGGAGCAACCCCGTCGACACCAGGAAGTACAGTCCCGCTTCAGAGATGCCCAGCCTTGCTCCAGAGATGCTTACTCAAGTTTCCCTGTGGATGACCGAGGCCAGATGATAACGTCACCGAGTATCATCTCCAACCAGGGCAATGGGCAAGTTGTCGACCCTGCTGCCAACCCGTTTCCGACTGGTACCATGCCACTACCCTACCTCGCGAACCCTGCTCTCCGTCCCCACTCTCCCAACTCGTTCCCAATCAGTACCTATTTCGGGACTCCTGCATGTCCTCCTCGACCTCCGGTTCCCCGACACCTCCAATATCCGGCATAGGACAACAGTCAGTCACACAGGGAGTCACTTCGCATCGCTACGTGGAACGTCAACGGCTGGACCACTAATAATCAGAATCTAAGGTATCAAATTTGTTTAAACTGTGATATTGAAGTATTATGTTTATGTGCGACACATTTGAAACCAGGTGAAAATATTACTGTAGATAATTACACTTGGTTTGGAAACAATAGAAAGCATATACACAAAAACGCAAGGAAAGGTTCTGGTGGTGTGGGATTTCTAGTGAAAAATAACGTTTTACAGAATTATGATGTTAAAACAGACATTTCTATAGACAGTGTCATAAAACTGTCTCTATTCCACAAACATAATTCATGCCATTTAGTGTTATTTGGTTGTTACATTCCTCCCTCAAATTCAACTAGAGGACGAAATTCTCATGATATATTCTCTTATGTATCTAGTCAAGTATATGTAGAAAGCTCAGAGGCAGATGCCATCATTTTGTGTGGTGATATGAATGCTCGAATTGGCAATTTATGTGATATTATTGAAAATGTGGACGATGTGATCCAAAATAGAATTGTGATTGATGATATCAAAAACCCTCAAGGAGAAGATTTTATTGAACATTTACAAGAAACAAATATGTGTATATTGAATGGTAGATTTGATAATGATAATTTCACATGTATATCAAATAAAGGTAGTTCAGTTGTAGATTATATTTGTGTTCAACATGAAAACCTGAAAAATTTTCAAATTTCAATGTATGTACTATGTCAGATTTAATTGCAAAATTTGGACTTGAACAAACTATATCAGACTTGAGCCGACCCCCAGACCACTCTATTGTATTTGTTGATATGTACTTTAGCCCCGGTGACATGTTGTTGGATACACACAGCTCCAAGTTCAATGACTCAAAATCAAATTGCCCAATGAGTTCATCCAACCATGTACATAATCGTGCTTTGTCTGATGTGAATATGATTGTCAATACTGCTCAGAAAAAATATGACCTGTCAAATATGCCTCAAGATTTCATGTTGAACATCGAGTGGGGCAATAAAATAAATTCTGTAATTAAAAGGCTTGAGTTGGAAACTCAAAATCAAAGTTCAATAGATGTAATATATAATTCACTATGTTCTTGTATATTCTCAGAAATGGACAAATTTCTCAATTATAAACAATGTGGTAAATCAATTAGAACAAAATTTAAGAATTATAAACATTATTGGAATGAACAGCTTACATTGTTATGGAAAGATATGTCTGTGAAAGAAGCTTTGTATCTGCGATGCAAACGAGATAAACTTAGTAAGAAAAAACATGTACTAGATATGAGAAATAGATTTGTGTCTGCTAGATCTAAATTCGATAAATATTTAAGGTTCACCCAAAGGCAATACAGAAGAAATAAAATAGATGAAATGGAAAAAGTGTGTACAAATGACCCGAAAAAGTTTTGGGAGCATGTTAAAAACCTGGGACCTTCGAAGCATAAAAATATTCCAATAGTGTGAAATGTGAGCAAGGTTTTGTGAGTGATCCAAATATGGTTTTGAATGAATGGTCTAAAACTTTTGAGAAATTGTATAATCCTGACATATCGGCATATGATGAAACTTTTTCTGACCACGCAAAAGCTTTTGTTCAAAATTATGAATCGAATTCGTTTGGAACTGGTTGCAATGTAGATATCAATGAAGATACAACATATGATGAAGTTGTAGAGACAATTAAGAAACTGAAATCTAAGAAAGCAGTAGGATTGGATTGTATTCCAAATGAAGTTATTAAATGTCCTGGTGTGTATTTTGCCCTATATAAACTGTTCAAGTCTGTATTTGATACTGGTGTTTTACCCTCATCTTGGTTATGTGCAATAATAAACCCAATCCCCAAGGGGTCTGGGAAAGATCCCTATGTGCCGCTAAATTATAGAGGTATTTCATTGTTGTCTTGTATATCGAAAACATATTCGTCTTTGATTAATAATCGTATTGTAAAATTTTCAGACAAAAATAATATCATTGTAGATGAACAAAATGGATTTCGTAAAAATAGATCATGTATTGACCACATATTTTCATTGAGTAGTATACTGAGGAATAGACAAAAACAAAATTCATCGACTATGTGTGCATTCATTGATATGGAAAAGGCGTTTGATTGTATCGATCGTGATTTATTGTTTTACAGGTTATTATTATATAACATTAATGGTGGATGTTTGCAATCCATAAGATCGATGTATGGAAAAACTACATCATGTGTTCGTGTAAATAATATGTACAGTACTATGTTTACATCGAAAGCTGGTGTCAGTCAAGGTGATAATTTATCACCGACACTTTTTTCGTTATTTATAAATGGATTAGCTGAAGAAATTAAATCACTTGGTGTTGGTGTAGATTGTAATCAACAAAATATTTCTTTGTTGTTATATGCTGATGACATTGTATTGATTGCTGAAAATGCAGAAAATTTACAACAAATGTTAACCTGTATGTATAGCTGGTGTCATAAATGGAAGTTGAGATTGAATGTTGATAAGTCGAATATTATTCATTTTCGCCCTAGACGTTGTGGTGTAACAAATAATGTTTTTTTCTTTGGTGAAAAGGAGTTATCAGTTGTGGACAAATACAAATATCTGGGTGTATATTTCGATGAATTTTTAACTTTTGAAATTGGGACAAAAATCCTTTGTGATTCAGCTGGAAGAGCACTTGGTGGGTTGATAAACAAATTCAAAAATATAAAAGATGCTGGATTTCATACATATGAGAAAATGTACGATGCTGCAATCATCCCTATACATGATTACGCAAGTGAGGTGATTGGTTTTAAACAATTTTCATTCAGTAGCAATGTACAAAATAGATCAATGCGATATTATCTTGGTGTTCATAAATTTGCTCCTATTTCTGGTATGGATGGTGACTTCGGGTGGTTATGTTGTAAATATAGAAGATTTATGTCAATGTTGAGATATTGGAACAAATTAGTTTGTATGGATGATGAAAGGATTTTGAAAAAATTGTTTAACTATGACTACGAATTATGTAACAAAAATTGGTGCTCCGAACTAAAAGAATTTTTTTCAATTTTAGACATGAATGATGTATTTATAAACAGGAACATATGTAATATGACTGAGATCAAAGAGAAATTTATGAAATTGAATGAGGAAAACTGGAAATTAGCGATAAGAAAGAAACCGAAATTACGTACATATATGTCATTTAAAACTAACATGTGCACAGAAGATTACATTAATTATTACATGAATAAAAGAAACCGTTCCATAGTTGCTCAATTTAGATTAGGAATTTTACCACTAGAAATTGAAACGGGCAGATACAATAAAACCGCTTTAGAAAATAGAATATGTAATGTGTGTAACCTTAAAGAGATTGAGGATGAATTCCATTTGGTAATATCTTGTACCGCTTATGCAACCTTCAGATCTACATTGTATAACTGTGTTAAAAATAGTTTGCCAAATTTTGAGGAAAATAATGATCATGATAAGATAACTACTAGATTTCCAGGTACCACAATATGTTCAATAAGTTCAAAGCTTTACTAGACAATTAGGAACACAATAATAGTACGGCCAAATGCCACTCCCGCCCTAGCACTATTCACTATTATTGGGCTGAACGACTCCTGTTCTTTTGGTGGTTGCACATACCACAGGTCCAATAATCACCTCATTCCAGATTTCCCACGCACTTCGTATCACATGACGAGTTTGCGCGTCCCTTTGAACAGCGACGGTTACCGAGCGAGAAACTGGATAAATATCGGACTATTCTTCTGCAATTAATCACTGTTTTCTTTGCGGTTTGCATCAGCGAAAACAATTTTCATCAAGGTGAGTCAATGTAGAATGCAAATATAACAACACTTATCATGTATCTACTAAAACGTCTTTCTGGTTTTCAAAAGCAGCCGGGATTTGTACATGTAATTGTTTTATGACCGCCATTATGATGACCCTAGCGGTTCCCTCTAGCGCTTCCCTCTAATGCAATATTCTGCCCGTGTATGTACTACAACTATAACATGGCGACATATGACCTGGAAAAAGTGTGAGATGCATTTGTCCCCGTATCGCAGAGGTTAGACCATGAGCCAAAATCTCTAAGGCCTTTAAAAATTGACTTCGCTCCCCCCCCAGGGGTGGGGAAGGTTTGAACACACCAAAATTTAGGTAAATATATCAGGAATCAAAATCCGTTTTGTTGTTTGTTCTATCGGTGGAACCTATGTCACAGGAAGGCCTAGAGTAAGGGTACCCTAAGTCCAAACTTTGCGCAAATTTCTAGATACTGAAAATTACTTGTGGCCCTATTAGCACGAATACACCGTCTGAAAGCATGATAAATCTATTGTTTTATCAATTTCCTGACACAAGGTATTTATTAAATCGATGATTTTAAAACAGAGAGTGATAATCGACAAAATGGCACCTACATACAGAGCGAAAAACATCGTCACAGAATAAGAAAATGTATCACGATTACCGGGACATTTGGTAAAATTTAAAAGGTTGGGATAATTAAGGTTGGGATAATTCATTTATATAGAATGGCCAGGGGTTTTGTGGGTTTCATCATAGTTTCGATGTGTATTTATTTAGTAAATTTTATAATTTATTAATCAGTTGCAAAAGATAGTTTTTCAATTACTACATATAACGTAAATTGATGATCCATGACCACATGATCCACACTCACGTTTCAACGAAAGTTCGTCATTTTTCTTAAGTCGGCTAATTTTTGTGAAAAAATATAGCATGTACATGTATAAAGTGTTTATATTGAGTAACTGATAAATATTTATCCCATTGAAAGGTATGCAACTATGACAAAATTTCCCTTCCATACCTCATTCACCAGGTGGCAACACCTGAATAAATGTAAACAAAACTGGCAGGTGCAAAAAAGTGATTTCATATGGAATGAATGGAATTTTGGTAATTGTTCCCCACAAAATTTAACTCAGCTTTTTTTAATAGCATGTTGAAACACTAGACACAAAGTGTTGAGCGTTTTAAGATATTATATCAAGCATATTGACGAGAAATGTTGCCAACAGCAGACAACACTATGGAACACCATTATTTACATTAGTATTAATACATGTGCATGGTCAGAATACCGTTGCAGGGCATGTTGTGTCACTAATTTTTCATGGTAAGTTTTCGGGGATTATCGGTCAATCAATTTGCGGTCTGTCTAGTTTAATTTGACAATAATAAGATTAAAATCCGCATGTAAATAACATGAATACAGGTAGTTGAGCTTTGCAAAAATATACATGTTCGACATTTTACAATAACTGCAATAACTTTTACAATAACTGCACAAAAATACATTAATTTCGATTGAAATGCGTTCTCAATGGCTATATTGTTCTTTATTGTTTCAGGCAATTCTAGCATGACTGCCTAGGTGTTGACCACTGCACAGAGATATAATCTTTCTACCCATGTACAGTGTATGTGCTTTGCCATTTGTACATATACAGCGCCTTTGTAGCAGTATGATGTTGATTTTACCATTGAGCATCTCCCTTCTGACATTTATGACATATCTTTGGCTGAACAATGGTGGTATTTTGTCATTTTTTGTTACTGCAGATGATGGCCACGTCAAGTAACTAACATCTATTGACATAGAAGTAGAATCCATGTACATGCTTACCTGTAGCTGTAGTTATTGTCTTGGTGGTGGCTAACTTCGCATAATGGCAGAGCAGGCTGGTGCTGGAACTTCAGAGCAGGAATGTCTTTGCCATGTCAGCGGTATCACTGGAGACCTGACAGACTTTTCGTCAGTAACCTGGAAAACATTTTCATCAGCGGCAGAAGTTCGTCTGGATGATGTGTACCACAGACTGAATGATCGCTGGAAGCATGGACCGTATGGCTCATACCACCGACATTGCTATCAAATCTACACCCATAAAGCAAACCTCGCACGGATTCTCAGAAATAGAGATCAGCCAAAAGACCCCAGTGACATATTAACAAAGAAAGCCAAGCTGGAAACCATGTCAACTGTGACAAGACAAAAAATTGTTTCTTCTGATGTGACAAAGTGTATCATCTGCCAGGCCCAAAAACGCACTAAAGGAAAACATCGAACAAAACAGTGTTATGAGCCGCTGAGCTCATTGCAGATGGGCAAAGCAACAGAAGCATTAAGACGAGCGGCACAAATTCGAGAAGACACAAAGATGTTGCTAACCATCGATGGTAATGACCTTGTGTCAATTGAGGTCAAGTACCATGCATCGTGCTACAGACTTTACACAAACAATAAACACCTTGACTCCATACTAGCACAGAATGAACATGAAGCCAACCATTCATCAGAGTATGACCAAGCATTCAATTCAGTTGTCACGACGGTTGAAACGACTGTTCTGGATGGAACAGACACGATTAAAATCTCAGGTCTGAAGGATCTCTACACACAGAAGTTGTCTGAATATGGAATTGAAACTTCGTCATACAAAACAGAAAAGCTCAAACGACGTTTGGTTAAACGTTTCGGTGACAATATTGGATTTTGGAATCCGCCAAACCAAACCCAATGCGAGGTTGTGTTCTCCAAGAGAGTTCCAGTGGAAAATTTTGTTGCAGAAATCCATGACTTTGATGATTATGGCATGTCTGATGAAGAATCATCCATACTTCTTCCGGACTCTAACTAAACCGGCCAACAGGATCAAGTCAGGGAAGTATACTTTGCAGCTAAGCACCTCCGGTCACTCTTACTATCACAAGACAAGCTCATTTCATGGCCTCCACAAGCCAGTGAGCTCACAGAAGAAAATATATCCCTTCCAGTGATGGTCCACAACTTTCTTGTTTGGCTCTTTCAAGATGATGACTCCACCCAATGTTTCTTGACTGAAAATAGACTAGAGACCTCTGAAGCTCTGAAACGCAAGATCCAGTCAGTTGGACAAGACCTGCTCTTCATTGCATCGAATGGCCGGATGAAAACACCCAAACATGTCTCTTTACCAATGACTGTCAAGAATTTGACTGGTTCAGCAGAAGTGATCACTCTACTGAACATATTTGGTCATTCTGTATCGTACAGTGTACTCGAGGAACTGGAAACAAACATGGCTGAATCCATACTAGAGAAGGGGACAGATGGCGTTTCACTCCCTAGCAACACTGAAAAAAATGTGCCAGCCATATTTTGCTGGGACAACAATGATATTGGTGAGGAAACTCTTTCTGGCAAAGATACAACCCACTGCACGAATGGAATTTTGATTCAGGAAAAAGTCGCAGGATGTCTGCCCAGGCCAGCTTTGACGAACACATAGTCTCTGCAGAAGAGACGTTCATTGTCCCTCGATTTCAAACGCTTGCAGGCTCTTCAATTCAATGTTGCACGCCGTGTGCGTCCATCAACAATAGATATTGAATGGGAAACCACAGTACAACATGACCAACGAATGCATATTCTGGATTTTGCATGGCTGCTTCTTCGCATGGACCTAACACTAGCTGACCGTCTAGATGACGTCGACTGTGAAGGTCAACAAACAATTCCAACATGGACCACATTCAGTGCGGCAATGAGGCAACATTTGGCTCCAATTCCAAATGTTGTTGGGTACTGCCAAGTCATCAACTCCAGTCCTACTGAACTCCCAACAGTGTACATCCTGCTTGTGCGGTCACTACAAATGGCTGATCAGCTGGACCAGCATGACGTGAACGTGGTAATGGATTTGGCCATATATGCCAAAGCTCTCGAGATAACGTCACAGCACAAGGAAGAATTTCAGCGAGTTGTTCTTCAACTGGGTGCATTCCATATTGCATGCAACTTCCTACATGTGATTGGCAAGCGCTTTGCAGATGCAGGCTTGAGGGATCTGCTTACTGAATCAGGTACAGTAGCTGCTGGATCGGTCAATGGAGTGTTGGGTGGGAAGCATTACAATCGGGCAATGAGGGCACATAAACTCACTATGGAGGCTATGTGGCGCTTACAATGGGGAGCTTTCTGGATATGGCTGGAGACAACACAAACAGAAAGCACACATGTAAGAAAAGATGTACTCATCGACTTGATCACAAAGGTTCGGGATGACATGCAAGGGGAACACATAATGGAGTTCACATCATCTGAGGAACTACTTCAGCTACATACACTGTATCAACAATTCATCACCAGCGACCGAGGTTCACAGGCATACTTCTGGAATTCGTACATCTAAATGGTCAATCTATTGCTACAATTTGTAAGAGCAACAAGAGAAGGTGACTGGACCTTGCATCTTGACAGCATTCGCAGAATGCTGCCGTGGATATATGCATATGACAACATCAATTATGCGAAGTATCTGGCATTTCATTGGTGTCAAATGCAGAGACTGGAAATCACACATCCAGAAGTCTACACACTCATGCGAAATGGTGGAGTCTCAGTTCAGCGAAGTACCAACAATGGATTTGGGAAAGTGGCAGTTGATCAAACAATTGAGCAAACCCTAAACAGAGACACAAAAACCAAGAGTGGGATCATTGGCTTTAGTCTCAAAGCAAACACTGTTCAGAGATGGTTCATCACTGCTCATGAACGGGCATGCATCACGGCGAACTGCCGTGCAATGGCTGGCATCAAGCAGGGTACATCCCGATTGAAAAAAGCCAAACATGACGAGGAGGGGGTTCAGAAAATCATGTCTACAGCACTTCAGTGGCAAAACCCATTTGAAGAGTCCACTGAACTCAGTAGCCTAGCCTCTGGGGTGACAGCACCCCCGGAAGTTGCGAATGACTTGAAAAATGCTCAAGAGGTAGGGAAAAAGGCCTTTCAGAAGTTTGTTGAAGACCGCATTACACCTGACAATACTGATTTCTATGAACCACTGAAGAAACTGACCTTAAAAACGTTCTCTTCCACGAAAAAGGTCATGTCAGCACAAAAGAAGAAAGGTGAAGTACTGAAGGCTGACCATGCGCTGTTCGCTCGAATGGTGGTTGTTGCAGAGACGAGGCAAATGGAAATGCGGGATGTTCTCAAGCACAATCTAGGACCATTGCCGTACAGTCTCTCATCGTCAGATGGGATGCTTGCAAAGACCACAAAATCCAAGCTGGTAGAAGTCATAGCCCTGGATACTGCATACGAGACTGAAACTCCTCAGGATGCTATGTATGTGGTTGATGGCATGGCCCTACTACACAGACTAACTGGCATCCCAGAAACATTCAATGATTTGGCCTGCGTCCTACTGAACATGCTCCTTCATGGCACAGATCCCAACAGCAGAGTCGACATGGTCACTGACACATACCCGGACATCTCCATCAAACAAGGAGAACACGTTCAGAGGCAGAAGAGTACGGGAACCTCAATGATCATCAAGATAACATCTGGTGAACAACACTGCCCCAGACAATGGCGTCGGTTTTTGTCTCACGGGAAGAATAAGACAGAGTTGATTGAGTTCCTGTTCACTACATGGTCCAAAGATGCATTTGCTCCAATTATAGGTGGACGAAAACTGGTTATAGCACATGGAGAGCTCTGTCATTGCATCACTAATGAAAACAATTGCACCCGCATCAAGCCACTACCACAACTGGACAGTAACCATGAAGAAGGAGACACCAGGATCTTCCTGCATGCCAAGGACGCTGCCGACGATGGATTCAGGACAATCGTGATCAAGTCACCTGACACATACGTCCATATCTTGGCCTGTTTCTTTCAAGACAGGATCGATGCCACAATGCTTGTCCAGTCTGGGACCAAACGCCGTCCAAGGCTCATCAACATCACAAGTGTTGCTGTCAACCTAGAGAGCAATGTCTGCAAAGTACTATTGGGCATTCATGCACTAACAGGGTCTGACTCCACAAGTGCCTTTGTCGGACATGGGAAAAAGAAGGCTCTTCGGATAATAAAAGATGATGACGATCTATGTACCTCTCTACAGGCACTTGGAAATGATTTCTCCATAAAGCCAACACTGATTGAACGATGTGGAGAATTTGTTTGCCGTCTTTACGGTTCTAAAGTGGACGACATCAATGAAGCTCGATACCAGATTTTCTGCACCAAGGGCTGTGACTCTTCAAGGCTACGACCAACGAAGGACTCTCTCCTCAAGCATATTGAGCGATCAAACTACCAGGCTGCGGTGTGGAAACTTTCACTGGAAGCAAAACCGGATATTCCAAGCCCACATGGTCATGGCTGGACCGTGGTACACAATGACATCAAAGTCAACTGGATGGAACTTCCGCCTGCTCCATCATCTCTACAAGAGCTAGTCATCTGTAAATGTAAAGGTGACTGTACACTGTAAAAAAATGCGTTTAGGAATTAAACATGTTTAGCATGTGTTTAGCAATAAAGTGTTTAGGAAAGTGTCAAATTGCTAAGCACATAAATATCTAAACATGTTTAGGTGCAACGTGTTTAGAGATTCAGCATTTTTCTAAACATGTTAACAATGATTGCTAAGCACATAAATATCTAAACATGTTTAGGTGCAAGGTATTCAGGAATTCAGCACTTCTAAATATGTTAACAGTGATTGCTAAGCACATGTAGGCCTATATCTAAACATGTTCAGGTGCAACGCGTTCAGGATTCAGTGCTTTTCTAAACATCAACTTGAACAGTATGCCTAAACATGATTTGCCAGAGTAGATGGCCGCGATAGCGTGTGGTAGATGCAGCCGTACATTGAGTTTCGGGTTAAGAAAGTCATTAGATGTGAGCACACGTGGTAGGTGTTTAATCGTAGCTCACAGGCCCCCGCAGGTGGTACCTACCCCCAACCGAGATTTCATGATGGAGTCAGGTACCGTAGTTACTGGATCCCCTACAGTGAGATGTATTGGAACTGCTTTCCTATAGGCCTAATTATCACCACTCCATATTGTTCAATGTTATAAGTATAGTTTCGGTATCACGGTAACGGTAAGCCGGTGATATACATGTAGTGGACTCGGGCGCGTGGTGTCCATTCAATTATCGGAATTGGAATGGCTAGGCCGGGGGACCGGGGATCTACTATTTAAATTCTAGATCTCTTACGGTACCTATGACAAAGTAAGGCAATCCGGGTTGTGGGTCAAAATACGAGAACAGTAAAATGTAGGATTTTAATCTATCGGTAGATTGAAATGCCCTGCATGAATGCCCCTGCAGTTTTTTCATCATTATAGCTAGGCCTATCTAAGTAGCTCTAAGTAGGACCAGCTTAATGTGTAACCTATCAAAATATATAAGTTATTTCATTATAATTTGCTATGGAATAGCCTAATTCATACTATAACATCGTGATTGGTGGAATAATGTTATTAAGTTAAATTGTGAATGCGATCTATTTGTACGGTAGGCCTAAACACGCCACAAAACGTTATGATTCGTGATCCTTGGATTGAAAATGGTTCGTCATGACTTAGCTACTCGCCAGGGGTCAGGGAGCTCAATGATCGTCGGCTTTTCGGATTCACTTACCCGTTTGATTTGCGTTCAATCTGACAGTGACAGCAGTCGAAATTAAAACGTTCACAATGAAATTGGATATAACCGACCAGTCTACGCCCACGGAGGTGTCAACAGCACTAGATATGATAAGCGTATCGGAAGAAGTGCAGCGGATATTCATTCGTGAGTATTCGTGATGAAATGAAACCTAAACAATAATAAACACAACAGACTAGATAGACTAGCTGTGTGCAGTGGGGGTGTGGGACCTGGGTCGAGGGAGGAGCCCTCCTAACAAAATAAGGCCTACCTACATGTGGAATCTAGCTGAAATGTCACTTTTCCTATGTATTAATCATGCGAATTTACAGCTTATATCAGATACACACACCATTGATGACCTGTTAAATAATTTGGAGAAATAATACATTAAATATTGACACATATATGTACTAAACTACCCAAACAATTTTTTTCAAATACTACCATTAGGGACCATATACATGTACAATATTACCAGAAAAAACAGACCTCAAAATAGGATAATCTTGTGAATGAACATTGTTTGAAAATATAATTTGTTCAATGTTGATGGTCGTGTAAATTTGTGTTGTGTCGTATGTCTATCTGTGTACATGGAAAAGATGTGGTAATGTGACAATAAACAAAGATATAAATTATAATGCTCTCATCATGTGTCTTAGACTCTAGACTTATGGTGTGTTCACGCGGTCCGGTGCAGATCGTGATCACCGCTTCACAAGTGGTGAAAACCGTTCATGCGCCTCTCAACTTCGTCACTGCCCGTGACTCACAACTTGTGAACTGGGAATTTTTTTAGTGACTCGATCTTCACCGGTAGTGACACGAAAATGGCGGGAGCAGCGCCAAAGGAAACTCTGCGCAGTAAGATTTGAAACGAATTATCATTAAAAGTGATCTATGTAGACCACTGTGAAAGTTATATGGTATAATTGAAGCTGAGGAATACATACGAGAAAAATTCTGCAGTCTATTTGTAAGGTTACAAAGTGAAAAAGCAAACATTTCAGCCGTTCCTCTATTATCGCTCATACTGCAGTAACGCAATTGCAAACTCACAGTAGGGTAGGGCCTATGCCCGATTCAACCGTGTGTTGTATAGGTTTGTATAACGCGGTTGAAGGCGTCTGCGGTTGAACTGGGCTGAGTGCTAATGTTGTAGGGCTACAGTGAAACCTCTCATTACTGAACGCCTTTTAGCACCAAACAAAAAAGGTTCCATTATTTGGAGTTGTTTAATTTGCTGAGCATAAAACATACAAACTGGATGCAGTACTTTTGTATTGCTGGGTAGGCCTACTAATTATTCAATGATGTAGGCCCTAATATAAGATATTACTTTTGTTTTCTGAGATTGATCATGTTGATGTAGATTGAAAGTAGCCTACATCACCATACATCTACATATGAACGAAATTGACCACTGGAATTATTACGAAGGATGATTACATGACATGTACATATAGGCCTAATCGTCACTAAGAAATATTTACATTTCAATACACTGTATTCAGATCGTGATAGGCCTATGCAAGAGCGACAGGCTTTCCTGAAAAAACGCAGAGATACCAACAAATGCTGCCTGTGCAGGCACAGTATATCAACTACGGAAGCGTATACACTGGACCAAAACTGTGATAGTGTGGTGGTGGTCAGGGGTGTAACATGGGTGCTCTGTGACATGTGTGAGAGCTACCGGCACGCGGAATGCTATAGAAAACTCCATTCTCTATCACCAAGCGACTTGGAGGCTGACCTGAATTATTTCAGGATCAACCATCCATATGTATGCAGCAAGTGTCGCACGGAAAAAAATGAATAACCATATCGGTACTATTTAGGAAATGCATTTTTACTGTGTATAATTTAGATGTCACCCTCTGAGTTATACATTATTTCCAATTGAAATAGTTGTAAATGATTCACATTATAATCACTTTGAAATAGCGTAAAGGTTATCAAGATACCTCACATCAGCGATTTGTGATGTAGAAATCTATGGTAAAATCAAAATAATGCATGATGAGAACAGTATTTGAGAACGCTATAGTAATCATGAAGGTTAACATCTACCGTACATTACCAACTTTCTTTCTCCAGTTTTCAGAACAGAAGATGACGAGTATTACCTCGACGAAGAGCTTCAGTTTCCTTTCCGACAATCAGTCTACGAGCAAGAAGGACGCCCAGATATCTTGTACCTTGACAAGGCCCTTACTGTACAACTCCAGGTACTTCATTACAATATGATAATGTTTTCACTCAAATACTACTAGTATATGGTTGTATGTGCAGATGGGCCAGAGGTTTTCGATGAAATACATGGGAAATGTATGAAATGGGAACTGTGAGAGCTATAGCCAGAATTTTAAAAATATTGTCCTTTACGATGCAGACATTAACATTAGGGGACCTCTGAAAATTCTCACATTTTTTGTTGATGTTGTTTGTTTGGTTTTTTTCTTTTTTTGCTTTTAACCCAAGTTCTCGAGAATTTGTTGATCGAATGACAATTGTCACTTAATATTCCTTCGTACAGATCACGGATATTGCAGGTCAGGACACAGCTTCCAGTGCACACCATGTTGACAACGATTCAGAAGCCACTCCTTGTGATGAGGACACCGGTACTGAGAACAGCTCTCTTGCCAAGCACGATGTTTGGACAAGAGACGAAACACTCTTCCTAATTGAAGAAATGCGGACCTTCCTAGAAGACCAACAAGACCTGCCTGCTACAATAGCCGATCTCAACCAGCGAATCAGACAAGCTAGAGGACAACAGAAAGTGCTGTTTGACGCGATTGCCAGGAAGCTAGAAGGAAACTTCCATCTCAGCTTCACAACCAAACAAGTCGCGCGAAAATGGCAGACATTAGTTGATGGATATAAATCAGCGATCGACCAAGGAACTGGGAAAGGCAGGAGCAAGTTTGGTTTCGTTAGCGAAATGGGGAGCCTGCTTGGTGATCGGCCCGATATCAACTTCCACGTCACTGCCTCTGCGTCAAAAGTCTCCGTCCACATTCCTGAAAGTGAATCCTCAATGCCAGTCTCGTCGGATGACAACTCCCACGGTCCTATGGAGAATAACATCCATGTGGAGCCAAGCACTAGTAAGGAGTCTGCGAGCTCTGCGAATGCCACCAACCATGCCAACAAGTTGGAGAAGCTTGTTCGACCAAGAAAAAAGCGTAGGCGCATGGAGGACTCCAGCCTGGTAGACTACCTCAAGAAAAGTGATGAGCAAGATGACAAGATGTTAGAGGAAATGAAAAGTTTCCACAGATCTTTCAACAGTCTGATGGACAAGCTGATCGACAAAATGTGAACACGCATATACATTTAGCAGAATTAGGCGTTTGGTTTTGAACTTGAATTTACATTACAATGTCATGTTTTTGTTGAATGTTTTATTTTCTGATAAAACAGTGCAGTGAAATTCTTGTGTGTGTGTAATGTCATGCTCCGTGTATCATTCAGGTCACCTAATCAGGTGTGTGTGATTATGTTTTATGCAATGCTAGTCATATACTTTACAATGCGTTCCATGCCATACTGGATCTTTGATTCTCAGTTGTGAGTGTTGACATGGGTTTATAGGAGTATGCACATTGAAGTGATAAACCTACTCATGTATATCAGTAAGTTCACTAGTTGTAATATTTGTGTTTATGTGTTAAACACTGCAAATCTTCATAGAGGTGACTATGAGATCCATGCCATACTGGGTCTTTGATTCTCGGTTGTGAGAATCACATTGAAGTGATAAACCTACTCATGTAAATCAGTAAGTTCACTACCTGGTAGTTGTATTATTTGTGTTTATGTTTTAAACACTGCGAATCTTCATAGAGGTGAATTCCATGCCATACTTGAACTGGATCTTATGAGCGCTCATGTAATTCACTAACAAGTTACTAGTCTTCGTAATGGTCTCAACAAATGAGTTTTGTTTGTTTTTTATTAGTTGGTTTTATCATTATGTATTTACATTGGCTTACTACTCACATGAATCTGTAATCATGCTGGTGAGACGTAATAAAAGTTATATTGAACATTTATTGCATATTTACATGATAACAGTCAAAACAGTTACAGTACTCGTACACCCATCCACAAAAGAATATTAGAATATATTTCAGCAGACAATCACACTGTTATGGAGAATATGAATGCATACAACTGTTCCTAATGGCTCACTAATCACCTATTTGGAGATACAGTTACAAAACTACACGCACACATTTCATAACACCTGCATGGGTACCAAAACGCACGTTCTTTGGCAATTCTCTATTGAACATCATTCTGATCATCACATCTGGGACACCCATGAGGGTGTTCTGGGCAAACGAACCCATCTGCTATTAACATTGAATGCAGTGCACATGCTGCCAGTACAACACGAACTGCTGTTTCAAGATTAGTGTTTTGGACACACCGGACACGGCGAAAGCGGCACTTCATCATTCCGAATGCATTTTCAATGATGACCCTCCCTTTTGATATGTCCGTGTTGGTGTGAAGTTCTGCTCAACTTAAGTTTCCGTTATCCCGCTTTGGCGTAACAACAAATGGGAAATCTTGGCTAATGTACGCCGAGTCCCCAAGTAACCTCCATCGGTCTCCAAGCATCGTCTCACGATTAGCGAAAAGTTCCGACCGTCTCAGCATTCGGGCGTCATGAACCCGCCCTGGAGGGCCAATGAACACATCAAGGAATTGAGCCTTCCAGTCGCAGACGCCTTGGAGTAGGATCGAATGATACCCCTTCCTGTTGAGATACGAGTTTCCGTGTGAGGAAGGCCTGGTGATAGCGATGTGACATCCATCAATTGCACCAATAATGTTTTCTTGTTTGGATGTACGGAGAAACTGTCTGGCATTCTGTGCTTTCTGATGCTCGTCGGGCCACGTAATGTATCTTTGTGAGAACAGGTGAATGTCCATAAGTATTCTTGTGATTATCTTGTGTGCACATCCCTGGCTTACATCAAACTTGTCTGATATCTCTCTGAACGAGTTTTCGTTGGCCATATACCACAGGAAAATCAAGGCCTTTCGTTCCACTGGTATAACTGGTGAACCTCCCCCTACATAACCGATATGGTCGTCGTGTCCTGCCTCAATCAGAAACCTGGTGAATGTTTGTAACTGATCCTTGTCCAGACGAATATGCCTCCGTAACGTGAAATTGTCCATTTCAAAAAATAGACCACATTCTATACCTGTTTTTGGAAGAAGTGATTTGTTTTTCACACAAAAAGGCAGCTTTACGGTATTTTCAAAAATCTTATCATGTCTATGTTGAAGCGCAATACTTAACTTTGCTTTCGACGTTGTCTCTGTCGCAATAATGTGGTTATCATAAACTGAATTGCATGAAAGAGTCCGTGTAAAGCGGCCAAGACTAGGCCCACTCTTCTGTCCGCCATTTTGTCACCAGTTCAATGCCATTTTTTGACCGCGTGAACAGCCCCGTTTCCACGACCGGTGGTGATCGGTGGGAACCAGTGAACTTCACGATGTACACCGGACCGCGCGAACGCACCATTACTGTGGTGTGTCTATGTCCGTGGTGTGTGGTGTGGTGTGTGCACTAAGCACATGGATTGTCCTGAGCCTCTTGTCTATGAACATAAAGACATGAATATGAAAAATTGCGCCATAGATACCTAAGCATCTTCCTGAACACTACAACATGTTAGCACAAACCTGTGCACCTGTAAAACCTAAACACTTGTAAACACAAGAAAACCTAAATACTTAGCTAAACACTTATCTAAACACATAAAAATCTAAACACTTATCTAAACATGTGAAAAGCTAAGCACTTTTCTAAACACATGGAAAGCTAAACACTTTTCCAAACACATGGAAAGCTAAACACTTATCTAAACACATTAAAAGCTAAACACTTATCTAAACACCTGGAAAGCTAAACACTTTCCTAAACACATTAAAAGCTAAGCACTTACATAAACACATAACACTTTTCTAAACATGTTTAGCACCTAAACATGTTTCAAAAGTGACTACAAGATATGTGTTTAGGAAAGTGTTTAGATCCTAAACACCATTTTTTACAGTGTAGTAAAGGCAGATGTTCATGTGCACGCAACTCACTCACATGCACTGAAGCATGTCACTGCTCTGACAGCTGTGCAAACAATAACAAATACAGTGAAGACAGTGATGAAGAGTGAAGAGATGTCACGTGTTATGAACTGATAGTACTTTGGGCTGTTGTCGATGTGCATGCATATTGATGTTTTCATTACTTTTGTCACAAAGTTCAAGTACAAAGCTTTGCTATCCATGTACATCTATGGCTTTGATTCACAGACAACATGTGAGAAACATCTCAATAAAGTTTGTTATACTATTCAATGAATGTCATTGACTGACTGCAGATTACAAACTGCAGTTAGGACAATTTTTTTTTTTATATTACAAACTTCAGTTTTCGTTGCCCTCTTAGATTGTTGGTTCAATATTGATCAGGTCTACATTTTATTGACACCATTGGATTGCTCACCCCTTAAAACCATGGACTAGAATGAAAAATCATGTTTCTATCACAATTAGTGAAGAACTTATAGCCATTTAAGTGATTTCGTAGCCCTGCGGCGGCCATTTTGGAAATGACCCAGTTTTAACCCATTTCGGGAGGTGAGATTTTGGTAGACTTGTTTTCTGTTGAACAGTATACCAGTATAGAAATGAAAAACCACCACAAAACCTTGTGTTACAGTTTGATGTGAGTTTTGGTGGTTATTTATCAAAAACTGACCTGCCTATATACCTACAAATTTGCACAAAGTTCGGACTTAGTGTACCCTTACTCTAGGCCTTCCTGTGACATAGGTTCCACCGATAGGACAAACAACAAAACGGATTTGGATTCCTGATACATTTACCTAAATTTTGGTGTATTCAAATCTTCCCCACCCCTGGGGGGGGGGGGGGGGGGCGAAAGTGCATGTTATGGGTTTTGGCTCATGGCCTAGGTGGTTGCCGTCTGTCAGTAATCCCCCAGACAAATGTAATCCTTGTGTCAGGTCGGTGTTGTATCCGGTAGCTGAGCGCAAAGGGATACCACAACCCGAACATCGCCCTGCTAAGTGTCAAGGGATAGATTGGGAAGAAAGAAGGCACTGTTGTATAATTAGAAAAGTAGGTTTTCTTAATACCGAAGGCACTTTAACTTATACTGATTAGTTTGTCTTTCATGATTCCCATTTTGAGGTTATACTAAACTTGCTTTTTCTCTCACAGTGCTTTATTTTCTATACTCATTTCCAATTTATAACATGACTTCATACTATTCACGAACCCCACCCGTGACGAACATCCGCATTGTTTCATATTTTAAAAGTAGGGACTTTTAATTAGATGTAATCAATTGGTAATTGAGTACGTCTTCAGTGGGTATATAGGTGGAGTTAACCAGGTACCGTGTTATGTGATTGTCAGAGTAGCGGTGTCAACGCAAGCGAGGAAGTATGAAACCATGTAGGGAATGACAATGAGCTATTTATTGATTTTCATCCCTCGGAACTTCTGGGAGAAACTTGCTCCAAATATTTCCTAGGTGGGCGTTGTGGCCAGTGACATTGTCATACACGTAAAGTAGGCAGATACAAAATTTAGGGTAAAGATATTCATCGAAATGACAAGTGAATTTGGAAATGAAATGTGAGTTAATCCCATTCCTGCCATTCTGTAATAGAAGTTATTTCAAGTATTAAATCGTATTTGCAAACTCATACCAACACATTTGTGGGAAATGAGTACGACCGTATCTTGGGTGTTTCACGGACGCGTGGACGTGACGGGAAAGTGGTAACGTCAATTGTCTTCTCTATATAAACCGAGCGGAATTTCGATGTAACAAACGTAGGTGTCCGTTTGCTAAATAAACTACATCTATCCCTGTACCGGGTTGTTTCACACCGTTGATGCGCAGTTTTCTGCAAATTATTTGTTGGAAAATATCGGAGGTTGGACTTTTCATATTTGGCGACCAAATCAATATGGACAACACCACTTGAAGCAATATGGACCACTTAAACAATATGGACGTGAGGACTTGTGTCCAAAAACAGAGGAAAAAAGATATCAAGTTATTGGACCTACTAGTATATTGAAATTCTCACATTTTAATCACAACAGCAAAGCCAGCATAACATTTTTTTACAAGACTTGTTTCGGTTAGTGATTTCATGAAATCAGGATTCAAAGATCGACATTTCCTGCCTGAAAATCCATTCAGTGCCTTGGAGAGGAAACAAAGATATATCCACATAATCAGATCATGGAAACCTTCCAGAATCAAGGAAATTTTCAAGATATGCCCACATATAGTCTGACCTGTCCTTGAATGGCTACTGTTTAAATATGGCGGATCGCCAGAATATAGATGATTTGAAGAACAAACTGATTGACCTAATTATGAATAAGGATGAACTTGTGCGACATCATTATTTATATTTGATTGATGTCGTGGAGGCGTTGGATCAGAGTGGACCAATTGTTCATCCTTTTCTAAATATGATGTTGGAACAAATGATCCAAACGCATTCCAAGGAATACTCATAATATCACCCGTAGTTATATTCCATGGCTCAGTTCCGCGTGTCTCTATCGTGGGCGGGGCTGGACCCCAACAAGTATAAAGGACATTCGTTCAGAATTGGGGCAGCTACGACTGCTGACTTACGCGGAGCCTCCAAGTCCCTAAACCGGGCCATGGGCAGAAGAAGGTGCCAAACAAGAAGAAGAAATAAAGCTTAACGGCACTTTGGGCCAAACAAAGATATAAAAATAGTATCAAAAATGATAAGACCGTTTCCCGTGTTCGTGTGTATACTGTTTGTAGGGTAATGTTGTCGGTGGGCTGTTTTTCATTATCTATGTGTACATATGTTTTGATTTTTTTGTTGTCGTTTGTCCATTATTCTAAAGTATACATATCATGTATATATGTTCACAATTGTATTGTTTGTACCATTTCATTACTTGTCTTATATTTCCATCTGTTCAATATTGTTTTCTTGTCAATAATAAATTGGCCATATTCAATCAAATGGGGTATTTCATTCAACATTTTATTTCGCACAAAGTAATATCTGCCACCACATTTTGCGCTGGGAAACCCTGGAATAATCCTGTTTAGGACACATGGCTCTCTATGCTCTATAGATGGGAGTTCCCAACGAATTATAACCAAATATATTGTACAGGCTTTTGGGGAACGGCCCTCACACAAAATCTATTGCTTTCCAGAATGGTCGAATAAATATATTATATTATTACGAAGTCCTACGAAGACAAATATTTTCGTGACCTTGAAGTTGACCAAGATGACCTTGACTCGTTATCTCAAGGTCATGCCTGCGATGCTCAAAATTGCCTGCGATGCTAATTTTCTTAAATCATTGTATCGGTTTTGTTTTTATTGCAAAGCACTTGGAAGTGCCAGTCTTCAAAATTATATGACGGTGTTTCGAGCCATTTTTGGCCTGAATTGTTTTTCCTTCAAATCATGTTGAAATATACATCCCTTTTTCCTCCATTATACGTGTAGGAGCTACATCAATACACCTAGGGAGGCTTCATGACAGAAGAAGAAGGAAGAAGAAATAAAGCTTAACGGCACTTTGGGCTCAAAAAGGCCATTCCAGTGCCAAGCTTCATGACAGAGCTTACATATTTATGCACTCAAATGGCCAGGTTTTTGAATGGCCACTCCAGTCGAGAAACCCTGGATTTTAATATGCCTCAACACTGTATGTTTGTCCGGTACAGCTTTCATAGCCCTTGGGCTAATTTATGATTCTCAATTGTGCATCCATATCTGATATAAAGTGCAAATGTGCATGTTCGTTAGTGGTACTCATGCATAAGTTGCTATACAAATACATGCCTACATCCATATTGTAACTTTGTTTGGTCTATAGCACTACTGGGGGAGGAGGCATCAGTTTCGTGCATATCTCGTGCATCTACTGGTGATTTTGATTCTGAGGTTTGATCCTTACTGTTCATGACATGAATGTGAATTTCTTTGACCAATACCAAACCAATAAATCAGACATACATGTACCTCTGATATGACTTATTTTTTATCCATAGGATGACGAATCTGGAAAGCTAAGACTCCGACGGACATACGGGCCACCCATAGAAAAGAAACTTTCCTCTGTAATAAAATCAATTGGAATGAAGCGGTTGACGAAAGATGCGGTTGTAACCTACCCGAGAAAGGACAAACAATTTCATAAGGAGATGGCTGCTCATCATGAGCTAACGTTATTCGACAAGAAGCTACTCCAACGAATAGCTGACGCCATACGAAATGCAAAGTAACTTGTAAAGCATGTGAAGGGAAGTTCAGCCAAAAATTGTAATCCATCACAATATCTGTTTTTTTTTGCTAGTAGTCAGAATGTTTGCTAGAAAATATCTTAAATCCATCTTGATCCATTCTTGGAATGTATTGTATGTAGTGTTGAATATATACTGGAATGAGTTAGACTATTAGTGACGTTCGAACTGTCATTATTGCATCATTATAGCATTATATAAGTTTTAGAACTCAGAATGTTTGCTGAAAGTAGTTATTTGGTGGTATCCGACTCGGGAACTGACTTGAGTGGCATTCTGGCTTCAAAAGTCTAAATTAACATAGCAAAACTTTGGTGGTTAATATCACCAAACCGGTTGAGATAGAGATCGTATTTGTATTAGAGAGACAAGCAGGTCACAAGTGAAATTACATTTGGTGATCTGCAACTTGATATTCAGTGATCGGTCACACTGTTATTGCCTTAGCTTATTTAGCCTGAGTTGTAAATATGAAATTCAGTAGGACTCTGTCATAGCGATGACTACACTGAGGGAGATGTTGGTGTAGAGCTTAGAAATTTGAAATGAGGATTTCTTGTTCCATTAAGGTGTGATATGGTAATGTTGTGATTTATATGCTATTTAGTTTGTCACCTTCATTCTCCTACAATATCATAATAATATTCGGCTCATGTCTTGTTGGTTCATAATTTTCTTTTTGAAAAGTGTTTTGAACAATTACATGTATATATATAGATATATATGTGTATTACTATACTCTGATTTTTCTAACTCGTTTACACTGTTTTTCGCTGATATTCTTGCGATGCCAAATGCTATCGTTCTATAACTTGGCATACTTCACCTGGGAGTCAAACGGCAATTATTTACCGAATTTCGTACTTCTATCACGAAAATTGAAAAAGTTGGCAATCTACACCAATGTTAAATTTAGCCCCGTCATTTAATTTCTGGGTCCGCACACAATTTTGTACATTTGCTCGGTTTTGTAGTGGTTCAATCTTCTGAAATCTACAAGTTTGTGTAGAATACACCCAATGTGTCTTCTGGTCTAAAATTACAACAATACATCGATTCCTGATCGATGTAAACAGGATCAAATCCTCGAATATGCTCAGATTTTCGAGATCCCGTTTTTGGCTGAAATTTAACATTGGGGTAGATTGCCAACTTCTTCAATTATTGCGATAGAAGTCTGAAATTTGGTAGAAAATTGCCGTTTGACTGTCAGGTGAGGTTTGCCAAGTTATAGAACGATACGATTCAGCACCGCAAAGATATCGTCAAAAAACCGTGTAAACAAGTTAGAAAAATCAGAGTATAGTACTTGTGTATTATTGTATTCTCCTGTTCAAAAACGATTCATTGTAAGTGATTTTGACCCCATCTTTGATACTAATGTAAAATTATGTTCATATTCGAATTGAAATAATTTTTGTGATTAGTATCTGGCATGCAAATGAAAGAAATTATTTTTGTTATGTGTTCCATTGGGGAAATGTAGAAAGGGGTTATGTATCCTACTATCGTTTAATACTAGTACCTTTATAATTACTTTAATACATACTAGTATTCATATCCTCAACAAATATATATTTAAATTTGATAATTATATATATATATTATGTATTTTAGTATTTCAAGTTAAAATTTGTTTTGATTGTGCTAACTCATGCAACATACTTGTGTTTCTTCTCAGTGTATATGTGCCTTAATTGCATAGTTATAGTTGTTGCCTAGAGATAAATGCTTTCAATAAATGTTCTAGATGAAAGAGAACAATGTCATGGTTAATTGCTTATTCATATCACATAAGGCCGATAATAACAAAACACCCGTATGTGGCAATAACTGAACATCTACCTTGTGTGGTATTTGGTATATAATGAATGTTCAGTTAACAGATTCGGTTGTTAGGGTAACTATTCTTGAGATATGCCCCATAGCAACATGAATAATGTGCAATAGGGGTTTCATCCGAAAACCATATGAATTTTGCAAGCCAGTCCCGAATAATGCTCGAGGCACCATTTCTGGACCGTACGTCGAGTATGGACCTTATGTTGAGTATGGTTTGCGTATGGTATGGACCGAATATATTGTGAATATGGTATATTTTAATTATCAGCCTTATGTGGTATTATTATGTGATATAATACACCTCGAAATCAGAAAAAGGTTCAAAGTACGCATGTAGCTGCCTGTCTCAACAAAACAGGGTACCATAAAATTTTGACTTAAAACTTGAATTGAGATGGTACAAAGATTTTTAAACCAATGGCAATCGCCCAATTACATTAATTCACCTTGAAATTAAGCAGACTCAAATATTTAAAGATGTGGTTAGTCCAGTATTGCATCCACATGAAATTGCCATTCTGGACCCCCCCTCCCCCCCCCATCCCCGTATTTTCCCTTGACACTGCACGGAACACCCATTATTAGGTGTAAAGGTAATAATTGGACGCACGCGGACACGTATATAACCTAAGATTTTGCTTTATGCAATCCATGCAATGAATGACACACTAGAATGATTTGTTCAAATGCATCAGGCCTAAATACCAACAAAGATCCGGCAAAAGATTTAGACACCAAAACCCTGGTATCAAGCCCAGTAATTTATTTATTCATAGGGCCTTACACTTTAAGCCTAAAGTGTCACTTTTCATATGTCTTCATCGTTGCTCGGCCCATAGACGTGCATCTACAATGAAGTCTGCCTCATTTTGCGTGAATAAAAGACAAAAACATTCGTCAACGTAAGTGACTGTCTGAAACTGAGTCCAGAATTGAGTTGAAGGGGGCATGCCTTAATATGTTATGAAATACAAAGGCCAAGAAACCAAGTTACAAAGGCCACAGATCAAGTTACGAAGGCCAAGTTCTTGGTTACAAAGGCCAGATCCCAAGATACCAAGGCGAGTTACAAAGGCCAGATCAGGTTACAAAGGCCAATTTCCGCTAGGTTACAAAGGCCACATTTCAGGTTACGAAGACCGTGTTTCAAGTTACGAAGTTTCAAGCTACGTTTTCTTATCATCAAGATGGTAATAATAATAATAACAATTTAAATTTTACTTAATCAGAATTGAAGGCATCCAACTACATTCTTTGATCTGGGCACGGCTGACCATGTGTCAGTGAGATTCATGTCACACATCTCAGAGTGGGTTGCCGTCTGTCAGTAATCCCCCAGGCAAATGTAATCCTTGTCTGATCAGCGCCGTGTCCATGAGCTGAGCGTAAAGGGACAGGAGAAGAACATCACCCCATCACGAGATAGATTGAAAAATAAAGAAGGCACTATTGTTCATGTAGAAGAGTAGGCATTCTTTCTACAGGAGGCACTTTTATTCACACAGTTTGTGTTCAAAATTACACGGAAGAGATACTCCCTCCACAGGAGGCGGTGATCATTAAACGTGCTCGGGAAGCCAGATATGACATGCCTAGCCTGAAGTAGTTGTACTCTCGTATCTGTGTGTTGCATTTTGGGAGGATCATGAACGGCTTGTGTATCAAGTGAAGCTTCCTATCACGTCGGGAAGGCGATTTCTCCATTACAGGTTCCGGACTTGGCCAGTCCCGTGGAACAAATCTGACTCTTCAGTCGAATTGCATTTACCGAGTTCTGTGGCTCTGGACACAAGGACGGGGAAGATACTCATACCTGAGCATCGCGTTGGGTATGGCCCAAGAGCTTGTCACTCGGGGCCTGTGGTCAACTATGGCAGCCTTCGTTGTCCCCGTGGTATCATCAATGGCGACAAGGCTCAGAGAAAGAAGTGCAAGGCCGTTCTTGGAAAACATTCCCCTGCGGATGGAGCAGCGTCAGAGGTATCTCCTGGCATGTATGTTATTCTAAGTCACGGCCTTCACTATTCAGTAAATTGTGTATCTCAGCCAGAGCGACGGGAGTTTCTTGACATTGGTCGGTATGTCATCAAAGTCGTTCAAATGTCAGTGTGTCTGCACCTACTGTACCTATCATCTCTATTACTATCCATAATGTATCTCTCTTGAAAGGTATGGTCCGTATTGATTATCCCATTTTGAGCATCTACCCTCAGTGCAAATGTTTTCTAAATGAATTTTAATGACTCATTCGTGAATGATTTTACACCAGTCACGAATATTATGAGCGAAAGATCTAATCCCCCAGACAAAAGTAATCCTTGTGTCTGATCGTTACTGTGTCTGGTAGCTGATCGCAAAGAGACAGCATAACAAAAACATCACCCTGTCACATGTCAGGGGATAGATTCAGAGAGAAAAATATATATTTTTTTTGGAAATTTTGTACAAAATTTTCCATGTAGAAAAGAAGCCATTCAGAAGGAAGTATAAATCTAATCCCCCAGACAAATGTAATCCTAGTGTCAGATCCTTGCTGTGTCCGGTAGCTGATCGCAAAGAGACAGCATAACAAAAACATCGCCCTGTCACATGTCAGGGGATAGATTCGGAGAGGAAAAGTTATATTTTTCTAGAAATTTTGTCAATTGTCATGTGTCATGTGATAGATTTGGAGAAAAGAAGACGTAATTGTCCATGTAGAAAAGAAGCCATTCTTGATACAGAAGGTATTATCATTATTCATGACACAGTTTATGTTTGAAAATTGTTCACTCTAAACCTAAATTAAAATTGCTTTTTCTCTCACAGTGCAAATATTTTCAAAACTAATTTCAATGACTCATCCGTGAATGATTTCACAACCAGTCATGAATATCATGCGTGATAAATGTCCACTGATAAATGATTTGATGTTACATTTGAATTTTTTATTCATCAGGTCAAAATGCCTTAATGATAATAGATAACAAAATTAATAATAATAATATAATATTATTGTCACTTAATCAGAATTGAAGGCATTTGGAGAAATGTGTATCTCAGCCTGAGCGACGGGACTTTCTTGACATTGGTCGGTATGTCATCAAAGTCGTTCAAGTGTCAGTGTATGTGTACCTACTGTACCTATCATCCCGATTAATATCCATAATGTATCTCTCTTGAAAGGTGTGGTCCGTTTGATCCTAATTTTGAGCATATACCCTCTCAGTGCAAATGTTTTCTAAATGAATTTTAATGACTCATTCGTGAATGATTTTACACTAGTCACGAATACTATGAGCGAAAGATCTAATCCCCCAGACAAATGTAATTCTTGTGTCTGATCGGTGCTGTGTCCAGTAGCTGATCGCAAAGAGACAGCATAACAAAAACATCACCCTGTCACGTCAGGGGATACATTCTGCGAAAAAAAAAAAGACATAATTTTCCATGTAGAAAAGACGCCATTCTTAAAGCCGAAGGTAGTATAAATCTATTCCCCCAGACAACTGTAATCCTTGTGTCAGATCGGTGAACTTGTTTAGAACGGTTCAGAACTTGTTTAGTAGCTGGTAGCTGAGCGCAAAGCGACTAGATAACAAGGCAATCGCTTTGTCGTGTGCTACGGGATAGATTCGGAGAAAAGACATACTTATCTATATGGGAGAGAACCCATTCTTAATGCAGAAGGTAGTATCATTATTCATGCTACAATTTATGTTTAAAAGTTGCTCATATTGAGCCTAAATTAAAAACGCTTCTTCTATCACAGTGCAAATATTTTCTAAATTAATTTCAAAGACTCATACATGAATGATATCTCACCAGTCACGAATACCGTCAGTGTTATATGTCCGCTTTATAATTTAGTGTTACATTTGAATTTTCTTATTCATCAGACTGAAATGCCCTAATGATAATAGATAATAATAATAATACAAATTTATGTTTACTTAATCAGACATGAAGGCATCCAAATACATTATTTGATCTGGGCACGGCTAAAAATTTGTCCTTGAAAAATTTATGTCACACATCTCAGAGTAGGTTGCCGTCTGTCAGTAATCCCCCAGGCAAATGTAATCGTTGTCTGATCAGCGCCATGTCCAAGAGCTGAGCGCAAAGAGACAGCACAACAAGAACATCACTCCATCGCGAGATAGATTGAGAAATAAAAGCACTATTGTCCATGTAGATGTAAAGTTATTGACTACCGTCCGCTCTTCGGGATCCTCGAGGATAGTCCTCTCTCATCCGAGTCCTTGCGGACGCGCATCCGCTATTCCGGATCCTCGCGGCAGGGCCGCTCACCGGAGGTCGCGGCGGACACGGTAACTACTTCAGCATTAACGGTAACCAGGTAACAGCCCACCCGACACTCCCAGGCCTACGGACACCGTTCAGAAACTAGTTCATCCCTACGGTGTTAACTGGCGGGGCCTGGCGAGCCGCGGTCTGCCTCGGGGACGGAACCCCGTACAGTCCGACATGCTGGCCAGAGCCTCTGTCACACGTCCCGGGAAGGGAGAGAGCTGGCGATCCACAGGGCCGAAGGCCCCCGAGTCAGCAACTTGTCTCTCCCAGCCCGGGCCTCCCCATGGAAATCGTCCCCAGGGCTCTAGGAGCCCACTACTCACAAACAGGGAACACAAAGCTCATGGCGAGCCTCGTGTGCGTCCTGTTTCTCGATCTTGGACAATCTCCTCGAACGAGTCGCTTCCAGTGTATATATAATACACCAGAAACTGTAGGGCGCACGCGAGGTCTAATCGATCCATTGTTATAGTTTACAGGAGCGTAAATTACAATACGTCGCCGTGGCAACGCACGCTCGAACAGAGCATGTCAAAACAAGGCCAAGTACAAAAAGGCCACATAAATGGCATTTATGTTTACAATCACCTGCCGCGTGCTTAGGGCAAAATCGCCACATTACCCCCTTCTTACAATGTTGGTCCCCAACATGTTCCGCCCGCGCCCAAAACAGCCAAAACCCGACGAAGGCTTCACATGGCGGGGTCCGGAAGAAGGCAAGATGGCAACACCCGGAAGTCACGGCGCAAGACTAGGACTTTAAGAGTCCCTTTTGGAAGAATGGGGAACTACCCCCGGACTTACGGAGTAAACTATAACGCGCTTTGCAATTTTGAATAAACCCTCATAAACAAGCTAAAATTTTGACCGAGGTGGTCCAAAACCGTGTGATGACCTTGGAAGGTCATCCATTATAAAAGGACGGTGTGCCGAGTCTTTGGAATATTTTTAAGGTTAGACTTTAAATTTAGAAATTTTGTAAAACGACACACCGAGTGATCAAAAGTGATAGTACCTCTAAAAATGTTGCCGACCGCCCTGCCGGCCGGCTCCTCAGATCCGCAGAACGGGTCTGAGGCAGGGCGGAGCCGCGGAAGCGACTCCGGCACGCCGCCGCACAAGTGCAGCGACGAGGCTAGCACCCTAGCCTTCCCCCATCGTCATGGGCTCCTCATCCGTGCCGCCTGTCTTAGGGTCTGGCGGCGGTGACGAGTCCCTACGCCGCGGAAGCAGCGGAGCCGGCAGAGTGAAAGCCGGCTGCACGGGCGGATGAGGCAGGCCCGGTGGAGCTTGCATGGGCTTTTGCGGTGAGCCCTGCAATCCGGGTCCTGACGGAGCCATCACGACGGAGGCCGGTAGAGAGGTCGCGCCGAGATCGGCAATGGCGCGGAACATCTCCACCGTATCGCGGGTGCGCTGTGGACCGGCCGTCCGTTCTCCCCACACCTGGACTAGGTATGGGTAGATGGCCAGCTCCAAAGCGGCATCCGCGCGCCGGAGAGCCGCCTGGTTCAGGGCGGACGACTCGGGGTCATCAACGCCCTGGAGTAGGCGAGTCCGAGCGGCCTCGGCTTCGTCAAGACGACGCCGTAGCCGCTCATTCTCAGCCTCCAGGTGCTCCATCCGTGCGGCTACCTCTGGGGCGGGGGCGGACGCCCCGGACTGCTCGGCAAGAGCGGCGGTCCGACCCTGGTCGAACGCGCGCCGCTCAATGACGGCCGACAAAGTCCGGTAGCTCTCTAGGCTCCGCCGGGTGCCTTCCATGAGGCCCTGGTCGTATGCGAGATCGCATGCGACACGGGAGGCCTCGGCGCGGCACCGGCTGAACCGATCCAGAGAGCTGTCCATCTCCGCCACAAGGTACTCCGCCGCTCGGGTGAGTCGACCACGCTGGGGGTGATCCCAGGGGTGCTCCTCCCGAGCGCGGACCAACGCGGCTACACCTGCGGACCCCAAGTCACGAATGGCTCGGGGCACCGGCAGGTTCACCAACGCCGGGTCACCGGGGATCCGGTCCATACCATCGCGACGATGGCCGACCGCCTGGCCTACAGACTCGCGGAAAGTCTCGTAGACGCTGGCGGTCGTGGGACCGAGCCTCCGGCGTACGTCCGCCGTGGCGTCGAGGGGGTCCAGGTCCAGGGAGGCGGTGCTTTGCCATCCTGCGGACGTCCCCTCAACTACCAACGAGGACGCGGACGTCGACCTCGAGAGAGGTACCGCACGTCCGCTACTGCTCGCAACCGAGGGAGTCACGCGTGGGGTCCTTGGCGGGACCACCGACGCGGCACTCGAGGAGGCGGAGGTGTCTGCCACCACCCGTCCCTCAGACGGACCCGCGGGTACCGTCACCTCGAGCAAGCCCGGGAAATCCTCCTGAGTCAACGCACCCGGAGACTGCAGAGGCGTCGTCCCGGCCGGAATCTTTCCGGCGGACGAACTCTTCCCCTGAGTCTTTGGCTGGGGGCGCGGCTTAGGAGAAGCCACTCGTGTCTTGGCCGCGATCTGCGGCATCTCTGACACGACCATGGTCACCCGGTGCCGTTCTTCACCTGCCTGGGTCACCGGCGGTTGACGGACAGCCTCTGCTGCTGTCCGGGCGGCTTCCACCGCCTGGAACTCCGCCGGGGTCTGGCCCATTGTCGCCGTCAGGCGAGCGGTGTAGCTCGAGCCCGCGGACACAATGCCAGACTCCTTCCAGGCATCGTCTATGACGCGCTGTGCAAAGCGCCATGGACCCCAGTGAAAGAATCGGTTCCTCGTCGTTCCTGACGTGGTCATGAACGACGCCACCCTCGGTGGTATGTATCCAAAATTGAATACAGGCCCCACTTCATCACCAACGGTGTGAAGTCCCTCACCGCGGTGTGCACCCGAGCGGTGATTATTCAGGGCCTCCAAACTGGCGAAATATCGTTGCTGAGGTCTACTGGAGTAGCACCTCTTGCAAACGAACATTTGCATCCAGGGGTAGTGGTACCCCGCAATATGTCGACTCAAGTGGTCGTAGGTAGGATACCTACGATCCCGGTTGAGCGCAAGGTGCGGGTCCTCATACCCGTCCAGGGATTTCGGACAGAGTTGGCATATTACACCCTCCTCTGTCTCAGGCGGCAACCCGACACGCTCCTCGTCCGTGAGTGGACGAGGCCGTGTGAAAGGCGTGTCGGCCGCCGCGCCGGCCGCCGCTGTGCGGCGCCCTTGCGGATCCCTGCCATACCGCGGGAGGAACATGTGTCCCTGACGGACTCCAGGGAGTTCAGGGCCCATTTCGGCCCGCAGCCTCTGGATAGAGGGCTGCTCCGAGGACGACCGTTTCTTCTTTTTGGCCGCCCCCGAACGATTCTCCGACCTGGTTTGTCGGGGCACACTCTTCCCGCGCGGGGCCGCGGTCCTCTGTTGCTGCGCAACGAAGGACCGCCGTCCCGCTTCCAGTGCGGCGTCAGACAGGTGGACCCCGTCTTTCTCCGCACGCTTCCGGAGGAGTTCTAAGCGAAGATCTCCCTCCTTCGGCACGGGACGCCCTCGGTCCACTGGACTCGACCCCACCTCCGCAGCTCCGGTAGGTTTCTTGGTACCGGAGGGAGAAGAAGAGGAGGTTCCTTTCGGTGCCTGGACAGGCACCCGCTTACTGGAACCTCCCGCGCCTGGGCCGGATCCCGCGGAGGCGCCGCCCGCACCAGATCCCGAGGGATTAGGCGTCTTGGCAACTCCGGGTTTGGCGGAGGACCCTTTCTGGCCGCCCGGCTTAGGCGCCAGTGGCTGAGGTCCTCCGGACTTCGATCCGGTCTGCAGAGGCGTCGTCCCGGCCGGAATCTTTCCGGCGGACGAACTCTTCCCCTGAGTCTTTGGCTGGGGGCGCGGCTTAGGAGAAGCCACTCGTGTCTTGGCCGCGATCTGCGGCATCTCTGACACGACCATGGTCACCCGGTGCCGTTCTTCACCTGCCTGGGTCACCGGCGGTTGACGGACAGCCTCTGCTGCTGTCCGGGCGGCTTCCACCGCCTGGAACTCCGCCGGGGTCTGGCCCATTGTCGCCGTCAGGCGAGCGGTGTAGCTCGAGCCCGCGGACACAATGCCAGACTCCTTCCAGGCATCGTCTATGACGCGCTGTGCAAAGCGCCATGGACCCCAGTGAAAGAATCGGTTCCTCGTCGTTCCTGACGTGGTCATGAACGACGCCACCCTCGGTGGTATGTATCCAAAATTGAATACAGGCCCCACTTCATCACCAACGGTGTGAAGTCCCTCACCGCGGTGTGCACCCGAGCGGTGATTATTCAGGGCCTCCAAACTGGCGAAATATCGTTGCTGAGGTCTACTGGAGTAGCACCTCTTGCAAACGAACATTTGCATCCAGGGGTAGTGGTACCCCGCAATATGTCGACTCAAGTGGTCGTAGGTAGGATACCTACGATCCCGGTTGAGCGCAAGGTGCGGGTCCTCATACCCGTCCAGGGATTTCGGACAGAGTTGGCATATTACACCCTCCTCTGTCTCGGGCGGCAACCCGACACGCTCCTCGTCCGTGAGTGGACGAGGCCGTGTGAAAGGCGTGTCGGCCGCCGCGCCGGCCGCCGCTGTGCGGCGCCCTTGCGGATCCCTGCCATACCGCGGGAGGAACATGTGTCCCTGACGGACTCCAGGGAGTTCGGGGCCCATTTCGGCCCGCAGCCTCTGGATAGAGGGCTGCTCCGAGGACGACCGTTTCTTCTTTTTGGCCGCCCCCGAACGATTCTCCGACCTGGTTTGTCGGGGCACACTCTTCCCGCGCGGGGCCGCGGTCCTCTGTTGCTGCGCAACGAAGGACCGCCGTCCCGCTTCCAGTGCGGCGTCAGACAGGTGGACCCCGTCTTTCTCCGCACGCTTCCGGAGGAGTTCTAAGCGAAGATCTCCCTCCTTCGGCACGGGACGCCCTCGGTCCACTGGACTCGACCCCACCTCCGCAGCTCCGGTAGGTTTCTTGGTACCGGAGGGAGAAGAAGAGGAGGTTCCTTTCGGTGCCTGGACAGGCACCCGCTTACTGGAACCTCCCGCGCCTGGGCCGGATCCCGCGGAGGCGCCGCCCGCACCAGATCCCGAGGGATTAGGCGTCTTGGCAACTCCGGGTTTGGCGGAGGACCCTTTCTGGCCGCCCGGCTTAGGCGCCAGTGGCTGAGGTCCTCCGGACTTCGATCCGGTCTGAAGCGAGGGGCCGCCGGACTTCTTTTTCCGGTGCGGCCGCTTCTTCTTCTTCTTCTTCGGAGGCGAGGAGGCCGGGTCCGAGTCGGATCCGGCCTCAGATTGCCCGCGCTCAGAGGCTTCCAGCTCTTGCTGGGCTCTCCACTGCTTCTGGGCAATCTCCCGGGCTCGACGGCGAGTACGCCTAGAGACGGGCGATGTAAACCCGTCATCTCGGTTCTCGGTCTCCTTCGAGCCAGACTCCTGTTCCTGAGGCGGCGCTTGGGATGCGGCTTCCTCAGCCGCGTCAACCTGCTCCGCCCAAGTCCCAGGGGCCTTCTGGTCGTGCGGACCAGACTCCGCAGGTGCGGACACCGAGGAGTTCTCGGCGGAACCGGTGTCCGGACGGCTACGGCCATCCGGACGGGTTTCCGCACGAGTACTCTCATCCGGACCCAAAGACGCAAGCATCTCCGGGTGCGGATGCAACTCAATGTCCACATCCACGAGTCCCGCACCACCGCAGTCCATCATCTCTTCCATACGAGGAAAAGGCAACGGATCTAAGAGCTGCTCGGCGCCTGGCGTGGCCGAGTCACTCTCTGCGGGGCGGTCCTCCGCGACCTCGCTCTCGGACTCGGTTCCTGTGTAAGAACCAGAGCCGGAGCTGGATTCCGCAGAACCCACATAGGCTCCCCGGGGGATGTCCTTGCGGTCATCACCCTCCGCAGATCTGTCTCCACCAGTGCCGAGCGCTTGAATGACTAGAAGGTGTCGAATTACATCGATTATAGGCATCAAGTGTTGGCAGTTATACTGCACACGCATCGTATGACGCGTTCCCGTGGAAACGTCTGTTCCCTGCATCTACCCGATCGACAGACAAAAGGACGTTTTACACTCCCGCATTCCCATACACGCATCTCCCCCCGGTGACTCCTATCGTGCCATGTATACGGGTGACTTGTGTACACAAGCCATCCCGGGGGAACCCGCTAAAATACTACAGTAATTAACAGCAGTCATTAGCAATAGCTTTCGCACTGGCGATCAATGACGTGAAGTTAATCACCCTCGCAGGTTAAAGATTGTATACAATGTATCAAAAAGCCAAACTACTTGTGGGTGTTACGATTATGTCACCCTATCAGCAGCGATAAATAAAAATTTAACACCGCTCAAGCAGCAATGAAAATAAATCCACCACCGCTTGCATGCTTTTCATAGATCACGGCATACAGCCTTCGATACAATGTACACAATCTCCTACACCCCTCTTGCGAAAGCAGAAATCTCCCGATTTCTTACTCTCTATTGCACCAGGGACAAGAGATATATCACTAAACTTTCTCATATATGGGATAAATGAGTAAGAATAGCATTTCCACGGGAAACACGCACACACTTGTGGCTTATAATCCTCCCATAAATAATAAATGAGATGGAAAATAAACAAAATCACTCCCCATAGCCGCTGGCACGCTTACAGGGCGATCGGACATACCCATGACGTCCGGACAGACAATCGGGCGCCCTATGGGCGTTTGCAAAGCGCCCACTAGCATCCCCGACGTACTGCCCGGCCGCGGAGCGGTGCCCGGTCCAGCCTAGAGCCTCCTCAAACGACTACCGGAGCGCGGAGCCAATAGATTAGACGCGGAGCCGGCATGGTCCATAACCTCAATGGTTAGGGGGCGAACCCTTCATACCGGCGCCCAATCTAGAGGCGCCCAAAGATGGTGAAAGCAATAGCCGGCGGACGTCCGGAGCTGCCCGCGGACGGAGTCCAGGCCGGACGCCTACCATTGTACGGCGTATTGCCCTTATCCAATGAAGATGAAATTGGAATTAGAAGCCACCACAAGTGTTGCGCATGTACTATACGACCCCCTTCTTAGAAGGAGGCCGGGGTTCCGGTCATTCCGGCCGGACCGCATATTGTAAGGTACGATCCGGACGAGAACGAGCGTCACCCGCTGCCGCGGCTGGTCCACACGCGCGGACTTAACAACCGCTCCATTATCATAATGGATAGTCGGTTTCCTGCCGTAAGAAACCTTAATTTACTATAACCGTAATTATAGTAATGGCTCACGGGGGATAACTACACCGAAGTGCGTCATCTTAAAGCGCCGCGGACGCCGGACGAGTCACGCGGACGAACCGCGGACATCAGTCCTCATCTGCGGACACTATCCCCGCGTCCAGAGCCAGTTCCCCAAATCCGTGGGAAGGCGCTTCTCCCGTAGCGGACGTAAATCCCAACCTCAGTCTGGCCATATAAGAGGTTGTCCCGGGACCAGGGGCGTCCGGCCGGACCAGTAAATTCGTCCGGCCAGCGTAACCGTTGTGCGGATTACGCCGAACAGTCGTCCACAATGTGCGGACAGGCCATCCGCACGTCCCTGGCGCTGGAAACTACAGGAGGGCGGATGCGGAGCGGCGGCGTTACGACATGAAAGTCTCCGCGGACCTCAACTCCGAAGATAGCCACAAACTAGCCACCCGCGGAGGTAAGTCGTGCGGACTCTCACGGAACGACCTAAAACCCATCCGTAGTATGATAGACGGGTACCGCAGACGCATCCGCATGGGCGGAAGGTTATTCCCACCCATACCGGGCTGGCGCACGTGGTTTCCGGCGTGGCCGCCCGTCATCCGCAGGTACTGGAGGTAGTGGGGGTACCTGCGGATCGCCGTCATCTGGCTGATAGCCACCCAGTCCATCATCTGACGGGTCAGAGAGGTCCGGGAGGCCCACCATACGGCGCACACGCTCGTCCGGAGTCCGCGGATGCTGACCAGACGGATCCCACACGGGAGCATCATCCGGTTCCGCATCCTGAACGAGCAGATCCATGACAAGCGGGCCCTCGTACTTCTTCAGATTATCGATATGGACAACCAGAACCCTGTCCGGATCGGAATCCCTCCGGATCCGGTAGTCCACATCTGTCACCTGTTTCAGTACCGTAAACGGGCCTATCCACGGCTTAGCAAATTTATTGCCTTGCTTAAGCGGCGGATAATAGTAGCGCACCTTGTCGCCTTCCGCAAAAGCTGGCCTACCCTTAGCATGGGCGTCATAGCCTCGCTTCTGCCGGATGGCAGACTTGTCCAGGCGCGCGCGCGCGAAATCATGGGCGTTCGCCAGGGCGCGGCGAATCCACTCCACGTACTCTGGACCGCACTGGGGTACTGCGCCGGTCTCTGCCGCAGTTGGATACATAATATCCACGGGCAAATTTAGCTCCCGGCCGTACAACATCGCGTGCGGAGTAACTCCGGTCGAAGAGTGGACCGACGACCTGTACGCCATTAAGACATACGGGAGGTGGTCATCCCAATCATTCGCACGATCGTTCACAAAGGCCGCCAGCATATTGAGGACCGATCGATTAAAGCGTTCGACCTGGCCATCAGACTGGGGCCTGTAGGGGGTGGTCCGCACCTTGGTACTGCCTAGCATCTGTGCTAGGTTTCGGAACAGGTTGCTCTCAAATTGCGTGCCCTGATCCGAATGTACCTGTTTAGGTACCCCATGGTACACCACCCATCTATTCACCAATAACCGAGCTACCTCGTCCGCAGTCTGGCGGCGCAGTGGGTAGGCGTCGGTATACTTGGTAAAATAGTCGGATATCACCAGGATGTACCGGAAACCGCGCGGGGTGACCCGGTGGGTATCCAGTATATCCAAAGCTATCCGATCAAACGGCGCGCCCGCCTTAACCGTGGTTAAGGGGTGGCGGCCAGGAGTCGGAACTCCTTTGCGAGCTTGACACCGAGGGCAGGCTGCGCACCACCGTTGCACGTCCAAGCTGCTACCAGGCCAATGAAAGCGCTGTTGTAGCCTATGGACGGTCCTCCGGATTCCCAAGTGACCGGTCACCCGGAGGTCATGCAACTGGTGGAGTACTTCTTTCCGCAGCTCCGCCGGAAGCACCAACTGCCATATTGGAGGCAGTGGGGTCGGTGGCTCATAGCGCCGGTATAAGAGGCCATCCCTCAAGGAGAGTCGTTCCCACTGAGATACTAGAGACAAGGTCTCCTCCCTGTAGGTCTTTCGCTCATCCTTCGAGGGCTTCTGGCCGGCCTCAAGGGCTGTAATTACCGGTGCCAGAGCTCTGTCAGCTCTTTGCGTCGCAGCTATCTGCGCCGGAGAGTAGCCACCCAAGTAATTAGGCTCCTCATCCGTCGCGTCCGGCTGCGCCGCAGCGGCCATCACCACGGGGGGCAAGGACCGCTCATACTCAGACTCTCCAGAGGACGAGGGTACCCACGAGGAGTACACCGCCGGACTCGAGGAGGACTCGCTGGAGCTGAGCTGCACCTCCGCTTCGTATGCGGGACGCCCTCGCCGATAACGGCGGGTCCGCGCGCGGAGATTAGCCCTAAACGCTCCGGCCGCCGTGTTGTTAGAGGGGGCGGCGGCCTGCGGTCTCCCCGGAACGTCCAATTCCGAGTCTGAGGACGAATCCGCGGCTTGCTGGAATGGCGCCATCCCTGCACAACCCGGATTCTTGCACTTATGACAACGGGACAGGCCGTCCGCGTTGCCGTGCAACTTACCAGCGCGATGCTCTATCTGCATGTCATACTCCTGGAGTTTGACGAGCCACCGCGCCACCAAGCCATCGGCCTCACTATAGTTGAGGAGCCATCTCAGCGAACTGTGATCAGTCCGCAAGCGGAAATGGCGTCCCAACAAATAGTGCCGGAAGCGCTTGGTCATCGTAACCACCGCGAGCAACTCGCGATGAGTGGTACAGTAGTTCATTTGAGAGCGGCTCAAGGCCACACTCGCATAAGCTACTACCCGCTCTTGCCCGTCCACGATCTGCGAGAGGACACCGCCGAGTGCAAAGTTACTCGCGTCAGTGTCCAGGATGAACTCGCAGTCCGGACGAGGGTGCCGCAGCACCGGGGCCACTACCAAGGCCTGCCGGAGTCCCGAGAAGGCGCCAGCCTGCTCGGCGGACCAGACAAAATCGGCGCCCTTTTCCGTGAGGATAGTAAGGGGACGCGCGATCTCCGCAAAGCCGCGAACAAACCTGCGGTGGTAGCTCGCGAAGCCCAAAAAGGACCTCACGTCCGCCACGTTGCGCGCGGGGGATCGCGCGGGGGTTGGACATGACCAGGGCCCCACCCAGCACGAGCCCAGTTCCTGCGGCGAAACTGCTCACGGGTTGCACTATACACGGTCGACCATCGAGGGGCATGCGGGGACGACGCGGCCTCGTCTCGATGATCATCTCACTCATCGGTGGCACTACTACAGTGCGCGATGTCCGCATCTGGAATGAATGCATCGGGCCCGAGCGGAAGAGGAAGTGTGTGTCCTCTCCCATCCGGAACTCACCAGCACTAAAGTTGGCAATCACCCGGTGGGCCCGTAGAAAATTCATCCCAATAATCCCGGCCGCTCCGATATCCGCCACGATCGTCTCTGACCGGAAGGAATTCCTCCGTTGCGGGCCAGGAAGGTTTCCCTGGTATCCGCGCGACCGCAGGCGTTCCAACAACTCCGGACACTTCAGCCAAAAGTGTCCCTGCTTTCCGCAGAAGTAGCAGGGACGGTTCTGGGCCGGTCCGGAGGTGAACGCGCAACATTCTGCGGGTCCCGGAGCTTCGATCCCGGCGCAGTGCGCAATCATCTGCGCGGCGCCGAGGTCGTATTCCTCCATGTCGTACTCGTCCGAAGGCGAGCACGGCGCGGCGACTGGTGCCGCATGTGCGGGCGCCTCTGTAGAGGGTGCCGGCGCACTAACCCGCTGCGGGGTAGGTTCCCTGGCGGGCTCCCGGATGACCGGGTCCTGCCACGGGGTTACCTGCGATGCTTTAACCGGAGGAGGAGTCGCCGCCTGCGCGGGTACAGCCGAGGCCGGAGCCGGGGCTGGAGGCAACTGTCTAGGGCGGACAGCCACCTCAAGCGCAAGCGCGGAGTCTATTGCCTCCTCCATCGATCGCTTTTCATGGGTGGCCAGCCCGTACGCTAGGTGGTAAGGCTGGCCATCGATGAACTGATCGATCAGCATCGTCTCAAACCGTCTGAAGTCCATGTCCGGAAAAGCTCTCCGGCCGAGTATGCGTAAGTTGAACGCATAGTCTGTCACGGACTCAGTCGGCTGGCGGATACGCGCCTTGAACTCTCGTTCAGACTGCCGCCGATTGGTCGTCGGCGTGAACAGCAGGCGAAGTTGACGAGCAACCTCGCCGAACGTCACTGTTCCCACCGGCAGACACGGCATCACGCGGAGAGCTTTTCCTTCCAAGCTCCCCGCGAGGACGTGTCCAGCTTCATGCTGGGACCATCCTTCGTACACGGCGGTACGCCATACCTGGAGCAAGTAGTCCTCCAAGTCGGCGTTATCCCCGTTGAACCGTTTCCGCCACGAAGAGTGGTCGGGCCCGTCATCGCGTTTGCTACGCGCCCGACGTGCGGTCCCGGCTCCGGGGTCGTCCGTGTACAGCGGCAAGTTCCGCGCGCTTCCTGCGCCTGCGGCGGAGTCTGCCGGAGCAAACATCGACGCCGCGGACGGAGGAGCAGGGAAGCTCACGTTTGCCGCTGGGGTCATTCCCGCTAAAAACCCACTCTGGCTAGGTGCGGGCGGGGCTCCCATCGAACCTACTGGGTAGGCTCCAGAAGGGGCGGCAAAGCTTGGGGCCGAAGCCGCCTGTTGCCACTGCCCGTCCGACACACTGTACGTGCCAGGGTAAGTCGGCCACGCGGCTTGCGCTCCAACCGTGGGAACGGTCGACGCGGTCGCCAACGTGGTGCCTCCGAGCCGCGGGGCAGGCGCGGGTCCCATTGCGGGGGCCACTGGCGCCTGCGGACTCGGCAGGACTTGGGGAGGGGCTACTGGCCCAGACATCCCCGGACTTGAGATGGCCGACGGGTCAACGCTCGAAGGCGGCTGATTCCGCTTGAACAGTACAAGCGCCTCGGATATCAGCCACCTCTCCCTCTCCGTCAAAGGCCCCGAGTTGCCTTGTGACAGCGGAGAGGGGGAACGGTTCCGCCGGTCTGATCGTCCCTGATGGGGCGACCGGGCGCGGTCATAGCGCCCTAGAGGAGGCAGCTCACTCAGAGTGTGGGTGAGCTGGTCCATCCCTCCTGACGCGGACTGCCTGGATTCACGGCCGGGAGCCCTTGCAGGAGCTCTTCCGGCTGGATGTGGCATCCAGTACTGCTGATTCGCTTGCCCGGAGGTACTCGGGCCGGCTACCACTCGATCCCGGACATCCGGAGATGTCCCCTGAAAGAGCGTCGCCTGCCACGACTGCCGTCCGGACTTAGGCGGGCGCGGGGTAGCGCCGTTGCCAGCTCCACCTACCGCGCCGACCGGATCAGGGCCAGGCCCTGATAGCAATCTCTGTTGCTGCCCCTCAGGGCGCGACTCTACGTCCGAAGACGGAGCCAGGGACGCCGGAGTCGTCTCCGCGGACGGGGTCTTGTCCACGGAGGTTTCCGCGCGTTCCTTCCGGCCACCGGAGTCGTCCGGAGACGTCTCACGGTGGCTGTCGCGCGACCGGGTGTGGTCCGCGACATTTCCACCCTTATCCCTCCCCTTGGGTTCATCGGCCTTATCTTTGGCCTTGTCTCTTTCTTTTGCCATTCTTCGAGTTGTCCTTGAGGAGCGGGCGATCCCCAGGGACGAAGGAGGCTACAACGCTGTGACGGTAGGCTGCGATGGAACACTGTTGGACTGATCCTGGTCACGGCACCAATGTGAAGTTATTGACTACCGTCCGCTCTTCGGGATCCTCGAGGATAGTCCTCTCTCATCCGAGTCCTTGCGGACGCGCATCCGCTATTCCGGATCCTCGCGGCAGGGCCGCTCACCGGAGGTCGCGGCGGACACGGTAACTACTTCAGCATTAACGGTAACCAGGTAACAGCCCACCCGACACTCCCAGGCCTACGGACACCGTTCAGAAACTAGTTCATCCCTACGGTGTTAACTGGCGGGGCCTGGCGAGCCGCGGTCTGCCTCAGGGACGGAACCCCGTACAGTCCGACATGCTGGCCAGAGCCTCTGTCACACGTCCCGGGAAGGGAGAGAGCTGGCGATCCACAGGGCCTTCGGCCCCCGAGTCAGCAACTTGTCTCTCCCAGCCCGGGCCTCCCCATGGAAATCGTCCCCAGGGCTCTAGGAGCCCACTACTCACAAACAGGGAACACAAAGCTCATGGCGAGCCTCGTGTGCGTCCTGTTTCTCGATCTTGGACAATCTCCTCGAACGAGTCGCTTCCAGTGTATATATAATACACCAGAAACTGTAGGGCGCACGCGAGGTCTAATCGATCCATTGTTATAGTTTACTGGAGCGTAAATTACAATACGTCGCCGTGGCAACGCACGCTCGAACAGAGCATGTCAAAACAAGGCCAAGTACAAAAAGGCCACATAAATGGCATTTATGTTTACAATCACCTGCCGCGTGCTTAGGGCAAAATCGCCACATAGACGAAGAAGAAGAAATAAAGTTTAACGCGACTTTGGGCTCAAGAGGGCCATTTCAATGCCAAACGAAGATATAAAAGTAGTATCAAGAATGACAATTCTACAATTAAAAATTTGCAGTGAACAGTAAAAGCTTACAAGAATAATTGTGAAAATATTGAAGACTAGATCTAGACTCAAACGAGTTGACTATAGTTGTATGTATACCCCAATTTCCGGAAGGAAATTGAGGATTTTATAAATATTAAAATCATTGAAAACTTCGTATATGGATTGACACTCGTAGAACATGCGACGAGTGTCAGCCAAATCTTGACAATGTCCCAGGACATTTTCAACATGTTTTTTTTTTCTATGCTGACAGATTGGCTCGCCATTGTGTATTTTAGATTACACATTCATTTCTGAGTCTTGCCTATTTACTTATTTTAGTCAGTCCCTTTCCTCGCATATGTTCTGATCCAACTTATTCCAACTCCCCTCTTCTCCCTTTATATCAGAACATTATTAAATTTTTTATATACACCCACACTTTCAGAACATCTTTTAAACATCCCAAAGCCATTTTAACACTAATCACCATAAAAATATCTTTCCAGATTTCAGACGCTACCAGTTAGACGCTAATTCTAACAATAATAACAATACAATTTTATTTTTATTTAATCAGAATTGAAGGCATCCAAATAAATTATTTGATCTGGGCACGGCTGACCATGTGTCAGTGAGATTCATCTCACACATCTCAGAGTGGGTTGCCGTCTGTCAGTAATCCCCCAGGCAAATGTAATCCTTGTCTGATCAGCGCCGTGTCCATGAGCTGAGCGTAAAGGGTCAGCACAACAAGAACATCACCCCATCGCGAGATAGATTGAGAAATAAAGGCACTATCATGTAGAAGAGTAGGCATTCTTGCTACAAGAGGCACTATTATTCATACTAGTCAGTTTGTATTCAAAATTTGATCTGTGCAAACCTAAATTAGAATAGCTTTTTTTTCAATGGTTACAGATTGGCTCGCCATTATGTATTTTAGATTACACACTCAATTCTGAGTCTTGCCCATTTAATTATTTTAGTCAGTCTCATTAGTCAGTCGCTTTCCCCGCATATGTTTTGATCCAACTTATTCCAACCTCCCTCTTCTCCCTTTATATCATGACATCATTACAATTTTATATACACCCAACACTCTCAGCACATCTTTTAAATATCCCAAAGCCATTTTTAACACTATTCACCATAAAAATTTCTTCACGAATTCCGGACACTACAGGCCATATTTCATGTGAAATGCTGAATTGGTTCTCAGCCACTGACAGAAAAACATCTCAGAATCATGAAAAATCCAATGTCATAGGAATAGAGAAACCCGTTGAATAAACCCCAGTTTCTATGGGTTTCTCTATTTCTTACTCCTCAAGTACATATTGTGAATAACTTGTAAAAAGTAGATCTAATCAGGGTTTTGTGTGTGTTGAACAGTTGTATTTAGCGCTATGCAATGTACAGGTAGCCGAGACAAACAAATTTGGAGATATCAAATTTGATATTATAGTGATTATCAACCATATCTGATCAACTGTATTCTTTCTAAGAATGAGTGGCTCAGATCTTGAATGGTCTTGTATAGTGTGTACGAAATAGCCATCCAAGTAAAAATTAATGTTAATATTATAGCTCAATGATAGCAAAGGAACTACTAGTATTCGAGATTCCTCAAGTTTGAGAGGAGCTGGAAGAAGAAGAAATAAAGCTTAACGGCACTTTGGGCTCAAGAATGCCATTTCAGTGCCAAACAAGGATATAAAAGTAGTATCAAGAATTATAAAACCGCAAGTTCTACAATTAAAAATTTGTAGTGAACGGTAAAAGCGTCCTTCATTAAATTTTCGCGATTTGATTATGTGCTGAGGAGCTACACACTAGTGAAAGTATTGTAGCTGCAGCCGTTGAAACCCATTAATATATGTCCCTAGGCAAATAAAAAATAGCCCAAAAGCTTAGAAAGGTTACTGGAGAAAATGTACTGTAGAGAGCACTTGTTTTTTTTCTGCAATGCAAGAAATTTGCTACTTTGAAGTTCCAACGTCAAAGAAGGTCAAATTCAAAATCAGTCGCCCAAAAAAGTGTCCAGGGAATGGATGAATGTTTGAATGTGCATATCCCCGCATTTGTCACACACCTCAGAGACGGTCGCCGTCTGCCAGTAATCCCCCAGACGTCTGCAATCCTGTCTGATTGACGCTGTATACAGAAGCTGAGAAGGACATCGCCATGTCAATTGTCAAGTAATAGATAGGAAAAAAGAAGGTACCATTGTATAAGTAGAAAAAGAAGACATTCCTCTCACGTTTTCAAGCTCGAGGTGCACCGTCAGAAGGCAAAGGATGATAATTTCAGAAATCCCCTTCCTATTTACAGGTTCCTTTAGCTCCTGAAGCAGCCAACTTCAACAAGACTTACCCAGCTAATTCATTCCTCAAAGAAACAACATTATTTGTGTTTGAACTGTGTCCACGGTGTACTGATGACAAGTAGAACCAAATGTCATAAAATGAGAGATATAAAACCATAGTTTAACGATGGACGTTGAGTACATGAATTACAAACGGACTGCAGGTAAAAAAAAACACTGTAGTGACCCGCTCTCCCATTCCTTTATAATGTAAACATAAACGTAAGAAAATCAACAAGACTACACAAACTTTCTTCTCGAAACTTTCTTAAAAGATACATGCATACCCATGAATGATGAACGGACATGGTTCTAAAATGAGTATTACAGACCTTGTACACATTGAAGATCATAGACATCATTTTTACACGCGTCAGCAAAACAAAACTTGGTATATTCAACATCACAGACAAGCTACTGTTGGTATGTACGTTTTGTAATATATGTATATACGAATAGACTTTCTGCGAGAGGATTACAATGGGCAGATCTACCTATTTTACTACACACCTTGGTGCAATGCTAGCTTCACTAGCATTACCAGTAATTCGCAGCACAAAATAATCCTGCGACTCGGAATGTTTTGAGTGTACCTTTCTCAGGAGAAAAAAGTCATAGAATGACATTTAAAAATGGCAATTATCTGACATACAATTATGCTTAAGTTTAAGTGGTCATTCTAGATGCCTTGATGGCTATAGATGGAGGTAGTAAAATCTGATGCCAAATGGTTGTGACTCATGATTTTGCTACCTTTATATTTACATAATAATGGGAATGGGAACTGACCCTTCCCGATTCCCTATTATTATCCACTGTTCATCCTGAAATAAAGGAAAGTATATTGGTCCAGAAAGTCTCAATGGTGAACTTTTCTATGGGTGGACAAAGCACACATCCACTTGAATTCTTTTCCACATATTTCACAAACATGCTTGATATTGTGATGGACGCTATCTATGTGCTTTTTGCGATTGTCCTTGGATGTGAATGTCAAGTCACAATGGGCACATTTGTGGACAATCCCTTTGTGGACAGAAGATACATGTCTATTCAATGACGACAACGTTGTATAAACTTTGTTACAATACCAGCACGAGTGTCCCCCAATTTGACCTCTCTTGCCTTCCAGCTGAGAGGCCAAGCGATGGATTGCGCCGGCGTCATCATGATCAGAAGTGATATGTCTTTTCAAACAGGACAGTGATCCATACACCTTATCACATGCCGGGCAGGTAATTCGTTTTGTGTGCTTTCTATGAGTGTCATATCTGTATGGCAAAAACAAAAATTCGTTTCATGGTAAACATGATTTCAGTCGGAAACGATATGTACAATGAATCCAAAATGTACAATGAATACAGGCCAGCGAGGTTTGATCAATATATTTACAATTTTAAGTAATGTTTCAAGATGTCAAACTTACTGTGTTTTGAGTCCTTCGGCATCAAAACCGGTCCCATGATGGAACTGCAGAAGAAAAACGTTGACAAGTTGGTAACAAAAAATATTCAAGTGCACGGCAAAAATGTTCAGAAAACCCGATACAATGGTTTCACACAACGCCCTGGCACTATCGAGATTTTCCAGAATGTTAACCAAATGAAGATCCTAAGAACAACAATATGCATCAGTAATAGAGGAAATGATCCTCTGAAAATTCGTCGTGAGTGATATCAGAAATTCCGTGGATAATCAGGAACGGCATCTATGTAAAACAGCAACAAATTTATTCATTACTATTGATTGGTATCTGATTATATGGTCACGTAATTTAGTGTAAATTGATCTTGTTTGTGTTCCAACTGTGATCCGCTATTCGCTCACACAAACCCATGTCTTGTGAATCCCCTTAAACACCTGCACCATATTGCGACTGTACCTAGTACCCATCAGAGCTTGCATGTATGTTGCACTTGAACGAAATCTTACAAAATTATGATATATTCGAATAAATTGATATTGTTATCTACACATTAAGATATGGTACATCTTTGACGAAGGTCATGCCCCTAAACCGTAGCTGCCTAATGGTTGGTGAATACAATGAATAAATTGAGAACTCGGTCGTCTGAAATAATTGATCTTACAAATACGTTAATCATGTAAGTCATTGACGCTATAGCCGATCAGAGAACATCATTATTTGCAGGCACGCGTACAGCTTATCAGTTTGGATTTGGTCCGTCAAGCGCACTTCTTCAGGCGACAGCACAATATTTCCAAAGCCTCTGCGTTTTCGGTCAAGTACAAAATATGGATACGCCTATATGTCACACCAAACTCCCAGTTGACGGGAATAAAAAACTGACACAGCTGACGGGAGAAAACATGTGTATGTCTGCACAAATGTAAACGACGTTCAGCTAGACTGAGAGAGACGGACGGAGAAATCGTCTGCATTTTACCAAAAAGGCGGGTTGGGCAAAGAAATATGAGAACTGTGGATCTTTCGTGCATTTCCAGTATACTTTTGGCATTCTTGGCAAATTGTCATGGTTTTGTTGATGAGCATGGATATCATGGGTATTCTGGATATCCATAATGTAATTATTCAATCTGCAGTATAACAAACGTGTATGTAGTATCCTCCAATGTTATGAATCTAAATGTGTATGTTTTATATAATCGTATCAGTGTGTAAATTGTTTCAAGGTGTATGTTTACGTTCTTTCATTGTGTATGGAACAATCTGGAAAGTGTTATCCATGGTGTACCATATTGTCAATTCACACCATGTTCATCTCTTTATGTATATTTGTCAATACCTGGGCTTTTATACCAGAAGGAATAAAATTTTAATAAAACTGTGCATGTCCGTTTATTTTTATCAGATACCTAGATATCATAATTACGAATTATTATAGTTAAACATTCATGAATATGGACAGTTCGGGAATTATAAACTTGACTTCACAGCATCGATCGAAGCACATGTTTCGATATCTAAATTATCCACAAAGCATCAAAGCATGTAGAATATTGGAAACAAATATTTTTTTTTTTATATGAGTCATATTTGTAGAAAATGTATAGTACAGCTATCACCTCTCCTTGTTTACTTCAATGGTAATTTGAAAATTATGTCCCTGTGAGAAAGACATCTGAACACAATGATTCTATGAACAAACATCAATTGTCACCACAGCAAGGCGAGGTACATGATATTGCACGAATGCTGTTCTTGGCAAATTATCATATGAATGAGTCAGAGTGTGGAGAGAGTCAAATGGTGATAAACGAATTCTGCAAAAAATTCGACGATGTCAATGGAGTAGACGATGCGTCCTTATCTTTATGGGATTTCATGTGCCTTGCCATATTCGCCCTTGAAATAGACTTTCCGCATATGGAACACCTCGGTAACGCCGAAGAATTATGGTGAATTTTGATGTGGTTTTCCAAGCTCCGCCTGTAGACATATGATCGTCCGCAGTGCCCGCATGTGAAGTCTTTATGCTGGAGAGAAAAGAAAAATATAATTTATATATCGATAGTTACCATTTTTTAATTCAGGTATATTTTGTACCATAGGTATTGTGATATTTAGTTTCAAAACATATATCGCGCTTGTCAGATAAAATGATCATATAATTTTTCCAACGAGAGATAAATAATGGAAGCTGAAATATTCATGTGTATATTCTAATTGGCTGAAATGAGTAGAAGAATGTGGAGTTTAGTGGAACTTTTGGCTGAAGAAGGATATTTCAGTGCCAAACCACAATACAGAAATGCAATGAGGAAATGTATCTAGTTTTAGTATTGACTAATTTTGGTTTCGTTTCGTATTCCTAGTTTTACAAAGTAACTCGATGTGCAGCCCGCCAGTCAGTAGATGTACTCGTTTCGATGGAAGGAAACGATGTGGACCACACCCGTCTCTATAATCCTGTCCATAGCATCTCAGTGTTGTACTTACGGCTACAGCAGATAACTCTGAGTAAGGTTGTATGTCCTATAAGAGCCCGTGACATGACCAGTTGATCACGCACTGACATTTCGTGTACTGGGGTACAACGACCAAGCGTTGGTCTGATTTTGTGTAACTTGTTATGAACCTGCTCATCCCAGAATGATGGCCATTCTGCGTACATGTTCGTGTGGGAGAGCAGCTCCAAGTAAGAATGTGGCACCCTGGAAGATGTGACGTCCAGGTCAAGAGCTTCCCTGACAGCCTTGTGGACAAGCTATTTTCATGAATGTCCACATGTCCTCACCCAACAAGAAACTACGAAATTATGCCTTTGAAAAGAATATAGTTATGGTGAAATATCCAGGTTAGAGGATCCTCAATGTTACGATGCTATATAGCCTTCAGGGCTGATAGAGAATCTCAGCAAATGACAAAGGAAGAAGTACATTCAATTATACACTCTGAATATGATACTGATAGGCCTGGGCCAAGAATAGTGCTCAAATTCATATCGACTCACACTCGCAAGCGGTGGAAAAAAATCTGTCCGAATCTCATTGGCAATTATTGTTCCATGCAGTAATATATGAAAATAATGAATTTATGAGTGACCTACTTGTAACTTAGAAGACAACCACTTCTAAGGGGTAAAAATGGCATTTATTCTAATAATCTAACTACAAATGCCGACTACGCGCGGCGCGACATGAAATGTAAAATTAGTATACAACAGTAATGATAGTGAAAAATACACGAACGACAAATTATTAAAACATGTATATGTTATCCGTCCAGCGCTCAGAGGGAGACTGACCACTCTAGGAGTGTATACAGGTAATAAATTTTTGACATTAGAGCGTTGGGGGCGAAGCCCCCAACCCTCTACATGTCTATGTGCTGACTTTTTCATGGAGGTTTCATGCCAACCTATCGACGCCCATTTTGGCATGTAAACGTTTAGAAACCTACTTCAAATGAGAATTTTCTTCGTCCTTGACATGAAATCTTTCGAATTGATGGTCAACTTTGAATATTCCACACATGTATAATGCATAAACCGATGTGTTAGGTTTGAGAAAATTACGCAAAATGCTGAGATTGTTTGGAAAACGTCAAAATGGCGGAGCCGATGGAAATTGACGTTCCCAGAATGCAAAGCAAATTTTACCACAATGACGCGTATTTTGGAGCACACAATCTCCTGTGCAGCATCCATGTAAGCTTGTGTGTGCCGTGTGGCATTCCTTGGTCTTATGAAGCGAACACAACGATTCGTCTGCGATGCTACGGCTACATTTACCATAATTTGACGTATTTTATATACCAAGGTGTTGGGTTTGCGAAGCCTTCAGAATATGCTTTATATTTTAAACTGGTCTTTTCATTAGCCCAGTAGGCATATATGTTAAATAGCATGATATCAGATGCAGATATTCCTCATAGTTTAAAATATTTTTAAGGATATTTCATTAAGGTTTAATACCATTTTAGCAGGAGTATCTGTTTCATTGAGTTCAAAATGAATGTTTACTTATTAGAAAAATATGAATGAAGTAGGCCTTTGCTTTCATCATAATATACCATATATACGGGAATGAATTGGAATCATTTAAGGGAGGATATCATGATGGTAGCATTTTTATTTGGAAGGGGGGGGGGGGGGGGGGGTTACGTTGAGTAGAATACATTCCGCTGTCTAGGGTGCTGATGGTGTGCTCGAGCTCTAATGTCGACACTCACAGTTAGCTGTATTTTCTTGTTATAGGTACAAGCGCACTGAGAAGGTGGTAACTTCTAAACAACGTCAAATAAATTATTGACTAACCAAAAAAAAATACTGTGTGTGTAACAATGAAACTTAAAACAACTTTTCATCCTAACTAATTGTTTTTATGAAACCCTTATGGGCGATATTTGTCCACTGATTTATTCAATTATAATAATGAGATTATGAGTAACACAAAAACATGAATGCAGATTTAAAAAAAAAAGCTGCAGGTGTGTGTCATGGTGGTTTTATATCATAACCATTATTAAATGCAACAACTTACTATATGAATGCAACAACTTACTATTGCCCCAAACTACTGACATGAGATCCAATGGGCGACAATAGGTGACCCGAATTCCATTAGCGAAAAACAACTTTTTGAAATTTTGATCTCGTTTGAAAAAAGGCTACGTTTTTATACAGCATTCGAGTGCGAAGTTAAGAGGACCATCTCAAACATGCAGGCCACTCTTGATGATATGTCCGAGGTCATATATAGCACGAAGCAAGTTGTCAACAACATCTGCAAGAAGATATCAACCTCTGGGACAGGGGAGTAGCCAGAACTTCCCGAAGATATTCACCTTAATCTCGTTGACTTAGATGCCCTGATTGATTTGGGGGACAAGCTCAATGACAGAGCAACAAGGAATGTGATGGTAATAGTTGTGAGGTTACCACAATATATTGTGAATCAATTTCTGGTTCTCTCGCAAATACATGAAAACAATAATTCTCTGTCTGAATCTTCCCCTTCATATTTTGGAATGTTGATCTTGTCCAAACTACAGGTTGCATGCCCTCGTTCCAGATATACCATCTTGCACTCAATGGAGGATGTTCACTAAAAGGCAGTGACCCACTGAGTGATGAGTGTTGCTATCAACCACAAGGTGGCCTTGCTTCATAACTGGAATGGGAATAAAAGCCGGAAGGTTGGCAATTCTCCAAAAAGAGCATTTGAAGCGTTGCAGTTGTGCGATATGATTTTAAGTTCAACGTCGACAGTCGACTGTGACTGCATGTACTAGGGATGTGGTGGTTTCTCAGGCAGGCAAAGAAAAGATATATGAAAGTAACTGACGCCAGTTTAAACGGGGTAACTGGGAAAGAACACTGTTCTGTCAGCATGGAAGATTTGGAATAAAGCATCTTAGAAGTATATCTTTGTATCTTTCATATGTCCGTAAACTTGAAAGGACTTAAAAGGTTACTAGTAATTCAATAGCAATCCAGGGTAACGTAAAGCACCCCAGTAGCAGTGATAAATTAATTGAACAAACAAACGAACAGCGATAACTTTACAATCTGATCGTCTGCTGGATATTCAAAACGGAAGCCAATCCTTTGGAAAGGAGGGGGCAATTCAAAATGAGTAAAAAATATCCCACAGTTTCCATAGACACGGAGAACAGGATCAGGGTAAACATTAAGTGTATTGGCACATAGGTAAAATTAATGCCATAAATGTAACCAACTGAAGTTATGTTGATTAGATATCCATTTCAGCTAACTGAATCTCGAGGTTTTTTTATAACTCTTAGCGCGTGGACGACTCAAATGACAACATCAAACGTTCGATATATCATACACTGCGCCTTACTAGCGATCTTACGTTTGCCTGACGGTCCATGCCACGACGGACGACTGAATATAAAATCAGCCAATCGGAGGCCGCAAAACGGTTGGCTGTAGACGGTCATGCTTCGGTGATCGCGAGGAAGACGGTCACTTCTCTTCGTGTAGTTACGAATCATGCAAATAAGCACTGAATATCAAATCAGTTTTTGCAACAACTCAACTCGCACACGATCAACCCAAATGAACCATTTGAGTGGTGGATAACACTTTATAGAATACAAAGCTGATAAATTAATAAACAAAATATCCCACGCAAAACGTGAAATAGTTTCTTCGATATACTCTTCGATAGGCCTACTGATCCTTCACTGAAGACATATTATTTGATCGTCTCGCACATTTGTCAATACTTATGGAATATTGACTAACAACCACCAAACGTTCTATTTGAGCAATGTATTTATCCAGAAACTGACCCCAGTAGGTTATGCTGTTTCTTCTTGTTTCAATTAGGATTTAAACAGTGACTGGGGTTGAGTGAGGAGCCACCCCTGGGCTTGATGCAGCTCTCTCAGTCTGTGGGTCTCCCATCCAAATGAATTTTGTCCACATCAAATTTGTTCACGGATTTCCCCAAATATATAGGCCTATGTGGAGACATATGAAAACAACAACTCAGCCCAGGCTTCTATACTTCTAACTCGTTTACACTGTTTTTCCCTGATATTTTTGCGATGCTAAACCGTATCGTTCTATAACTTGGCATACTTATATTATACTACGATACTACAATATTCTACCGAATTACAGATTTCTATCGCGAAAATTGAACAAGTTGGCAATCTACCCAAATGTTAAATTTAGCCCTGTCATTCAAATTCTGGGTCCGCGTTTAAGGTGCATTTGCTCGATTTTGTAGCAGTGCAATCTTTCGAAATCGACATGTTTGTGTAGAATACACCCCACTGTGATTTCTGGTCCAAAATAATCCTCGACTATGCTCAGATTCTCGAGATCCCGTTTTTTGGCTGAAATTTAACATTGGGTTAGATTGCCAACTTCTTCAAATTTTGCGATAGAAGTCTGAAATTTGGTAGGAAATTGCCGTTTAGCTCCCAGATGGAGTGTGCCAAATTGTAGAACGATAACATTTAGCATCGCGAAAATATCGTTAAAAACCAGTGTAAACAAGTTAGAAAAATCAGAGTATAACACAGCATGAATTGAGCTGCTCGCTTACAGAAAAAAGTGGCCCAAGTAACGTTTGCTACTTGTTCCTCTGTTTTCAATAAGGATTAAAAAGGCGTGAGACGGGTTAAATGGTCTTTTCAGTGGACGAGTAGTATTACGGAACAGCCTACATCACTCGGGCCGAAAACTGTTCAACCATGACGGTGGTGTGTCAAGTGATATTCAGTACTGTGAGTACTGATTTACATCATTCGTAACTACAAAAAGAGAAATGACCGTCGTTCTAATGACCATCGAAGCATAACCGTCTTCAGCCGTCCATTTTGCGGCCTCCAATTGGCTGAATTAATATTCAGTCGTCCGACTTGCCTTGAACCGTCCAGCAAACGTAAGATCGCTACCACTACTCGTCCACTAAATGAATGTCATTTAATCCGTCCGTCACCTTTTCAATCCTTATTGCATATAGAAGAAGGCGCAGTGTATGATACTTGGGCCAAATTGGAGATATGTTCTTGTGGCAAAACGGGATGCAAGATATTCGGAACATCCAACAGACGCCTTGAGCATGTGATCGCTGCCAATGAGCCCTGTAAGTCATGTGCCGCCACAGTGTAATTCTTGTGACAAACAAACATACACATTTTCTTTAAATGAGTAAAACTCCAATTACTCAGGTAATACAAAAGGTGTATACTAGTTGGTCAATAGAATCACAGCTTGAAGTCACATTAAAAAAAAACAGGCCCTGTGTCGATATACGACTTCAAATCAATGCGGCCACCTTCACAGGCTATAGCCAGGGATCCTATAAGATCCTTTCTCTAACGGTGACACCAGCAAAAGGTGTAACATCTCTATGTAACATACTCTGTACTGACCTCGAAAAGACATCTCCTGCTTGTGCGTTTTGAGGTGTCGAGCCATGTTTGACCGCAATACTGCCTTCCCGCAGATATAACATTGAGGTACTGTAGAGGAATGTCCATCATGGAAAGCCATGTGATCAAGAAGACTTTGCCTGTAGACATACCTTTTTCCACACACTACACATTCGTATCCCTTAACCTGAAATGCATTGATCACTCATTAGCGGAGTCAAAATAGGTGGTTGTTGACTCATAATATCAATCACATTCTATAGAATCGAGCATGTGTGGTGGTGCCACCTAGAGTATTATGTAATGGATAAATATTGTTACTGACAATGAAATCATTCTGGATATGAAATGAATGATAAACATTATTCAATTAAATGTTTTAGATACGCTCACTAAGACGAGCACCGTAACGAGCACGGTAACGATAAGTGTCTTATTTCAATTAATGTGAAGTAACACCGAATGAATGAATGATTGTAAAAAGATTAACCGCACTTTGGCTCAAAAAGGCCATTCCAGTGCCGAACCAGACTGAAAATTACAAAAAAAGAATGTTAAGACCTTAGGTTCAAGTATTAGGTTCTATAGTGAAAGGTAAAAACAATGAGATAGCTCGTGGAATTATTGAATGACTAGAAATGAAAAACTAGAAGTAACACTTCTACTTCAACTAGAAGTAACACTTCATATTTCACACTACTAAATTCACACTACCAGAGCACAATAACAGTGGCCTTGGCCTGCAAGAGTCGTTTATGAAGTGTAACCGGGATATGTTTTTCATAACATGTTAGTATATATTCTAATCATTCAGTTTACCTTATTTTAATACCAACGATATATGTATTGATATGATTTTTGTATGTATATTGTGGGGATTCAACGTCAAGAAATATGCTGAGTTTCCAAATTTGCTAAATTGTTAACTATTAATCCATTTATTAAAATAGTTGGATGGCTCGATCGCCGGCAAAGGGTATATGGCCCACAGGTGCGGGTGTTGCACCATCGAGTGAAATTCTGGGGGCGGGGCCTGCGATCGAGGCATGGAACCAGCCAGAAGTTAGTGTTCTACCCTTTCTCTACTCAACATTTTTTATTCTATAAAGGGTCTTGCAGGAGCCCGAATCTCCTTGAATAAGTCGTCGAATAGGTCGAACATTCGAAACTATATTTTCAACTTCTTCTGACCCGTGCACAACCAGAGAATAACAGCAAGCCTCCATTTCATTCCAAGTCGGTTAAACAACAAAATACGACTCGGTCACAAACTGGTGCCATGACCAGGATGCAGTAAAGATTCACACCCAGAAAAAGACAAGAACGATAAAGAGACGTCCAGTACACTATAGAAGATCACCAACAAGCTGGACAAGAAGAGCGCCTATAGCCATACGAAAAACTGATGGGACTTGTGAACGGATGTCTACAGCACGTACCACGCTATTAGGAACTATTTGAGATTGTTATCAATTTAATTACTAGCCAGATACAAACATGGCTCAAAATCAGGGCCAGATAGACCCCAATCCGGTCTCCTTGCCGAATGAGGACCAACTCACCACTCGGGTGTTACATGAAAGTTTCTATCATCTCCAGATTGAGATGAGGGTTCAGACATTGTCAAAACAAATAAGAGATTTTGCGGGAGAAGAAGAAGAAATAAAGTTTAACGGCACTTTGGGCTCAAGAAGGCCATTTCAGTGCCAAATAAGGATATAAAAGTAGTATCAAGAATGATAAAACCGCAAGTCCTAAGGGAGAGGGGAGCCGCCGGTTTAAAAAGTGGATATGAATTCATCGACAAACTGACGATTATAAAAGTAGGAAACATCTATAAAAAAACATTATAAATTTTGGGATTTTATTTATATTCCGCGAGCACATGTGAAAAAATTAGCCCAAAGGCTAAGAAAGGTTACCGGACAATTTTGGTTTGGCCATGGCAGCATTGGCAGGTAACAGACCTTTTACCAATCAAGGTTCGCAGTGTAAACATATGACCTTGGGATTTACCAATCAAGGTCATCCGTATGAACTTCGATGTTACCATTACATGTATGTGTGCGGCATTTGATATTCTATATGTTGGGTGGAATCGTTTAGGCCGCTCAGGTCAATTTACACATTCCAAGTCAAACATTTGGCACTCAAGGTCATCTGACGTAAAGTTCAAGGTCATCTTTAGTTGTGCCATATATGTCTTCCTATATGTTCATAATGCAAACATGAGCTCTATCTGCAAGCATTTCATCTATAGAAGCAAATCTGGGAATTTTTTGACCCCAAAATGGCTGTTTTGACCTTTCAAGGTCATCGAAGGTCAAATTCAAGGTCACCACACAAGTCGCCATATATGACTTCCCATTTGAATATGCCAATTTCTGAGCTCTATCTTCAAGCGTTCTATAAGTACAGTCCTGACAGCTCCCATTATGAAGGAAAAACGTGCCGAAAAATTTTCAAAGTCCAAACTTTTTTTCAAAGGGTGAAAAAAATTTTTTGCCTAGAAATGGCCCAAAATGGATAGTAATGCGATTTGGGGCGAAAAAAATTTTTTTTCGCCAACTCGTCAAAAATTCAAAATGGCCGCCACACGGAGATCGGCGATTCAAGGGCAACAAAACTTATACATGTCACAGAGGTATATAAGAGGAATCTTTTTTCCAAGCAAAAATCTCAAAACTGATCAGACAGTTTTTGAGAAAATACAGACCGGGTGCAAATTTGAGAATTTTTCGACCCAAAAAATTGCTGCTTTGACCTTTCAAGGTCATCCAAGGTCAAATTCAAGGTCACCACACAAGTCACCATATATGACTTCCCATTTGAAAGTGCCAATTTCTAAGCTCTATCTTCAAGCGTTCTATGAGTACAGTCTGGACAGCTCCCATTATGAAGGAAAAAAGTGCCGAAAATTTTCCAAGTCCAAAATTTTTTTCAAAGGGTGAAAAAATTTTTTTGCCCTAGAAATGGCCCAAAATGGATAGTAATGCGATTTGGGGCGAAAAAATAATTTTTCGCCGACCCGCCAAAAATTCAAAATGGCCGCCACACGGAAACCGGCAAATTTAGGGCAACCAAACTTATACATATCACAGAGGTATATGAGGGGAATCTTTTGAAACCAAAAACTCAAAACTGATCAGACAGTTTTTGAGAAAATGGCCGTCAAAGTCCAAAATTGAGCGTTTTTCGACAAAAACGGCCGCCATTTTGAAAAAAATGCGAAAATCAAAAAACAAAAAAATACCTCCTTCTCAAAATATTTTTAGGCATTTTTGTGCAAAATTTCAGAAAGATTCGATCGTTAACTTTAAAGATAAAAATGTTAACGCCGGACGGACGGACGGACGGACGGACGGACGACGGACGCAACGCCATGCCAATAGGTTATCGGACCAAAGGTCCGGTAACCTAAAAAATGGAACGCCCTGTGTGTTTGAGAAAATTTTTAGAGACCAATATATTCTACACATCTTGCAAGCACGCATTTAGCAAAAGTTGTACTTACGAGTGGATGAATATTAAAACGTCTTGTCCTCTGTGCAGACAAGATATAACCAGTGACTACTTCAGTAACAATTTAGTGTTTTACCAGGATACATCGTATTACGATTCGGAAGAACTTTTGAGTGAAATGTGAGAATGGAATTTTAAAATCGAATGACCAAGGTTGAACGTTTTACAATGTCGAAAATTTTCATAATAATTCGTCTAGACTGAGTACGAGCTAGTCTGTATTGCAGGCAAAAAAACCGACAGGTGATTTACACTATACATGTATACATTGCAAAAACTAAGAACGCATATAGCATAACACGTCCTTGAATGAGACAACCCTTTCAGATGGCATTAAGACGACACACCTAAACAGTGCATGGGATATTTTTTTTGAGGTTTCTAATCTATATTTTGGCGGGTAATGATTTTTTTGCGGGAGTCTCTCTAGAACCTTCTACTTTTTTATATTCAATTCAATAAGAGGCCTGTGCCATTAAGACGACACCTGAACAGTGCATGGAAGATTTTTTTTGCGGGATGATTTTTGGCGGGAGTTTCTCTAGAACTTTCCACGATTCATCTTCAAACCATTCAGAGAGGAATGACATATGCACGTGATATTAGGCGCCAAAAATATATAGGACACAAATTGCCTATAAATTGACTCCCAATCAACCCGAAATCAATTCCAAGGCTTGAAGCAAGGACCAGCCACTCTGACTCGACACACTTGGAAAAGATTCTATTTGGAAAAGATGGAAGCACCCAAGGTAAATTTACGTTATACTTTTATAAAATTAATGTAGTAAATTTTGTATCTACTATACGGAAACAACTGAATTCTAAAATTTAATATGTACGATTTGGACATGTTAAATTTATAGGGAAAAAGAACAGTGTATTTACATTTTCTGAAATTATTTTCATATCAAAATAATATTAGGTAGTGAATTCTAAAATTTAATCAGCATGATTTGAAATGTAAAAATTCATAAGAAAAAAATTATTTTCTGAAAGTATTTTCATGGAAAGTATTATCAGGCAGTGAATTTATATATTTTTTTCAAAAATATTTTTTTCCAGACATTTACTGTCTCGCCCAGACTTGCAGTCAAAATACTGGTTGCTCGAAACGGGCAAAACTATGCTCGTTTCGAGCGAATCACGAGGGACGGAAACACCGTCAAAACGGTTTTATTCAAAGAGGAGGGGGGAAAATTTGCAAACGAAGCCCCGCGTCTGCAGAAAAAGCTGAACAGAGGGGAGGAGTTTAGCATGGTACTGAACGAGTACGATACCAAATTCGGCACGGTCAGTGCTTTTCACGGCACCTATTATTTAGGTGTCGTGATAAAAAACCGTGCCTCTGGAGATCGCGTCAGAGGTAGAGGCTTCAACTTTATAGGCAAGGAACTGGAGGAATTCCTCAAAATTCGGGAGGAGTTCCTGACAACTCTAGGAACTCCGAAGTCTCCTCAGGCTCCCGCTTCGCCCGATGCACCCACCTCCCCCACGCTGAACTCCTCACCAACTTGTCCATCACCTGAGTCACAGGGACTCGAGATCCTCGAAACAACACCATCTCCGTCTCTGCTGGCTCGCCCCTTCAGCAGGTTCGCGCACCAGACCTACTCGTTCTCTTCGCCTTTGGCCCGCCCACTTCCATCTATGAATTAGAACGACGATCATAACAACGAGTTGTCGCCGCCATCGCCAGGTTTGATAATTTCCGACACTCCCCCAAAGGCCCCCAGACGTCGAAAGCGTATGTTACCGGTCAGACGGAACGTCCTCAGTCAGCCCAAGAAGTTAAAGTTTTAGAAAAAAATCTGTGTGTGTGTGTGTGTGTATAAAATATATAAGTCCCTGTTCTTGTAGCGAAACATCATTTTCTTAAATATATTTCATACTGTGAACATGTATGATAATCACTTCGTAAGATTTTTGTTAGAGGCTGAGCCCAAACAATTTATTGCTGTTGTCAAAACGTTGTCCACCAAACAGAAAAAAATGTCTCCAGGAGATCATTGTTAATTTATTGGTTGATAATCTAGATGTAAGTTGATCTCAGAAAAAGCAATTGTATAATTATAAATCTATTTTACAACGTATGAGTCGTGGTGTTTTTCCAAGCCCACGTATTTTGTATAAAATATTAGTTATGTTGAAACCTACCTTATCAGACATATTGTAAAAATGGCAGGAAAATTTGTTTTATTGCCTTACGATTAATATCAACAATTGTCAACATGCGATAAGCCATCTGATTCTTGTCATGTTCCCCTAATGTTGGACAAGGACATGATTTTAACTCTAGGAGCTCCGAAGTCTCCTCAGGCACCTGCCTCGCCCGATGCACCCACCTCCCCCACGCTGAACTCCTCACCAACTTGTCCATCACCTGAGTCACAGGGACTCGAGATCCTCAGACAACACCATCTCCGTCTCTGCTGGCTCGCCCCTTCAGCAGGTTCGCGCGCCAGACCTACTCGTTCTCTTCGCCTTTGACCCGCCCACTTCCATCTATGCATGAGGACGACGATCGTAACAAGAGTTGTCACTGCCATCGCCAGGTTTGATAATTTCCGACACTCCCCCAAAGGCCCCCAGACGTCAAAAGCGTTTGTAACCGGTCAGACGGAATGTCCTCAGTCAGTCCAAGAAGTTGAAGTTTTAGAAAAAAAATCTCTCTGTGTGTGTGTATAAAATATATAAGTCCCTGTTCTTGTAGCGAAACATCATTTCCTTAAATATATTTCATACTGTGAACATGTATGATAGTCACTTCGTAAGATTTTTGTTAGACACCCTGCAACATATCTTAAGGCGGTGACTGACCTAGTTCTTTTGTCTAGGGGTCAGGTCATGTTATTGTCACCGACTTGTGCTCAGATTTTTTGGAAGGAAGATTAACACACAGTAAGAAAAATGCAATTTCTGTAACATCACACATATATATAATAACTGAGGGGGATGATACGATGTCCGAGATACTTCTACAAATTTACGTACTTCACAAATATTTGTAGGGCCTGAAATTCCCCAGAAATAAGGTTTCTTCCATCAATGTGTATCCCAATTTTTAAACGGTCACCACGTTCATGGTCATTTCAAATAAATTCTGCACATTGTATTTCGATAATCTGTACACGGGAGTTAAGATAATCATCTCATGTTTCATACATCCTGCGCATATGCACTAATATCTTGTAATTTTCCATTTATTCCCAAATTATTCCACTTGCTTGTCGTGTCACCGATTTGAGTCAAGCGTCACCGACTTAGGTTTACATTTTGGGTATAACTTACCCACTGGTTGAATGAGTTGAAGTGTACAATGAGTTTCTCGTGTACGGTTATAGCGATATCATATTCGTGGTATCGTGGACCGTACAGCTTTCTTTTCCTGCCATGGTTACTGAATGAACAAACGACGGGACCATGAAAATAATTTAGGCATGTCCACGTATTATGAGTGTGTATAGTGTACATGTTAATTTTGCTTATTTTCCAAATATGAAGACAAGAATATGGAAAGAAAATAATATAAACATTTGCATTATGATGTTGCAATGCATACCGTTGATTGAACATCGGTGGTGGCTAATGCTTTTTGCGTTTTTTCGTGGAGAGATGCCAGTCCTTTTCTGGAAAGATAACATCTTAAGTCGGTGACGCTTGACTCAAATCGGTGACACGACAAGCGTGTGTAGTAATTTAGGAATAAGTGAAAAATTACAATATATTGGTGCGTATGCGCAGGATATAAGAAACATGAGATGATTATCTTAGCTCCCATGTACAGATTATCGAAATATAATGTGTTGAATTGATTGAAAATGATCATGAACGTGATCACCGTGTCAAAATTGGGGTAAATATTGATGGAAGAAACCTTATTTCTGGGGAATTTCAGCCCCTAGTCATATTTGTGAAATAAATAAAATTGTAATAGTATCTCGGACATCGTATCATCCCCCTCAGTTATTATATATATGCGTTATGTTGCAGAAATTGCAGTTTTCTTACCGTGTGTTGATCTTCCTTCCAAAAAATCTGAGCACAAGTCGGTGACAATAACATGACCTGACCCCTAGACAAAAGAACTAGGTCAGTCACCGCCTTAAGATATGTTGCAGGGTGTAGAGGCTGAGCCCAAACAATTTATTGCTGTTGTCAAAACGTTGTCCACCAAACAGAAAAAATCTCTCCAGGAGATCATTGTTAATTTATTGGCTGATAATCTAGATGTAAGTCGATCTCAGAAAAAGCAACTGTATAATTATAAATCTATTTTACAACATATGAGTCGTGGTGTTTTTCCAAGCCCACGCATTTTGTATAAAATATTAGTTATGTTGAAACCTACCTTATCAGACATATTGTAAAAATGGCAGGAAAATTTATTTTATTGCCTTACGATAAATATCAACGAGTGTCAACATGCGATAAGCCATCTGATTCTTGTAATGTTCCCCTATTGTTGGACAAGGACATGATTTTAACATTCATTCCTGACAAGCAACGTTCCAGGGCTCAGTCTCTGTTATCATGCATATCAGAATTTATGAATTGGGACGAAAAAGGGCAAATTTATAATGACGACATGTCAGTTATTCGTAATTCCCATATATCTGACTTATTGCGTGCATGTTTATGTAACTTCACCAGTGCTCAAAACATTAGAGGTATAGACCGTTTCTGTCACATTTTTTCTCAAAACAATTTCCCCTCAACTTTGATTACGAATGTTCAGCTGCGAAAAAAAATAGAAGAAACGAGAGGCCATAGGCCACACACTTGCCGGACTAAGTACGCAATTATGACGTCATTTGTCGTCAATTCTATACTGCTAACTTACTGTGAATGGAGTTTTTAAATATGCCTGATATAATCGTGTTTATATATGTTATATTATAACCAGACAAGATCATAAAATCTTCAAATGATGAGTTTCCTTTGAAATTTTACCGATTTGTTGCCACAAAAACGTCAATTACGTCAAAACGGATATATCAATTGTGCTAAAAATTGACAGAGACCATCACAGGACGACTCCACATCGTTTGCATATGCTAAATATGCAGTAAATGTTATAACTTTGCACATCTGACACTCAAAAGGCCAAAATGTCAGTCTGAAATCACGTTTGACGTCATTATGACGTCAATTGACGTCCGATTCCGAAAATGACAACATATTTGGAAAGTACTCTCGAAGACCTTTCAAACGAGCTACTACTCGATATTTTGGCAAAAGGTCAAGGTCAAGGTCATTTTTGAGGTCAACTTCGACCTCAGGCGCTTGCAGAGGCTATCGGTCATACGCCTTAGGTGCAAATGCAAAAGTTGTTAGGCTAAGTGAGTGCAATACTGTGAATTTACTTTCGTGTCTCTATCATGCTTACTTCCTGAGATATAGTGACCCACATGGTTTTCACTTGCAGGTCAATATTGACCTTGACTTTCGACCTTTGACCTTGAAATTTTCTGGAACAAAAGAACTTATCCTTGACTATAAAATGGTATATTATCAGATTTTTACGAACATTATTGACGCTTTTATCATTATCGACAGCTTGAAACATGCAATTTCGCTTACAATGGGGCCGATTTTGTTGCCATAGAAACGTCAATTATGTCATAACGAATTAGCCCATCGGGCTAAAAATTGACATTGAGCATGAGGGACCGGTCCCACATCGTTTCCAAGCATCAGAGCGAAAATCGGAGGAGGTGACCTCCAAGGTCAAATATTCGACCTCAGGCGAACTTCTCAAAGTCAAGGTCAAAGGTCAAGGTCAAGGTCACAGAAGATAGAACTCGAGTTTATCTACAATATGAACTTAATTTGAAGTCTCTAGGACCATTAGAACCGAAGTTATGACCACTTATGTGTTTTCGACGTTTTGCTTGACCTTGACCTTGACCTTTGACCTAGATAGGACGTTCTCTGCACGGTGTTCTAGAGAATACGTGCACCAAATTTGGAGGAAATCGGGTGATAAATGTGGACGCTAGGCTGTAAACAAACAAACAAATGAAATCGCTCGCTGCTGCTGACTTGACGGCTGAAAGCCTTCGCTGGTACAGCGAGTACTTGCCAGAATAGAAGAAAGAAAACTTTGACCTTGAGGGGTAATGTCAAGGTCAAATGACACGACCAAGGTCGTTCAAAAGAGGGCTTTCAATATGCTACAATATTTTCTAGTTGGAACTCTCTGGGTCGATTAGTTCTGAAATTATTGAGATTCATGTGATTTTGACTGATCACTTTTCCGTGAACTTGACCTTTGACCTACGACGACTGAAGCAAAAGTTTTACCAAATATGTTTTTTCTTCTGGGATTTCGATGACCTTGACCTCTGTGGTTCTTGTCGTACAGGCCAATGCTGTCAATATGCATATCAAGTTACAGAGGATTCCCTCCAGTATTGACATTGTTATGGCCTTTTGAAATTTCGGAAATTTGACGTTGATGACGTCATTGTGACGTCAATGAACGTCATATGCCAAAATGAAGACATCACTGGACTCAGGAGATCAAGACCTTAACGGTATACTACTGGGTATGGTTCGCTGAACTGCGTAATTGACCTTGACATTCACCTCATGGCGAACTTCTCAAGGTCAATGTCAAAAGTCAAGGTCAAGGTCACAGGCGATAGAACTCGAGTTCATCTACAATATGCACCTAATTTGAAGTCTCTAGGACGATTACAGCCGGAGTTATGGCCACTTATGTGTTTTCGACGTTTTGTGTGACCTTGACCTTGACCTTCGACCTATATTCACCAAAATATGATAGAATCTACTCAATATCCTACAGAACATGTTCACCAAGTTTGAAAAAAATCGAATGAGAATTGTGGATGCTAGAGTGCGAAAATACATACAAACAAACAAACAAATGAAATTTTTACCGATTTGTTGCCAAAAAACCGTCAATTACGTCAAAACGGATATATCGATTGAGCTAAAAATTGATAGAAACCATCACAGGACGAGTCCACATCGTTTGTATATGCTAGATCTGCAGTAAATGTGATAACTTTGCACATCTGACACTCAAAAGGCCTAAATGTCAGTCTGAAATCACTTTTGACGTCATTATGACGTCAATTAACGTCCGATTCCAAAAATGACAACATATTTGGAAAGTACTCTCGAAGACCTTCCAAACGAGCTACTACTCGATATTTTTGCAAAAGGTCAAAGTCAAGGTCATTTTTGAGGTCAATTTCGACCTTAGGCGCTTGCAAAGGCTATCGGTCATACGCCTTAGGTGTAAGTGCAAAAGTTGTTAGGCTAAGTGAGTGCAATACTGTGAATTTACTTTCGTATCTCTATCTTGCTTACTTCCTGAGATAAAGTGCCCTACATGGTTTTCACTTGCAGGTCAATATTGACCTTGATTTTCGACATTTGACCTTGAAATTTTCTGGAACAAAAGAACTTATCCTTGACTATAAACGGGTATATTATTAGATTTTTACGCACATTATTGACGCTTTTATTAGCATTGACAGCTTGAAACATGCAATTTCGCTTATAATGGGGCCGATTTCGTTGCCATAGAAACGTCAATTACGTCATAACGAATTGGCCGATCGGGCTGAAAATTTATATTGAGCATGAGGGACTGGTCATACATCGTTTCCAAGCATCAGATCGAAAATCGGAGGAGGTGACCTCCAAGGTCAAATATTCGACCTGAGGCGAACTTCTCAAGGTCAAAGTCAAAGGTCAAGGTCAATGTCATAAAAGTTAGAACTCGAGTATATCTACAATATGAACTTGATTTGAAGTCTCTAGGACCATTAGAGCCGAAGTTATGACCACTTATGTGTTTTCAACGTTTTGCGTGACCTTGACCTTGACCTTTGGCCTAGATACACCAAAATAAGACGTTTTCTGCGCGGTATTCTAGAGAATATGTGCACCAAATTTGAAGGGAATCGGGTGAGAAATGTGGACGCTAGGCTGTAAACAAACAAACAAACAAATGAACCGACATAGTCGACTAACTTGCCGGAATAGCTGGCAATGACCTTGAACTTTTACCAAAGACTTTGAATTTTTTGCAAAGTTGATGCATCTGGTTATTTTAAATATGAGTAATGGCATTTTTCTAGATTTTGTATAGTTGATGGAAAACATTGAAAAAAGTATTATATTTCTTTCCTAGCATAAGCAGTTTGTGGTCATGAAAGACTGATAGGATTCGGATCTTTTGTGACGTCATCAATAGAGCTATTTTTCTCAAAATCATTCTGTCAAGAGCCATTATCCTACAGAATATCTACATCAAATTTGAAAAGAATCAAGCAACAAATGTGGACGCTATGAGTATGAAAAGACAAACAAATGAAATTTTCTCCAATTTTCCGTCATAAAAAGGTCAATTAGGCCATTACCACTGCAATTATTGAACTGATATTTGTCAAATAGCTTCAGTAGGTATCCCCAATACTTACCAGAGCACCGGATCAACAATAATCATAAATGGTTTATGCATCTCATGTAAACAATCAATTGAAGTATGATAAAATCACGTTTCACGTCATTATGACGTCATATGACGTCAGATTCCAAAAATAAGAACATATATCGAAACTACTCCCGAAGACCTTTCAAACGAGTTACTACTCGATATTTTCGCGAAAGCTCAAGGTCAAGGTCATTTTTTGGGTCAACTTCGACCTCAGGCGCTTGCAAAGGCTATCGGCCATACGCCTTAGGTGTAAATACAAAAGTTGATAGGCTAAGTGAGTGCAATACTGTGGATTTACTTTCGTGTCTCTATCTTGCTTACTTCCTGAGATATAGTGACCTACATGGTTTTCACTTGCGGGTCAATATTGACCTTGACTTCCGACCTTTGACCTTGAAATTTCGCGGAACAAAAGAACTCGTCCTTGGCTATAAACAGGTGTATCATTAGATTTTTACGCACATTATTGACGCTTTTATCAGCATGGACAGCTTGAAACATGCAATTTCGCTTATAATGGGACCGATTTCGTTGCCATAGAAACGTCAATTACGTCATAACGGATTGACCGATCGCGCTAAAAATTGACATTGACCATAAGGGACCGGTCCGACATCGTTTCCAAGCATTAGATCGAAAATCGGAGGAGGTGACCTCCAAGGTCAAATATTCGACCTCAGGCGAACTTCTCAAGGTCAAAGTCAAATGTCAAGGTCAAGGTCACAAAAGATAGAACTCGAGTATATCTACCATATGCACTTGAATTGAAGTTTCTACGACGATTAGAACCGGAATTATGGCCACTTACGTGTTTTCGACGTTTTGTGTGACCTTGACCTTGACCTTTGACCTATATACACCAAAATAGGACGTTTTCTGCCCAGTATCCTAGAGAATATGTGCACCAAATTTGGAAGAAATCGAGTGAGAAATGTGGACGCTAGGCTGTAAACAAACAAACGAGAGGCCATAGGCCACACACTTGCCGGACTAAGTACGCAATTATGACGTCATTTGTCGTCAATTCTATACTGCTAACTTACTGTGCATGGAGTTTTCAAATATGCATGATATAATCGTGTTTATATATGTTATATTATAACCAGACAAGATCATAATATCTTCAAATGATGAGTTTCCTTTGAAATTTTACCGATTTGTTGCCACAAAAACGTCAATTACGTCAAAACGGATATATCAATTGTGCTAAAAATTGACAGAGACCATCACAGGACGACTCCATATCGTTTGCATGTGCTAAATATGCAGTAAATGTTATAACTTTGCACATCTGACACTCAAAAGGCCAAAATGTCAGTCTGAAATCACGTTTGACGTCATTATGACGTCAATTGACGTCCGATTCCGAAAATGGCAACATATTTTGAAAGTACTCTCCAAGACCTTTCGAACGAGCTACTACTCGATATTTTTGCAAAAGGTCAAGGTCAAGGTCATTTTTGAGGTCAACTTCGACCTCAGGCGCTTGCAAAGGCTATCGGTCATACGCCTTAGGTGTAAATGCAAAAGTTGTTAGGCTAAGTGAGTGCAATACTGTGGATTTACTTTCGTGTCTCTATCTTGCTTACTTCCTGAGATATAGTGACCCACATTGTTTTCACTTGCAGGTCAATATTGACCTTGAATTTCGACCTTTGACCTTGAAATTTCCTGGAACAAAAGAACTCGTTCTTGGCTATAAACTGGTATATTATCAGATTTTTACGCACATTATTGACGCTTTTATCAGCATCGACAGCTTGAAACATGCAATTTCGCTTATAATGGGGCCGATTTCGTTGCCATAGAAACGTCAATTACGTCATAACGAATTGGCCGATCGGGCTAAAAATTGACATTGAGCATGAGGGACCGGTCCCACATCGTTTCCAAGCATCAGATCGAAAATCGGAGGAGGTGACCTCCAAGGTCAAATATTCGACCTCGGGCGAACTTCTCAAGGTCAGGTCAAAGGTCAAGGTCAAGGTCACAGAAGATAGAACTCGAGTTTATCTACAATATGAACTTAATTTGAAGTCTCTAGAACCATTAGAACCGAAGTTATGGCCACTTATGTGTTTTCAACGTTTTGCTTGACCTTGACCTTGACCTTTGACCTAGACACACCAAAATAGTGCGGTGCCTGCACGGTATACTACAGATTCTGCACACGAATTTTGGAAGCTTTTAATCAAGAACTGTGGACGCTAGAGTGCGAACAAACAAACGAGAGGCCATAGGCCACACACTTGCCGGAATAATTACGCAATTATGACGTCATTTGTCGTCAATTCTATACTGCAAACTTACTGTGAATGGAGTTTTTGAATATGCATGATAAAATCGCTTTCAAATATGTCATATTATACCCGGACAAGATCATAATATCTTGAAATGATGAGTTTCCTTTGAAATTTTACCAATTTGTTGCCACAAAAACGTCAATTACGTCCAAACGGATCTACCGATTGAGCTAAAAATTGACAGAGGCCATCACAGGACGAATCCACATCGTTTGCATATGCTAGATCTGCAGTATATGTTATAACTTTGCACATCTGACACTCAAAAGGCCTAAACGTCAGTCTGAAATCATATTTGACGTCATTATGACGTCAATTGACGTCCGATTCCAAAAATGACAACATATTTGGAAAGTACTCTCCAAGGCCTTTCAAACGAGCTACTACTCGATATTTTTGCAAAAGGTCAAGGTCAAGGTCATTTTTGAGGTCAACTTCGACCTCAGGCGCTTGCAAAGGCTATCGGTCATACGCCTTAGGTGTAAATACAAGAGTTGTTAGGCTAAGTGAGTGCAATACTGTGGATTTACTTTCGTGTCTCTATCTTGCCTACTTCCTGAGATATAGTGACTCACATGGTTTTCACTTGCAGGTCAATATTGACCTTGACTTTCGACCTTTGACCTTGAAATTTTCTGGAACAAAAGAACTTATCCTTGACTACAAACTGGTGTCTTATCAGATTTTTACGCACATTATTGACGCTTTTATCAGCATCGACAGCTTGAAAGATGCAATTTCGCTTATAATGGTGCCGATTTCGTTACCATAGAAACGTCAATTACGTCATAACGAATCGGCCAATCAAGCTAAAAATTGACAGTGAGCATGAGGGACCAGTCCCACATCGTTTCCAAGCATCAGATCGAAAATCGGAGGAGGTGACCTCCAAGGTCAAATATTCGACCTCGGGCGAACTTCTCAAGGTCAAGGTCAAAGGTCAAGGTCAAGGTCACAGAAGATAGAACTCGAGTTTATCTACAATATGAACTTAATCTGAAGTCTCTAGGACCATTAGAACCGAAGTTATGGCCACTTATGTGTTTTCGACGTTTTCCTTGACCTTGACCTTGACCTTTGACCTAGACACACCAAAATAGGACGTTTTCTGGCCGGTATCCTACAGATTGTGCACACGAATTTTGAAAGCTTTCAATCAAGAACTGTGGACGCTAGGATGCGAACAAACAAACAAACACACCCATCCATCCATCCATCCATCCATCCACGAACGAACCAACATACTTGCCGAAATCTTTAGATTCCGGCAAGTAACAAACAAACACACAAACAAATCCACGAACGAACCAACATACTTGCCGAAATCGTAGATTCCGGCAAGTAACAAACACACAAACAAATGAACCGACATAGTCGACTAACTTGCCGGAATAGCTGGCAATGACCTTGAACTTTTACCAAAGACTTTGAATTTTTTGCAAAGTTGATGCATCTGGTTATTTTAAATATGAGTAATGGCATTTTTCTAGATTTTGTATAGTTGATGGAAAACATTGAAAAAAGTATTATATTTCTTTCCTAGCATAAGCAGTTTGTGGTCATGAAAGACTGATAGGATTCGGATCTTTTGTGACGTCATCAATAGAGCTATTTTTCTCAAAATCATTCTGTCAAGAGCCATTATCCTACAGAATATCTACATCAAATTTGAAAAGAATCAAGCAACAAATGTGGACGCTATGAGTATGAAAAGACAAACAAATGAAATTTTCTCCAATTTTCCGTCATAAAAAGGTCAATTAGGCCATTACCACTGCAATTATTGAACTGATATTTGTCAAATAGCTTCAGTAGGTATCCCCAATACTTACCAGAGCACCGGATCAACAATAATCATAAATGGTTTATGCATCTCATGTAAACAATCAATTGAAGTATGATAAAATCACGTTTCACGTCATTATGACGTCATATGACGTCAGATTCCAAAAATAAGAACATATATCGAAACTACTCCCGAAGACCTTTCAAACGAGTTACTACTCGATATTTTGGCGAAAGGTCAAGGTCAAGGTCATTTTTTGGGTCAACTTCGACCTCAGGCGCTTGCAAAGGCTATCGGCCATACGCCTTAGGTGTAAATACAAAAGTTGATAGGCTAAGTGAGTGCAATACTGTGGATTTACTTTCGTGTCTCTATCTTGCTTACTTCCTGAGATATAGTGACCTACATGGTTTTCACTTGCGGGTCAATATTGACCTTGACTTCCGACCTTTGACCTTGAAATTTCGCGGAACAAAAGAACTCGTCCTTGGCTATAAACAGGTGTATCATTAGATTTTTACGCACATTATTGACGCTTTTATCAGCATGGACAGCTTGAAACATGCAATTTCGCTTATAATGGGACCGATTTCGTTGCCATAGAAACGTCAATTACGTCATAACGGATTGACCGATCGCGCTAAAAATTGACATTGACCATAAGGGACCGGTCCGACATCGTTTCCAAGCATCAGATCGAAAATCGGAGGAGGTGACCTCCAAGGTCAAATATTCGACCTCAGGCGAACTTCTCAAGGTCAAGGTCAAATGTCAAGGTCAAGGTCACAAAAGATAGAACTCGAGTATATCTACCATATGCACTTGATTTGAAGTCTCTACGACAATTAGAACTGGAGTTATGGCCACTTATGTGTTTTCGACGTTTTGCTTGACTTTGACCTTGACCTTTGACCTAGACTCACCAAAAGTGTGCGGTGCCTGCCTATTATCCTACAGATTACATACCCCAAGTAACGTAACAATCACTGTACAATTGCGACCTGTAGAGCACTAACAGATAAACAAACAAACAATCAAATGAACCGACATAGTCGACTAACTTGCCGGAATAGCTGGCAATGACCTTGAACTTTTACCAAAGACTTTGAATTTTTTGCAAAGTTGATGCATCTGGTTATTTTAAATATGAGTAATGGCATTTTTCTAGATTTTGTATAGTTGATGGAAAACATTGAAAAAAGTATTATATTTTTTTCCTAGCATAAGCAGTTTGTGGTCATGAAAGACTGATAGGATTCGGATCTTTTGTGACGTCATCAATAGAGCTATTTTTCTCAAAATCATTCTGTCAAGAGCCATTATCCTACAGAATATCTACATCAAATTTGAAAAGAATCAAGCAACAAATGTGGACGCTATGAGTATGAAAAGACAAACAAATGAAATTTTCTCCAATTTTCCGTCATAAAAAGGTCAATTAGGCCATTACCACTGCAATTATTGAACTGATATTTGTCAAATAGCTTCAGTAGGTATCCCCAATACTTACCAGAGCACCGGATCAACAATAATCATAAATGGTTTATGCATCTCATGTAAACAATCAATTGAAGTATGATAAAATCACGTTTCACGTCATTATGACGTCATATGACGTCAGATTCCAAAAATAAGAACATATATCGAAACTACTCCCGAAGACCTTTCAAACGAGTTACTACTCGATATTTTCGCGAAAGGTCAAGGTCAAGGTCATTTTTTGGGTCAACTTCGACCTCAGGCGCTTGCAAAGGCTATCGGCCATACGCCTTAGGTGTAAATACAAAAGTTGATAGGCTAAGTGAGTGCAATACTGTGGATTTACTTTCGTGTCTCTATCTTGCTTACTTCCTGAGATATAGTGACCTACATGGTTTTCACTTGCGGGTCAATATTGACCTCGACTTCCGACCTTTGACCTTGAAATTTCGCGGAACAAAAGAACTCGTCCTTGGCTATAAACAGGTGTATCATTAGATTTTTACGCACATTATTGACGCTTTTATCAGCATGGACAGCTTGAAACATGCAATTTCGCTTATAATGGGACCGATTTCGTTGCCATAGAAACGTCAATTACGTCATAACGGATTGACCGATCGCGCTAAAAATTGACATTGACCATAAGGGCCGGTCCGGCATCGTTTCCAAGCATCAGATCGAAAATCGGAGGAGGTGACCTCCAAGGTCAAATATTCGACCTCAGGCGAACTTCTCAAGTCAAGGTCAAATGTCAAGGTCAAGGTCACGAAAGATAGAACTCGAGTATATCTACCATATGCACTTGATTTGAAGTCTCTACGACAATTAGAACTGGAGTTATGGCCACTTATGTGTTTTCGACGTTTTGCTTGACCTTGACCTTGACTTTTGACCTAGACTCACCAAAAGTGTGCGGTGCCTGCCTATTATCCTACAGATTACATACCCCAAGTAACGTAACAATCACTGTACAATTGCGACCTGTAGAGCACTAACAGATAAACAAACAAATGAACCGACATAGTCGACTAACTTGCCGGAATAGCTGGCAATGACCTTGAACTTTTACCAAAGACTTTGAATTTTTTGCAAAGTTGATGCATCTGGTTATTTTAAATATGAGTAATGGCATTTTTCTAGATTTTGTATAGTTGATGGAAAACATTGAAAAAAGTATTATGTAGGTATCGATCTATTATCACCAATAGTCAGATTTTGATGATGCCAACAACAAACCTAATATACAACATTTTGCAATAGAAACAAAGCCCGACCAAATAGTTTATCCAAAGACACACTGACGTGTGTAAAAAAGTAAAAAAGTATTATATTATATTATAAGTAAAAAAGTATTATATTTCTTTCCTAGCATAAGCAGTTTGTGGTCATGAAAGACTGATAGGATTCGGATCTTTTGTGACGTCATCAATAGAGCTATTTTTCTCAAAATCATTCTGTCAAGAGCCATTATCCTACAGAATATCTACGTCAAATTTGAAAAGAATCAAGCAACAAATGTGGACGCTATGAGTATGAAAAGACAAACAAATGAAATTTTCTCCAATTTTCCGTCATAAAAAGGTCAATTAGGCCATTACTACTGCAATTATTGAACTGATATTTGTCAAATAGCTTCAGTAGGTATCCCCAATACTTACCAGAGCACCGGATCAACAATAATCATAAATGGTTTATGCATCTCATGTAAACAATCAATTGAAGTATGATAAAATCACGTTTCACGTCATTATGACGTCATATGACGTCAGATTCCAAAAATAAGAACATATATCGAAACTACTCCCGAAGACCTTTCAAACGAGTTACTACTCGATATTTTCGCGAAAGGTCAAGGTCAAGGTCATTTTTTGGGTCAACTTCGACCTCAGGCGCTTGCAAAGGCTATCGGCCATACGCCTTAGGTGTAAATACAAAAGTTGATAGGCTAAGTGAGTGCAATACTGTGGATTTACTTTCGTGTCTCTATCTTGCTTACTTCTTGAGATATAGTGACCTACATGGTTTTCACTTGCGGGTCAATATTGACCTTGACTTCCGACCTTTGACCTTGAAATTTCGCGGAACAAAAGAACTCGTCCTTGGCTATAAACAGGTGTATCATTAGATTTTTACGCACATTATTGACGCTTTTATCAGCATGGACAGCTTGAAACATGCAATTTCGCTTATAATGGGACCAATTTCGTTGCCATAGAAACGTCGATTACGTCATAACGGATTGACCGATCGCGCTAAAAATTGACATTGACCATGAGGGACCGGTCCGACATCGTTTCTGAGCATCAGATCGAAAATCGGAGGAGGTGACCTCCAAGGTCAAATATTCGACCTGAGGCGAACTTCTCAAGGTCAAGGTCGAAGGTCAAGGTCAAGGTCACAAAAGATAGAACTCGAGTATATCTACCATATGCACTTGATTTGAAGTCTCTACGACAATTAGAACTGGAGTTATGAGCACTTATGTGTTTTCGACGTTTTGCGTGACCTTGACCTTGACCTTTGGCCTATATTCTCCAAAAGTGTGCGGTGCCTGCCTGTTATCCTACAGATTACATACCCCAAGTTACGTAACAATCACTGTACAATTGCGACCTGTAGAGCACTAACAGATAAACAATCAATCAATCAATCAAACCAACCGACCAACATACTTGCCGAAATCTTTAGATTCCGGCAAGTAACCAACCGACCAACATACTTGCCGAAATCTTTAGATTCCGGCAAGTAACAAACACACAAACACATCCACGAACAGACCAACATACTTGCCAAAATCGAAGATTCTGGCAAGTAATGAAATCGCTCGCTGCTGCTGACTTGACGGCTGAAAGCCTTCGTTGGTACAGCGAGTACTTGCCGGAATAAAAGAAAAAGAAAACTTTGACCTTGTGTGGTAATGTCAAGTTCAAACGACACGACCAAAGTCCTTCAAGAGAGGGCTTTTAATATGCTACAATATTTCCTAGTTTGAACTCTTTACGACGATTAGTTTCAAAGTTAACTCGATCCAATTTAGATTATTGAAATGTAGGCCCTCTATGCACAGTGCGCAATCGGTTCTTCAAATTGACCATCAGAAGTGGTACATTTCTTCAAACATTCATGGACAAGACTGGTAGGCTGAACAGATTGGTAATGCTAAATGCACAGTAGCCTTAAAGTACTAGTATAGTGAAAATATGATATGAACTTATATGAAAGATGTCATCGATCTGAGCAAAATGGTTTTTACGGCATGTAAATATCACAATCCGTTCAAAAGCTATAGCACTTTAAAGACTGAAATCGGCAAATTTGCTTTTTCAAAACAATTTAGCTAATTAGTATGCAAATGAGATATTCATGACGTCATCGGGGGAACCTGTTTTAATTAGGTACTTTGATATGTATTATTCATTTATGTAATGTTATGATTATTCATCAAAACTTATTCTATACAGATTTTAATATGAATAATCAGTGTTTTTATTTATTCTGTTGTTGTTAAGGTAACCAGTGACCTGGTATGACCCATAGCAACCATGGTTGCTAGGGCGAGAAACCCACTTAGAACAGGGTATGCACAAATAAAAATGGTGCCAACTTGAGCTCTATAACAATTTATTTCATAAATAAACGACAGAGAGTCTGTGGATAGACTGACTTGGCAGTTAATGGCCATGGTAACCATGGGTAACTATGGCTATAGGGAACGACTGGTAACCATAGCAACAGTACAGTTTGTGTGGATATTGACTATGTATGGTACATAATAATATGCACTAGTCAGATCGTCAGAAACTTCAATAAGAATCCTTATATCATGGCTTGAAATATCCTAATTAAAATTCGTTCCCCTCGTGACGTCATGAATTTCCATTATAATCTAATTTGCATATTAATAAGTTGCTAAAACTTTTCAAGTGGCTTCTGTAATGTAGTGCTGGAATGGCAGTTTCAAATGGCTGTAACTTTTGAACGGATAGAGATATCGATATACCGTAAAGACCATTCTGCTCAGATCAATGAGATCTTTCATATAAGAACACATCATGTTTTCACTTTACTAGTACTTTAAAGAACACACCAATTCAATGCTATAGTTGCAATATATAAATCTATACTCAAAAAGTTTAATGAATTTTTAGTGGCGTATAAACCACACGTTATTGATCGATGCAGAGTGAAAGGAATGTAAACACTCCCCTTTTATCATCCATTCTAGGCCTGAATGTACTGGTCCATATATTTGTCAATGCTACGTGTTCTAAATTTGAGTTTGAGGATTGCACAAGTTAGTGGGCAATCCTCTGTGATAATCAGTGACAATGATGAGCTTATCAGTAGCAAAAAAAGATATGCTTTCATGGGAAAATGTGATAATACCGAAAGATGATATTTGCACTGCTTAATTGCACTTCTGAAATGAAAAAGTTGGCATTTATCGTCCGACTCCATGATCCGTGTTTTAGTATAGTTTTTTGTCCGGGTTCCGATTATATCTGAAATGTATCTGGTAGATCTACTTCCGGAAGTCAGTGCACATCACATGGTATTTTTGTGTCAATGTTTCGTGATTTGTAAATTTAGTGTAATCAGAGTTAGTGTGAACTATTCTTTCTTTTGCTTGTTGTAAGAAATAGATCTAGATAAGATTGGTACATATATGTACCAATCGTACTCTGCTTGGTTGCGGATGCGCTGGTGCGGATTGGTTTTTTTTTTCCGCATCTGCCCCCCCCCCCCCCATTCGCCTCTGGCCCCGCCGAGCCTGCAGCTGGTTTGGTAAAAGCAATTGGTCGAAGCTGAGCTGTTTGTCCAAGTTACCTGTTCAAATTAGTGGACAATTTGGAACACCTGTTCAATTCAGTGGGCAATCCTGCCTTTCCAGATCAATGACAATGATGAAGAGTACTAGTAACATGAAAAATATGATGTGAGCTCAGATGAGAGACATAGATCTAGTTTTGCTGAGTAAATTATGGCAACTTGAACGTCACATTCCAGCAGGTAACACATGCTGGATTGAAGATTCTGGATTTTTTGAGGATGTATTTAATATGCAAATGAGGTATTCGTCTTATAGACAAAGTACGTCTTTCGGGGATACCTGCTGAGGACTGCAGGTCCGAAAGACGAAGTTCCATGCATAATAAAAAGTGTACCTCGATGCGAATGAAATCTATTCGCCGTTTGACACCTCAAAACATGGTGAAAACTAACGCAAATTACAGCTAAACCTACCAAAATGGCTAGGATAATCATTTACAAGTTGTTATCTGCACTAAAATTGCTGATTTATTATGTTTTACAAACATCTTGAATCGTTTGAACCAAAGATGCAAAATCTGGCAAGTTTCTCGCTTCGATTCAATGGCGGTTTTATACGATGTTGAATCAAATCGAAACTGGCTTAGTGTTGCGTACATGTTGTTCTGCATTATGCAACACATTTTCCGTTTCGATTTGATTCTACACCATATTTCTGTGTCACGGAGTTTATCGAGGCAGTGGTGAAACGGCCATTGAATCGAAGCGAGAAACTTGCCTGATTTTGCCGGTTTAGTTCAAATGTTTGTAAAACACAATGAATCAACGATTTTAACACAGATAACAACTTTGAAATGATTATGCTTGCCATTTTGTTAAGTTTAGCTGCAATTTTCGTTAGTTTTCACCAAGTTTTGAACTCTCAAACAGCGAATAGATTTCGTTCGCACCGAAGTACACTTTTCAACACGCATGGCACTTCGTCTTTCGGACCTGCGGTCCTCAGCAGGTATTCCCGAAAGACGTACTTTGTCTATTCGTCTTAATATAATTGTTCTGATCAGAATTATTCCAAACTTAAACTTTACACATTGATAGATATGGTCAATAATCAGTGTTGTTCAAGGTGTTACTTTTGCCATGGTTACTGTTCACCTGGTGGAGTCCCTAGCAACCGTTGTACTTTGGGCAATTTGAACTTTGAAGCACTGTAACATTTGAAGGAATTGAGATATTCACATGCTGAAAAAAAACATTCTGATCAGCCCACTTTGTGCTTCAATCTGAGCTCATATAATTTTCAATTCAATTTATTTCAACATCATGTCATAGTACAAATACACAATACATTCACAGCAATATAGGTATTGAAAGGGGAATGCAGGGAAGCCTAGGATTATACACTTGCAAATCCCCAACTAAAGAAAATAAAAGTTTAATTAATCTGACCTTTCTGTATCAAATATCGGCCTGAAAATCCCAAACCTTAGTTTTGTTCAAGCCCACGAGACTCAATAAATACGGAGAAATGTCTGCCGCTCAACCAATACTTTACTGATTTTGAAAATTTCTTCACTGGCTAATCAGTATCAAGTCACATAACTACAATAGTAGTAACAAAATATGAACTATTCTATCGAAAAACATATTTTTTTACAGCGATATATCGGTTTTTGTCAGTCATACACAGTCTACACAGTAAGTAGACCTGAGCAACTAGGCCTACTTCTTTACACTTTTACTGTAATACTTACTATTCTACACTAAATCACAAGTTTTTAAATTATTATGACCAAAACTGACACAGTTTGACCACCCCCAACCCCCCTCAAAATTCATTCTTCACATTGAACCCAGAAGCTTGTATATTATTTATGCTGCAATAAAATTGGTTGAATGAGAATTTTTTATTAGTTAAATACTAACTATGCACATACTTACTTCTAATGTTATGTTTCAGATTGCTGACAGTCATTTGTGTGCTTCCCCGAACTACCTGTGTTGACTTGTCTGTTGTACGTACGTACACTCTGTGTCTCCTGCTGAGTTGTGGCCAGTCTTCGTGTGACTGGGAGGACTGTTGTCGGACTTGTTTCTGTGTCCAGCTTTGTCTGAAGTCCTTCTGTCGAGGAGGACTGCTGGTGACTGTACAGTCATTGTCTTCTCTGGAGTAGGAGAGCTACACTGTGTCACCCAGTTGCACAGTTTGTTTTGCACTGTTGGTAGGTACCTTTATCATATAGAGCAATGGTGAGCAGGGCAATCACATAGTGTCTGTACATGAGTCTGCTGCATATATAAATCTGGGCAACACGATAAAATTCAGCGCAATATTTTCTGTGTCATAAATATGATAAATGTATTTGATTTTATATGTGGGATCTTTCCTTAATACCACATAAATTTTCAACGTGTCATTTGTTTTTTGGTTATATATGGCTTTTAATATTTTGTTTTTGTTATCACATGTAACACATTTGATCTTTTTTCAGTATGTTGCACCAGTGCCCAGGTGCTTGAAGGCTCCTCCCCGAACCAAGCATCCTGTAGCAGACCACTTTGGTATATGGACCACTTTTAACTAGCTAAATTATTACAACAATGTGAAATTAACTTTGACATTGGCAAACATTCCAATTATCTGTGTCTTGTAAACAAATTGTAGTATATGATGTACAAGTGTACATTACATCTGAATAAGTTAACATTAGTTTCACTAGATTTTACAAGTTAAAATACAAAGGTTTTGGTTGACAGGGATGATGCGGCTTAGGGGATACACCCACGCAGCCGACAGTGAATGCAAAGCGTCTAGTCATTTGTTTTTTTTCTGTATGCAGCTTCCCCAAGTACGCTGAAGGGGCCCTGGTGCAGGACGAGGCGGAGTCAACTCAGCAAGGCCTAGTCAAAGCTTGACAAGTCGCTGCTCCAGGGAGAGCCATCTACAGCCACTTGTGGTGTGTGATTTGTGTACAAGTGTATATGTTTATATGTAATAAGTGGTCTTTTGTTGCTTTCCCAGTTCAATGTAGCTGGTCACCATTACAATTGTACTAAATTTCATGTATTTATTTATGATTGTGCTGAGATTATTTAATGCTGTAAAACATTGAATGTCAGTCATTGATTGTGAAATGAATGGAGAAATATTTATTGGTACAGGACCTAATTTCTTGGTCAGTTGTTCATAATAATGTGTCCAAATATGTGCATGAATTTACGAGCACCACGATACCAGATAATTCAGAACGTTCTCTTTTTGTATATATAATAGTCTCCACGTGTTATGTAGTAATATTTTGTTGATGTGTAATAGATTTAATCAGTATTGATCAGTGATGTCAGTTGCTTTCAACTTGGCTGTTTTCACACCCACCTCCTAGGAGGTTCGAAGAATGTGTTGTCTGTGATGGAAAAATGTAAACTGGACATTGTAGTTTCTTTTGAAGGTCTCCAGGCATGAATACAGCCCAGAATATTTACGTCATAATGTTCACCGTAATTTTGATATTGTCAGTTGTTTTAGCCATAGATATAGAAAAAAAGCTGGTTAAGGGGTGGCGGCCAGGAGTCGGAACTCCTTTGCGAGCTTGACACCGAGGGCAGGCTGCGCACCACCGTTGCACGTCCAAGCTGCTACCAGGCCAATGAAAGCGCTGTTGTAGCCTATGGACGGTCCTCCGGATTCCCAAGTGACCGGTCACCCGGAGGTCATGCAACTGGTGGAGTACTTCTTTCCGCAGCTCCGCCGGAAGCACCAACTGCCATATTGGAGGCAGTGGGGTCGGTGGCTCATAGCGCCGGTATAAGAGGCCATCCCTCAAGGAGAGTCGTTCCCACTGAGATACTAGAGACAAGGTCTCCTCCCTGTAGGTCTTTCGCTCATCCTTCGAGGGCTTCTGGCCGGCCTCAAGGGCTGTAATTACCGGTGCCAGAGCTCTGTCAGCTCTTTGCGTCGCAGCTATCTGCGCCGGAGAGTAGCCACCCAAGTAATTAGGCTCCTCATCCGTCGCGTCCGGCTGCGCCGCAGCGGCCATCACCACGGGGGGCAAGGACCGCTCATACTCAGACTCTCCAGAGGACGAGGGTACCCACGAGGAGTACACCGCCGGACTCGAGGAGGACTCGCTGGAGCTGAGCTGCACCTCCGCTTCGTATGCGGGACGCCCTCGCCGATAACGGCGGGTCCGCGCGCGGAGATTAGCCCTAAACGCTCCGGCCGCCGTGTTGTTAGAGGGGGCGGCGGCCTGCGGTCTCCCCGGAACGTCCAATTCCGAGTCTGAGGACGAATCCGCGGCTTGCTGGAATGGCGCCATCCCTGCACAACCCGGATTCTTGCACTTATGACAACGGGACAGGCCGTCCGCGTTGCCGTGCAACTTACCAGCGCGATGCTCTATCTGCATGTCATACTCCTGGAGTTTGACGAGCCACCGCGCCACCAAGCCATCGGCCTCACTATAGTTGAGGAGCCATCTCAGCGAACTGTGATCAGTCCGCAAGGGGAAATGGCGTCCCAACAAATAGTGCCGGAAGCGCTTGGTCATCGTAACCACCGCGAGCAACTCGCGATGAGTGGTACAGTAGTTCATTTGAGAGCGGCTCAAGGCCACACTCGCATAAGCTACTACCCGCTCTTGCCCGTCCACGATCTGCGAGAGGACACCGCCGAGTGCAAAGTTACTCGCGTCAGTGTCCAGGATGAACTCGCAGTCCGGACGAGGGTGCCGCAGCACCGGGGCCACTACCAAGGCCTGCCGGAGTCCCGAGAAGGCGCCAGCCTGCTCGGCGGACCAGACAAAATCGGCGCCCTTTTCCGTGAGGATAGTAAGGGGACGCGCGATCTCCGCAAAGCCGCGAATAAACCTGCGGTGGTAGCTCGCGAAGCCCAAAAAGGACCTCACGTCCGCCACGTTGCGCGCGGGGGATCGCGCGGGGGTTGGACATGACCAGGGCCCCACCCAGCACGAGCCCAGTTCCTGCGGCGAAACTGCTCACGGGTTGCACTATACACGGTCGACCATCGAGGGGCATGCGGGGACGACGCGGCCTCGTCTCGATGATCATCTCACTCATCGGTGGCACTACTACAGTGCGCGATGTCCGCATCTGGAATGAATGCATCGGGCCCGAGCGGAAGAGGAAGTGTGTGTCCTCTCCCATCCGGAACTCACCAGCACTAAAGTTGGCAATCACCCGGTGGGCCCGTAGAAAATTCATCCCAATAATCCCGGCCGCTCCGATATCCGCCACGATCGTCTCTGACCGGAAGGAATTCCTCCGTTGCGGGCCAGGAAGGTTTCCCTGGTATCCGCGCGACCGCAGGCGTTCCAACAACTCCGGACACTTCAGCCAAAAGTGTCCCTGCTTTCCGCAGAAGTAGCAGGGACGGTTCTGGGCCGGTCCGGAGGTGAACGCGCAACATTCTGCGGGTCCCGGAGCTTCGATCCCGGCGCAGTGCGCAATCATCTGCGCGGCGCCGAGGTCGTATTCCTCCATGTCGTACTCGTCCGAAGGCGAGCACGGCGCGGCGACTGGTGCCGCATGTGCGGGCGCCCCTGTAGAGGGTGCCGGCGCACTAACCCGCTGCGGGGTAGGTTCCCTGGCGGGCTCCCGGATGACCGGGTCCTGCCACGGGGTTACCTGCGATGCTTTAACCGGAGGAGGAGTCGCCGCCTGCGCGGGTACAGCCGAGGCCGGAGCCGGGGCTGGAGGCAACTGTCTAGGGCGGACAGCCACCTCAAGCGCAAGCGCGGAGTCTATTGCCTCCTCCATCGATCGCTTTTCATGGGTGGCCAGCCCGTACGCTAGGTGGTAAGGCTGGCCATCGATGAACTGATCGATCAGCATCGTCTCAAACCGTCTGAAGTCCATGTCCGGAAAAGCTCTCCGGCCGAGTATGCGTAAGTTGAACGCATAGTCTGTCACGGACTCAGTCGGCTGGCGGATACGCGCCTTGAACTCTCGTTCAGACTGCCGCCGATTGGTCGTCGGCGTGAACAGCAGGCGAAGTTGACGAGCAACCTCGCCGAACGTCACTGTTCCCACCGGCAGACACGGCATCACGCGGAGAGCTTTTCCTTCCAAGCTCCCCGCGAGGACGTGTCCAGCTTCATGCTGGGACCATCCTTCGTACACGGCGGTACGCCATACCTGGAGCAAGTAGTCCTCCAAGTCGGCGTTATCCCCGTTGAACCGTTTCCGCCACGAAGAGTGGTCGGGCCCGTCATCGCGTTTGCTACGCGCCCGACGTGCGGTCCCGGCTCCGGGGTCGTCCGTGTACAGCGGCAAGTTCCGCGCGCTTCCTGCGCCTGCGGCGGAGTCTGCCGGAGCAAACATCGACGCCGCGGACGGAGGAGCAGGGAAGCTCACGTTTGCCGCTGGGGTCATTCCCGCTAAAAACCCACTCTGGCTAGGTGCGGGCGGGGCTCCCATCGAACCTACTGGGTAGGCTCCAGAAGGGGCGGCAAAGCTTGGGGCCGAAGCCGCCTGTTGCCACTGCCCGTCCGACACACTGTACGTGCCAGGGTAAGTCGGCCACGCGGCTTGCGCTCCAACCGTCGGAACGGTCGACGCGGTCGCCAACGTGGTGCCTCCGAGCCGCGGGGCAGGCGCGGGTCCCATTGCGGGGGCCACTGGCGCCTGCGGACTCGGCAGGACTTGGGGAGGGGCTACTGGCCCAGACATCCCCGGACTTGAGATGGCCGACGGGTCAACGCTCGAAGGCGGCTGATTCCGCTTGAACAGTACAAGTGCCTCGGATATCAGCCACCTCTCTCTCTCCGTCAAAGGCCCCGAGTTGCCTTGTGACAGCGGAGAGGGGGAACGGTTCCGCCGGTCTGATCGTCCCTGATGGGGCGACCGGGCGCGGTCATAGCGCCCTAGAGGAGCCAGCTCACTCAGAGTGTGGGTGAGCTGGTCCATCCCTCCTGACGCGGACTGCCTGGATTCACGGCCGGGAGCCCTTGCAGGAGCTCTTCCGGCTGGATGTGGCATCCAGTACTGCTGATCCGCTTGCCCGGAGGTACTCGGGCCGGCTACCACTCGATCCCGGACATCCGGAGATGTCCCCTGAAAGAGCGTCGCCTGCCACGACTGCCGTCCGGACTTAGGCGGGCGCGGGGTAGCGCCGTTGCCAGCTCCACCTACCGCGCCGACCGGATCAGGGCCAGGCCCTGATAGCAATCTCTGTTGCTGCCCCTCAGGGCGCGACTCTACGTCCGAAGACGGAGCCAGGGACGCCGGAGTCGTCTCCGCGGACGGGGTCTTGTCCACGGAGGTTTCCGCGCGTTCCTTCCGGCCACCGGAGTCGTCCGGAGACGTCTCACGGTGGCTGTCGCGTGACCGGGTGTGGTCCGCGACATTTCCACCCTTATCCCTCCCCTTGGGTTCATCGGCCTTATCTTTGGCCTTGTCTCTTTCTTTTGCCATTCTTCGAGTTGTCCTTGAGGAGCGGGCGATCCCCAGGGACGAAGGAGGCTACAACGCTGTGACGGTAGGCTGCGATGGAACACTGTTGGACTGATCCTGGTCACGGCACCAATGTGAAGTTATTGACTACCGTCCGCTCTTCGGGATCCTCGAGGATAGTCCTCTCTCATCCGAGTCCTTGCGGACGCGCATCCGCTATTCCGGATCCTCGCGGCAGGGCCGCTCACCGGAGGTCGCGGCGGACACGGTAACTACTTCAGCATTAACGGTAACCAGGTAACAGCCCACCCGACACTCCCAGGCCTACGGACACCGTTCAGAAACTAGTTCATCCCTACGGTGTTAACTGGCGGGGCCTGGCGAGCCGCGGTCTGCCTCAGGGACGGAACCCCGTACAGTCCGACATGCTGGCCAGAGCCTCTGTCACACGTCCCGGGAAGGGAGAGAGCTGGCGATCCACAGGGCCGAAGGCCCCCGAGTCAGCAACTTGTCTCTCCCAGCCCGGGCCTCCCCATGGAAATCGTCCCCAGGGCTCTAGGAGCCCACTACTCACAAACAGGGAACACAAAGCTCATGGCGAGCCTCGTGTGCGTCCTGTTTCTCGATCTTGGACAATCTCCTCGAACGAGTCGCTTCCAGTGTATATATAATACACCAGAAACTGTAGGGCGCACGCGAGGTCTAATCGATCCATTGTTATAGTTTACTGGAGCGTAAATTACAATACGTCGCCGTGGCAACGCACGCTCGAACGGAGCATGTCAAAACAAGGCCAAGTACAAAAAGGCCACATAAATGGCATTTATGTTTACAATCACCTGCCGCGTGCTTAGGGCAAAATCGCCACATAGACGAAGAAGAAGAAATAAAGTTTAACGCGACTTTGGGCTCAAGAGGGCCATTTCAATGCCAAACGAAGATATAAAAGTAGTATCAAGAATGACAATTCTACAATTAAAAATTTGCAGTGAACAGTAAAAGCTTACAAGAATAATTGTGAAAATATTGATGACTAGATCTAGACTCAAACGAGTTGACTATAGTTGTATGTATACCCCAATTTCCGGAAGGAAATTGAGGATTTTATAAATATTAAAATCATTGAAAACTTCGTATATGGATTGACACTCGTAGAACATGCGACGAGTGTCAGCCAAATCTTGACAATGTCCCAGGACATTTTCAACATGTTTTTTTTTTCTATGCTGACAGATTGGCTCGCCATTGTGTATTTTAGATTACACATTCATTTCTGAGTCTTGCCTATTTACTTATTTTAGTCAGTCCCTTTCCTCGCATATGTTCTGATCCAACTTATTCCAACTCCCCTCTTCTCCCTTTATATCAGAACATTATTAAATTTTTTATATACACCCACACTTTCAGAACATCTTTTAAACATCCCAAAGCCATTTTAACACTAATCACCATAAAAATATCTTTCCAGATTTCAGACGCTACCAGTTAGACGCTAATTCTAACAATAATAACAATACAATTTTATTTTTATTTAATCAGAATTGAAGGCATCCAAATAAATTATTTGATCTGGGCACGGCTGACCATGTGTCAGTGAGATTCATCTCACACATCTCAGAGTGGGTTGCCGTCTGTCAGTAATCCCCCAGGCAAATGTAATCCTTGTCTGATCAGCGCCGTGTCCATGAGCTGAGCGTAAAGGGTCAGCACAACAAGAACATCACCCCATCGCGAGATAGATTGAGAAATAAAGGCACTATCATGTAGAAGAGTAGGCATTCTTGCTACAAGAGGCACTATTATTCATACTAGTCAGTTTGTATTCAAAATTTGATCTGTGCAAACCTAAATTAGAATAGCTTTTTTTTCAATGGTTACAGATTGGCTCGCCATTATGTATTTTAGATTACACACTCAATTCTGAGTCTTGCCCATTTAATTATTTTAGTCAGTCTCATTAGTCAGTCGCTTTCCCCGCATATGTTTTGATCCAACTTATTCCAACCTCCCTCTTCTCCCTTTATATCATGACATCATTACAATTTTATATACACCCAACACTCTCAGCACATCTTTTAAATATCCCAAAGCCATTTTTAACACTATTCACCATAAAAATTTCTTCACGAATTCCGGACACTACAGGCCATATTTCATGTGAAATGCTGAATTGGTTCTCAGCCACTGACAGAAAAACATCTCAGAATCATGAAAAATCCAATGTCATAGGAATAGAGAAACCCGTTGAATAAACCCCAGTTTCTATGGGTTTCTCTATTTCTTACTCCTCAAGTACATATTGTGAATAACTTGTAAAAAGTAGATCTAATCAGGGTTTTGTGTGTGTTGAACAGTTGTATTTAGCGCTATGCAATGTACAGGTAGCCGAGACAAACAAATTTGGAGATATCAAATTTGATATTATAGTGATTATCAGCCATATCTGATCAACTGTATTCTTTCTAAGAATGAGTGGCTCAGATCTTGAATGGTCTTGTATAGTGTGTACGAAATAGCCATCCAAGTAAAAATTAATGTTAATATTATAGCTCAATGATAGCAAAGGAACTACTAGTATTCGAGATTCCTCAAGTTTGAGAGGAGCTGGAAGAAGAAGAAATAAAGCTTAACGGCACTTTGGGCTCAAGAATGCCATTTCAGTGCCAAACAAGGATATAAAAGTAGTATCAAGAATTATAAAACCGCAAGTTCTACAATTAAAAATTTGTAGTGAACGGTAAAAGCGTCCTTCATTAAATTTTCGCGATTTGATTATGTGCTGAGGAGCTACACACTAGTGAAAGTATTGTAGCTGCAGCCGTTGAAACCCATTAATATATGTCCCTAGGCAAATAAAAAATAGCCCAAAAGCTTAGAAAGGTTACTGGAGAAAATGTACTGTAGAGAGCACTTGTTTTTTTTCTGCAATGCAAGAAATTTGCTACTTTGAAGTTCCAACGTCAAAGAAGGTCAAATTCAAAATCAGTCGCCCAAAAAAGTGTCCAGGGAATGGATGAATGTTTGAATGTGCATATCCCCGCATTTGTCACACACCTCAGAGACGGTCGCCGTCTGCCAGTAATCCCCCAGACGTCTGCAATCCTGTCTGATTGACGCTGTATACAGAAGCTGAGAAGGACATCGCCATGTCAATTGTCAAGTAATAGATAGGAAAAAAGAAGGTACCATTGTATAAGTAGAAAAAGAAGACATTCCTCTCACGTTTTCAAGCTCGAGGTGCACCGTCAGAAGGCAAAGGATGATAATTTCAGAAATCCCCTTCCTATTTACAGGTTCCTTTAGCTCCTGAAGCAGCCAACTTCAACAAGACTTACCCAGCTAATTCATTCCTCAAAGAAACAACATTATTTGTGTTTGAACTGTGTCCACGGTGTACTGATGACAAGTAGAACCAAATGTCATAAAATGAGAGATATAAAACCATAGTTTAACGATGGACGTTGAGTACATGAATTACAAACGGACTGCAGGTAAAAAAAAACACTGTAGTGACCCGCTCTCCCATTCCTTTATAATGTAAACATAAACGTAAGAAAATCAACAAGACTACACAAACTTTCTTCTCGAAACTTTCTTAAAAGATACATGCATACCCATGAATGATGAACGGACATGGTTCTAAAATGAGTATTACAGACCTTGTACACATTGAAGATCATAGACATCATTTTTACACGCGTCAGCAAAACAAAACTTGGTATATTCAACATCACAGACAAGCTGCTGTTGGTATGTACGTTTTGTAATATATGTATATACGAATAGACTTTCTGCGAGAGGATTACAATGGGCAGATCTACCTATTTTACTACACACCTTGGTGCAATGCTAGCTTCACTAGCATTACCAGTAATTCGCAGCACAAAATAATCCTGCGACTCGGAATGTTTTGAGTGTACCTTTCTCAGGAGAAAAAAGTCATAGAATGACATTTAAAAATGGCAATTATCTGACATACAATTATGCTTAAGTTTAAGTGGTCATTCTAGATGCCTTGATGGCTATAGATGGAGGTAGTAAAATCTGATGCCAAATGGTTGTGACTCATGATTTTGCTACCTTTATATTTACATAATAATGGGAATGGGAACTGACCCTTCCCGATTCCCTATTATTATCCACTGTTCATCCTGAAATAAAGGAAAGTATATTGGTCCAGAAAGTCTCAATGGTGAACTTTTCTATGGGTGGACAAAGCACACATCCACTTGAATTCTTTTCCACATATTTCACAAACATGCTTGATATTGTGATGGACGCTATCTATGTGCTTTTTGCGATTGTCCTTGGATGTGAATGTCAAGTCACAATGGGCACATTTGTGGACAATCCCTTTGTGGACAGAAGATACATGTCTATTCAATGACGACAACGTTGTATAAACTTTGTTACAATACCAGCACGAGTGTCCCCCAATTTGACCTCTCTTGCCTTCCAGCTGAGAGGCCAAGCGATGGATTGCGCCGGCGTCATCATGATCAGAAGTGATATGTCTTTTCAAACAGGACAGTGATCCATACACCTTATCACATGCCGGGCAGGTAATTCGTTTTGTGTGCTTTCTATGAGTGTCATATCTGTACGGCAAAAACAAAAATTCGTTTCATGGTAAACATGATTTCAGTCGGAAACGATATGTACAATGAATCCAAAATGTACAATGAATACAGGCCAGCGAGGTTTGATCAATATATTTACAATTTTAAGTAATGTTTCAAGATGTCAAACTTACTGTGTTTTGAGTCCTTCGGCATCAAAACCGGTCCCATGCTGGAACTGCAGAAGAAAAACGTTGACAAGTTGGTAACAAAAAATATTCAAGTGCACGGCAAAAATGTTCAGAAAACCCGATACAATGGTTTCACACAACGCCCTGGCACTATCGAGATTTTCCAGAATGTTAACCAAATGAAGATCCTAAGAACAACAATATGCATCAGTAATAGAGGAAATGATCCTCTGAAAATTCGTCGTGAGTGATATCAGAAATTCCGTGGATAATCAGGAACGGCATCTATGTAAAACAGCAACAAATTTATTCATTACTATTGATTGGTATCTGATTATATGGTCACGTAATTTAGTGTAAATTGATCTTGTTTGTGTTCCAACTGTGATCCGCTATTCGCTCACACAAACCCATGTCTTGTGAATCCCCTTAAACACCTGCACCATATTGCGACTGTACCTAGTACCCATCAGAGCTTGCATGTATGTTGCACTTGAACGAAATCTTACAAAATTATGATATATTCGAATAAATTGATATTGTTATCTACACATTAAGATATGGTACATCTTTGACGAAGGTCATGCCCCTAAACCGTAGCTGCCTAATGGTTGGTGAATACAATGAATAAATTGAGAACTCGGTCGTCTGAAATAATTGATCTTACAAATACGTTAATCATGTAGGTCATTGACGCTATAGCCGATCAGAGAACATCATTATTTGCAGGCACGCGTACAGCTTATCAGTTTGGATTTGGTCCGTCAAGCGCACTTCTTCAGGCGACAGCACAATATTTCCAAAGCCTCTGCGTTTTCGGTCAAGTACAAAATATGGATACGCCTATATGTCACACCAAACTCCCAGTTGACGGGAATAAAAAACTGACACAGCTGACGGGAGAAAACATGTGTATGTCTGCACAAATGTAAACGACGTTCAGCTAGACTGAGAGAGACGGACGGAGAAATCGTCTGCATTTTACCAAAAAGGCGGGTTGGGCAAAGAAATATGAGAACTGTGGATCTTTCGTGCATTTCCAGTATACTTTTGGCATTCTTGGCAAATTGTCATGGTTTTGTTGATGAGCATGGATATCATGGGTATTCTGGATATCCATAATGTAATTATTCAATCTGCAGTATAACAAACGTGTATGTAGTATCCTCCAATGTTATGAATCTAAATGTGTATGTTTTATATAATCGTATCAGTGTGTAAATTGTTTCAAGGTGTATGTTTACGTTCTTTCATTGTGTATGGAACAATCTGGAAAGTGTTATCCATGGTGTACCATATTGTCAATTCACACCATGTTCATCTCTTTATGTATATTTGTCAATACCTGGGCTTTTATACCAGAAGGAATAAAATTTTAATAAAACTGTGCATGTCCGTTTATTTTTATCAGATACCTAGATATCATAATTACGAATTATTATAGTTAAACATTCATGAATATGGACAGTTCGGGAATTATAAACTTGACTTCACAGCATCGATCGAAGCACATGTTTCGATATCTAAATTATCCACAAAGCATCAAAGCATGTAGAATATTGGAAACAAATATTTTTTTTTTTATATGAGTCATATTTGTAGAAAATGTATAGTACAGCTATCACCTCTCCTTGTTTACTTCAATGGTAATTTGAAAATTATGTCCCTGTGAGAAAGACATCTGAACACAATGATTCTATGAACAAACATCAATTGTCACCACAGCAAGGCGAGGTACATGATATTGCACGAATGCTGTTCTTGGCAAATTATCATATGAATGAGTCAGAGTGTGGAGAGAGTCAAATGGTGATAAACGAATTCTGCAAAAAATTCGACGATGTCAATGGAGTAGACGATGCGTCCTTATCTTTATGGGATTTTATGTGCCTTGCCATATTCGCCCTTGAAATAGACTTTCCGCATATGGAACACCTCGGTAACGCCGAAGAATTATGGTGAATTTTGATGTGGTCTTCCAAGCTCCGCCTGTAGACATATGATCGTCCGCAGTGCCCGCATGTGAAGTCTTTATGCTGGAGAGAAAAGAAAAATATAATTTATATATCGATAGTTACCATTTTTTAATTCAGGTATATTTTGTACCATAGGTATTGTGATATTTAGTTTCAAAACATATATCGCGCTTGTCAGATAAAATGATCATATAATTTTTCCAACGAGAGATAAATAATGGAAGCTGAAATATTCATGTGTATATTCTAATTGGCTGAAATGAGTAGAAGAATGTGGAGTTTAGTGGAACTTTTGGCTGAAGAAGGATATTTCAGTGCCAAACCACAATACAGAAATGCAATGAGGAAATGTATCTAGTTTTAGTATTGACTAATTTTGGTTTCGTTTCGTATTCCTAGTTTTACAAAGTAACTCGATGTGCAGCCCGCCAGTCAGTAGATGTACTCGTTTCGATGGAAGGAAACGATGTGGACCACACCCGTCTCTATAATCCTGTCCATAGCATCTCAGTGTTGTACTTACGGCTACAGCAGATAACTCTGAGTAAGGTTGTATGTCCTATAAGAGCCCGTGACATGACCAGTTGATCACGCACTGACATTTCGTGTACTGGGGTACAACGACCAAGCGTTGGTCTGATTTTGTGTAACTTGTTATGAACCTGCTCATCCCAGAATGATGGCCATTCTGCGTACATGTTCGTGTGGGAGAGCAGCTCCAAGTAAGAATGTGGCACCCTGGAAGATGTGACGTCCAGGTCAAGAGCTTCCCTGACAGCCTTGTGGACAAGCTATTTTCATGAATGTCCACATGTCCTCACCCAACAAGAAACTACGAAATTATGCCTTTGAAAAGAATATAGTTATGGTGAAATATCCAGGTTAGAGGATCCTCAATGTTACGATGCTATATAGCCTTCAGGGCTGATAGAGAATCTCAGCAAATGACAAAGGAAGAAGTACATTCAATTATACACTCTGAATATGATACTGATAGGCCTGGGCCAAGAATAGTGCTCAAATTCATATCGACTCACACTCGCAAGCGGTGGAAAAAAATCTGTCAGAATCTCATTGGCAATTATTGTTCCATGCAGTAATATATGAAAATAATGAATTTATGAGTGACCTACTTGTAACTTAGAAGACAACCACTTCTAAGGGGTAAAAATGGCATTTATTCTAATAATCTAACTACAAATGCCGACTACGCGCGGCGCGACATGAAATGTAAAATTAGTATACAACAGTAATGATAGTGAAAAATACACGAACGACAAATTATTAAAACATGTATATGTTATCCGTCCAGCGCTCAGAGGGAGACTGACCACTCTAGGAGTGTATACAGGTAATAAATTTTTGACATTAGAGCGTTGGGGGCGAAGCCCCCAACCCTCTACATGTCTATGTGCTGACTTTTTCATGGAGGTTTCATGCCAACCTATCGACGCCCATTTTGGCATGTAAACGTTTAGAAACCTACTTCAAATGAGAATTTTCTTCGTCCTTGACATGAAATCTTTCGAATTGATGGTCAACTTTGAATATTCCACACATGTATAATGCATAAACCGATGTGTTAGGTTTGAGAAAATTACGCAAAATGCTGAGATTGTTTGGAAAACGTCAAAATGGCGGAGCCGATGGAAATTGACGTTCCCAGAATGCAAAGCAAATTTTACCACAATGACGCGTATTTTGGAGCACACAATCTCCTGTGCAGCATCCATGTAAGCTTGTGTGTGCCGTGTGGCATTCCTTGGTCTTATGAAGCGAACACAACGATTCGTCTGCGATGCTACGGCTACATTTACCATAATTTGACGTATTTTATATACCAAGGTGTTGGGTTTGCGAAGCCTTCAGAATATGCTTTATATTTTAAACTGGTCTTTTCATTAGCCCAGTAGGCATATATGTTAAATAGCATGATATCAGATGCAGATATTCCTCATAGTTTAAAATATTTTTAAGGATATTTCATTAAGGTTTAATACCATTTTAGCAGGAGTATCTGTTTCATTGAGTTCAAAATGAATGTTTACTTATTAGAAAAATATGAATGAAGTAGGCCTTTGCTTTCATCATAATATACCATATATACGGGAATGAATTGGAATCATTTAAGGGAGGATATCATGATGGTAGCATTTTTATTTGGAAGGGGGGGGGGGGGGGGTTACGTTGAGTAAAAATACATTCCGCTGTCTAGGGTGCTGATGGTGTGCTCGAGCTCTAATGTCGACACTCACAGTTAGCTGTATTTTCTTGTTATAGGTACAAGCGCACTGAGAAGGTGGTAACTTCTAAACAACGTCAAATAAATTATTGACTAACCAAAAAAAAATACTGTGTGTGTAACAATGAAACTTAAAACAACTTTTCATCCTAACTAATTGTTTTTATGAAACCCTTATGGGCGATATTTGTCCACTGATTTATTCAATTATAATAATGAGATTATGAGTAACACAAAAACATGAATGCAGATTTAAAAAAAAAAGCTGCAGGTGTGTGTCATGGTGGTTTTATATCATAACCATTATTAAATGCAACAACTTACTATATGAATGCAACAACTTACTATTGCCCCAAACTACTGACATGAGATCCAATGGGCGACAATAGGTGACCCGAATTCCATTAGCGAAAAACAACTTTTTGAAATTTTGATCTCGTTTGAAAAAAGGCTACGTTTTTATACAGCATTCGAGTGCGAAGTTAAGAGGACCATCTCAAACATGCAGGCCACTCTTGATGATATGTCCGAGGTCATATATAGCACGAAGCAAGTTGTCAACAACATCTGCAAGAAGATATCAACCTCTGGGACAGGGGAGTAGCCAGAACTTCCCGAAGATATTCACCTTAATCTCGTTGACTTAGATGCCCTGATTGATTTGGGGGACAAGCTCAATGACAGAGCAACAAGGAATGTGATGGTAATAGTTGTGAGGTTACCACAATATATTGTGAATCAATTTCTGGTTCTCTCGCAAATACATGAAAACAATAATTCTCTGTCTGAATCTTCCCCTTCATATTTTGGAATGTTGATCTTGTCCAAACTACAGGTTGCATGCCCTCGTTCCAGATATACCATCTTGCACTCAATGGAGGATGTTCACTAAAAGGCAGTGACCCACTGAGTGATGAGTGTTGCTATCAACCACAAGGTGGCCTTGCTTCATAACTGGAATGGGAATAAAAGCCGGAAGGTTGGCAATTCTCCAAAAAGAGCATTTGAAGCGTTGCAGTTGTGCGATATGATTTTAAGTTCAACGTCGACAGTCGACTGTGACTGCATGTACTAGGGATGTGGTGGTTTCTCAGGCAGGCAAAGAAAAGATATATGAAAGTAACTGACGCCAGTTTAAACGGGGTAACTGGGAAAGAACACTGTTCTGTCAGCATGGAAGATTTGGAATAAAGCATCTTAGAAGTATATCTTTGTATCTTTCATATGTCCGTAAACTTGAAAGGACTTAAAAGGTTACTAGTAATTCAATAGCAATCCAGGGTAACGTAAAGCACCCCAGTAGCAGTGATAAATTAATTGAACAAACAAACGAACAGCGATAACTTTACAATCTGATCGTCTGCTGGATATTCAAAACGGAAGCCAATCCTTTGGAAAGGAGGGGGCAATTCAAAATGAGTAAAAAATATCCCACAGTTTCCATAGACACGGAGAACAGGATCAGGGTAAACATTAAGTGTATTGGCACATAGGTAAAATTAATGCCATAAATGTAACCAACTGAAGTTATGTTGATTAGATATCCATTTCAGCTAACTGAATCTCGAGGTTTTTTTATAACTCTTAGCGCGTGGACGACTCAAATGACAACATCAAACGTTCGATATATCATACACTGCGCCTTACTAGCGATCTTACGTTTGCCTGACGGTCCATGCCACGACGGACGACTGAATATAAAATCAGCCAATCGGAGGCCGCAAAACGGTTGGCTGTAGACGGTCATGCTTCGGTGATCGCGAGGAAGACGGTCACTTCTCTTCGTGTAGTTACGAATCATGCAAATAAGCACTGAATATCAAATCAGTTTTTGCAACAACTCAACTCGCACACGATCAACCCAAATGAACCATTTGAGTGGTGGATAACACTTTATAGAATACAAAGCTGATAAATTAATAAACAAAATATCCCACGCAAAACGTGAAATAGTTTCTTCGATATACTCTTCGATAGGCCTACTGATCCTTCACTGAAGACATATTATTTGATCGTCTCGCACATTTGTCAATACTTATGGAATATTGACTAACAACCACCAAACGTTCTATTTGAGCAATGTATTTATCCAGAAACTGACCCAAGTAGGTTATGCTGTTTCTTCTTGTTTCAATTAGGATTTAAACAGTGACTGGGGTTGAGTGAGGAGCCACCCCTGGGCTTGATGCAGCTCTCTCAGTCTGTGGGTCTCCCATCCAAATGAATTTTGTCCACATCAAATTTGTTCACGGATTTCCCCAAATATATAGGCCTATGTGGAGACATATGAAAACAACAACTCAGCCCAGGCTTCTATACTTCTAACTCGTTTACACTGTTTTTCCCTGATATTTTTGCGATGCTAAACCGTATCGTTCTATAACTTGGCATACTTATATTATACTACGATACTACAATATTCTACCGAATTACAGATTTCTATCGCGAAAATTGAACAAGTTGGCAATCTACCCAAATGTTAAATTTAGCCCTGTCATTCAAATTCTGGGTCCGCGTTTAAGGTGCATTTGCTCGATTTTGTAGCAGTGCAATCTTTCGAAATCGACATGTTTGTGTAGAATACACCCCACTGTGATTTCTGGTCCAAAATAATCCTCGACTATGCTCAGATTCTCGAGATCCCGTTTTTTGGCTGAAATTTAACATTGGGTTAGATTGCCAACTTCTTCAAATTTTGCGATAGAAGTCTGAAATTTGGTAGGAAATTGCCGTTTAGCTCCCAGATGGAGTGTGCCAAATTGTAGAACGATAACATTTAGCATCGCGAAAATATCGTTAAAAACCAGTGTAAACAAGTTAGAAAAATCAGAGTATAACACAGCATGAATTGAGCTGCTCGCTTACAGAAAAAAGTGGCCCAAGTAACGTTTGCTACTTGTTCCTCTGTTTTCAATAAGGATTAAAAAGGCGTGAGACGGGTTAAATGGTCTTTTCAGTGGACGAGTAGTATTACGGAACAGCGTACATCACTCGGGCCGAAAACTGTTCAACCATGACGGTGGTGTGTCAAGTGATATTCAGTACTGTGAGTACTGATTTACATCATTCGTAACTACAAAAAGAGAAATGACCGTCGTTCTAATGACCATCGAAGCATAACCGTCTTCAGCCGTCAATTTTGCGGCCTCCAATTGGCTGAATTAATATTCAGTCGTCCGACTTGCCTTGAACCGTCCAGCAAACGTAAGATCGCTACCACTACTCGTCCACTAAATGAATGTCATTTAATCCGTCCGTCACCTTTTCAATCCTTATTGCATATAGAAGAAGGCGCAGTGTATGATACTTGGGCCAAATTGGAGATATGTTCTTGTGGCAAAACGGGATGCAAGATATTCGGAACATCCAACAGACGCCTTGAGCATGTGATCGCTGCCAATGAGCCCTGTAAGTCATGTGCCGCCACAGTGTAATTCTTGTGACAAACAAACATACACATTTTCTTTAAATGAGTAAAACTCCAATTACTCAGGTAATACAAAAGGTGTATACTAGTTGGTCAATAGAATCACAGCTTGAAGTCACATTAAAAAAAAACAGGCCCTGTGTCGATATACGACTTCAAATCAATGCGGCCACCTTCACAGGCTATAGCCAGGGATCCTATAAGATCCTTTCTCTAACGGTGACACCAGCAAAAGGTGTAACATCTCTATGTAACATACTCTGTACTGACCTCGAAAAGACATCTCCTGCTTGTGCGTTTTGAGGTGTCGAGCCATGTTTGACCGCAATACTGCCTTCCCGCAGATATAACATTGAGGTACTGTAGAGGAATGTCCATCATGGAAAGCCATGTGATCAAGAAGACTTTGCCTGTAGACATACCTTTTTCCACACACTACACATTCGTATCCCTTAACCTGAAATGCATTGATCACTCATTAGCGGAGTCAAAATAGGTGGTTGTTGACTCATAATATCAATCACATTCTATAGAATCGAGCATGTGTGGTGGTGCCACCTAGAGTATTATGTAATGGATAAATATTGTTACTGACAATGAAATCATTCTGGATATGAAATGAATGATAAACATTATTCAATTAAATGTTTTAGATACGCTCACTAAGACGAGCACCGTAACGAGCACGGTAACGATAAGTGTCTTATTTCAATTAATGTGAAGTAACACCGAATGAATGAATGATTGTAAAAAGATTAACCGCACTTTGGCTCAAAAAGGCCATTCCAGTGCCGAACCAGACTGAAAATTACAAAAAAAGAATGTTAAGACCTTAGGTTCAAGTATTAGGTTCTATAGTGAAAGGTAAAAACAATGAGATAGCTCGTGGAATTATTGAATGACTAGAAATGAAAAACTAGAAGTAACACTTCTACTTCAACTAGAAGTAACACTTCATATTTCACACTACTAAATTCACACTACCAGAGCACAATAACAGTGGCCTTGGCCTGCAAGAGTCGTTTATGAAGTGTAACCGGGATATGTTTTTCATAACATGTTAGTATATATTCTAATCATTCAGTTTACCTTATTTTAATACCAACGATATATGTATTGATATGATTTTTGTATGTATATTGTGGGGATTCAACGTCAAGAAATATGCTGAGTTTCCAAATTTGCTAAATTGTTAACTATTAATCCATTTATTAAAATAGTTGGATGGCTCGATCGCCGGCAAAGGGTATATGGCCCACAGGTGCGGGTGTTGCACCATCGAGTGAAATTCTGGGGACGGGGCCTGCGATCGAGGCATGGAACCAGCCAGAAGTTAGTGTTCTACCCTTTCTCTACTCAACATTTTTTATTCTATAAAGGGTCTTGCAGGAGCCCGAATCTCCTTGAATAAGTCGTCGAATAGGTCGAACATTCGAAACTATATTTTCAACTTCTTCTGACCCGTGCACAACCAGAGAATAACAGCAAGCCTCCATTTCATTCCAAGTCGGTTAAACAACAAAATACGACTCGGTCACAAACTGGTGCCATGACCAGGATGCAGTAAAGATTCACACCCAGAAAAAGACAAGAACGATAAAGAGACGTCCAGTACACTATAGAAGATCACCAACAAGCTGGACAAGAAGAGCGCCTATAGCCATACGAAAAACTGATGGGACTTGTGAACGGATGTCTACAGCACGTACCACGCTATTAGGAACTATTTGAGATTGTTATCAATTTAATTACTAGCCAGATACAAACATGGCTCAAAATCAGGGCCAGATAGACCCCAATCCGGTCTCCTTGCCGAATGAGGACCAACTCACCACTCGGGTGTTACATGAAAGTTTCTATCATCTCCAGATTGAGATGAGGGTTCAGACATTGTCAAAACAAATAAGAGATTTTGCGGGAGAAGAAGAAGAAATAAAGTTTAACGGCACTTTGGGCTCAAGAAGGCCATTTCAGTGCCAAATAAGGATATAAAAGTAGTATCAAGAATGATAAAACCGCAAGTCCTAAGGGAGAGGGGAGCCGCCGGTTTAAAAAGTGGATATGAATTCATCGACAAACTGACGATTATAAAAGTAGGAAACATCTATAAAAAAACATTATAAATTTTGGGATTTTATTTATATTCCGCGAGCACATGTGAAAAAATTAGCCCAAAGGCTAAGAAAGGTTACCGGACAATTTTGGTTTGGCCATGGCAGCATTGGCAGGTAACAGACCTTTTACCAATCAAGGTTCGCAGTGTAAACATATGACCTTGGGATTTACCAATCAAGGTCATCCGTATGAACTTCGATGTTACCATTACATGTATGTGTGCGGCATTTGATATTCTATATGTTGGGTGGAATCGTTTAGGCCGCTCAGGTCAATTTACACATTCCAAGTCAAACATTTGGCACTCAAGGTCATCTGACGTAAAGTTCAAGGTCATCTTTAGTTGTGCCATATATGTCTTCCTATATGTTCATAATGCAAACATGAGCTCTATCTGCAAGCATTTCATCTATAGAAGCAAATCTGGGAATTTTTTGACCCCAAAATGGCTGTTTTGACCTTTCAAGGTCATCGAAGGTCAAATTCAAGGTCACCACACAAGTCGCCATATATGACTTCCCATTTGAATATGCCAATTTCTGAGCTCTATCTTCAAGCGTTCTATAAGTACAGTCCTGACAGCTCCCATTATGAAGGAAAAACGTGCCGAAAAATTTTCTAAGTCCAAACTTTTTTTCAAAGGGTGAAAAAATTTTTTTGCCTAGAAATGGCCCAAAATGGATAGTAATGCGATTTGGGGCGAAAAAATTTTTTTTTCCGCCAACTCGTCAAAAATTCAAAATGGCCGCCACACGGAGATCGGCGATTCAAGGGCAACAAAACTTATACATGTCACAGAGGTATATAAGAGGAATCTTTTTTCCAAGCAAAAATCTCAAAACTGATCAGACAGTTTTTGAGAAAATACAGACCGGGTGCAAATTTGAGAATTTTTCGACCCAAAAAATTGCTGCTTTGACCTTTCAAGGTCATCCAAGGTCAAATTCAAGGTCACCACACAAGTCACCATATATGACTTCCCATTTGAAAGTGCCAATTTCTAAGCTCTATCTTCAAGCGTTCTATGAGTACAGTCTGGACAGCTCCCATTATGAAGGAAAAAAGTGCCGAAAATTTTCCAAGTCCAAAATTTTTTTCAAAGGGTGAAAAAATTTTTTTGCCCTAGAAATGGCCCAAAATGGATAGTAATGCGATTTGGGGCGAAAAAATAATTTTTCGCCGACCTGCCAAAAATTCAAAATGGCCGCCACACGGAAACCGGCAAATTTAGGGCAACCAAACTTATACATATCACAGAGGTATATGAGGGGAATCTTTTGAAACCAAAAACTCAAAACTGATCAGACAGTTTTTGAGAAAATGGCCGTCAAAGTCCAAAATTGAGCGTTTTTCGACAAAAACGGCCGCCATTTTGAAAAAAATGCGAAAATCAAAAAACAAAAAAATACCTCCTTCTCAAAATATTTTTAGGCATTTTTGTGCAAAATTTCAGAAAGATTCGATCGTTAACTTTAAAGATAAAAATGTTAACGCCGGACGGCCGGACGGACGGACGGCCGGACGGACGGACGGACGACGGACGCAACGCCATGCCAATAGGTTATCGGACCAAAGGTCCGGTAACCTAAAAAATGGAACGCCCTGTGTGTTTGAGAAAATTTTTAGAGACCAATATATTCTACACATCTTGCAAGCACGCATTTAGCAAAAGTTGTACTTACGAGTGGATGAATATTAAAACGTCTTGTCCTCTGTGCAGACAAGATATAACCAGTGACTACTTCAGTAACAATTTAGTGTTTTACCAGGATACATCGTATTACGATTCGGAAGAACTTTTGAGTGAAATGTGAGAATGGAATTTTAAAATCGAATGACCAAGGTTGAACGTTTTACAATGTCGAAAATTTTCATAATAATTCGTCTAGACTGAGTACGAGCTAGTCTGTATTGCAGGCAAAAAAACCGACAGGTGATTTACACTATACATGTATACATTGCAAAAACTAAGAACGCATATAGCATAACACGTCCTTGAATGAGACAACCCTTTCAGATGGCATTAAGACGACACACCTAAACAGTGCATGGGATATTTTTTTTGAGGTTTCTAATCTATATTTTGGCGGGTAATGATTTTTTGGCGGGAGTCTCTCTAGAACCTTCTACTTTTTTATATTCAATTCAATAAGAGGCCTGTGCCATTAAGACGACACCTGAACAGTGCATGGAAGATTTTTTTTGCGGGATGATTTTTGGCGGGAGTTTCTCTAGAACTTTCCACGATTCATCTTCAAACCATTCAGAGAGGAATGACATATGCACGTGATATTAGGCGCCAAAAATATATAGGACACAAATTGCCTATAAATTGACTCCCAATCAACCCGAAATCAATTCCAAGGCTTGAAGCAAGGACCAGCCACTCTGACTCGACACACTTGGAGAAGATTCTATTTGGAAAAGATGGAAGCACCCAAGGTAAATTTACGTTATACTTTTATAAAATTAATGTAGTAAATTTTGTATCTACTATACGGAAACAACTGAATTCTAAAATTTAATATGTACGATTTGGACATGTTAAATTTATAGGGAAAAAGAACAGTGTATTTACATTTTCTGAAATTATTTTCATATCAAAATAATATTAGGTAGTGGATTCTAAAATTTAATCAGCATGATTTGAAATGTAAAAATTCATAAGAAAAAAATTATTTTCTGAAAGTATTTTCATGGAAAGTATTATCAGGCAGTGAATTTATATATTTTTTTCAAAAATATTTTTTTCCAGACATTTACTGTCTCGCCCAGACTTGCAGTCAAAATACTGGTTGCTCGAAACGGGCAAAACTATGCTCGTTTCGAGCGAATCACGAGGGACGGAAACACCGTCAAAACGGTTTTATTCAAAGAGGAGGGGGGAAAATTTGCAAACGAAGCCCCGCGTCTGCAGAAAAAGCTGAACAGAGGGGAGGAGTTTAGCGTGGTACTGAACGAGTACGATACCAAATTCGGCACGGTCAGTGCTTTTCACGGCACCTATTATTTAGGTGTCGTGATAAAAAACCGTGCCTCTGGAGATCGCGTCAGAGGTAGAGGCTTCAACTTTATAGGCAAGGAACTGGAGGAATTCCTCAAAATTCGGGAGGAGTTCCTGACAACTCTAGGAACTCCGAAGTCTCCTCAGGCTCCCGCTTCGCCCGATGCACCCACCTCCCCCACGCTGAACTCCTCACCAACTTGTCCATCACCTGAGTCACAGGGACTCGAGATCCTCGAAACAACACCATCTCCGTCTCTGCTGGCTCGCCCCTTCAGCAGGTTCGCGCACCAGACCTACTCGTTCTCTTCGCCTTTGGCCCGCCCACTTCCATCTATGAATTAGAACGACGATCATAACAACGAGTTGTCGCCGCCATCGCCAGGTTTGATAATTTCCGACACTCCCCCAAAGGCCCCCAGACGTCGAAAGCGTATGTTACCGGTCAGACGGAACGTCCTCAGTCAGCCCAAGAAGTTAAAGTTTTAGAAAAAAATCTGTGTGTGTGTGTGTGTGTATAAAATATATAAGTCCCTGTTCTTGTAGCGAAACATCATTTTCTTAAATATATTTCATACTGTGAACATGTATGATAATCACTTCGTAAGATTTTTGTTAGAGGCTGACCCCAAACAATTTATTGCTGTTGTCAAAACGTTGTCCACCAAACAGAAAAAATGTCTCCAGGAGATCATTGTTAATTTATTGGCTGATAATCTAGATGTAAGTCGATCTCAGAAAAAGCAACTGTATAATTATAAATCTATTTTACAACATATGAGTCGTGGTGTTTTTCCAAGCCCACGCATTTTGTATAAAATATTAGTTATGTTGAAACCTACCTTATCAGACATATTGTAAAAATGGCAGGAAAATTTATTTTATTGCCTTACGATAAATATCAACGAGTGTCAACATGCGATAAGCCATCTGATTCTTGTAATGTTCCCCTATTGTTGGACAAGGACATGATTTTAACATTCATTCCTGACAAGCAACGTTCCAGGGCTCAGTCTCTGTTATCATGCATATCAGAATTTATGAATTGGGACGAAAAAGGGCAAATTTATAATGACGACATGTCAGTTATTCGTAATTCCCATATATCTGACTTATTGCGTGCATGTTTATGTAACTTCACCAGTGCTCAAAACATTAGAGGTATAGACCGTTTCTGTCACATTTTTTCTCAAAACAATTTCCCCTCAACTTTGATTACGAATGTTCAGCTGCGAAAAAAAATAGAACAAAAGAGAGGCCATAGGCCACACACTTGCCGGACTAAGTACGCAATTATGACGTCATTTGTCGTCAATTCTATACTGCTAACTTACTGTGAATGGAGTTTTTAAATATGCCTGATATAATCGTGTTTATATATGTTATATTATAACCAGACAAGATCATAAAATCTTCAAATGATGAGTTTCCTTTGAAATTTTACCGATTTGTTGCCACAAAAACGTCAATTACGTCAAAACGGATATATCAATTGTGCTAAAAATTGACAGAGACCATCACAGGACGACTCCACATCGTTTGCATATGCTAAATATGCAGTAAATGTTATAACTTTGCACATCTGACACTCAAAAGGCCAAAATGTCAGTCTGAAATCACGTTTGACGTCATTATGACGTCAATTGACGTCCGATTCCGAAAATGACAACATATTTGGAAAGTACTCTCGAAGACCTTTCAAACGAGCTACTACTCGATATTTTGGCAAAAGGTCAAGGTCAAGGTCATTTTTGAGGTCAACTTCGACCTCAGGCGCTTGCAGAGGCTATCGGTCATACGCCTTAGGTGCAAATGCAAAAGTTGTTAGGCTAAGTGAGTGCAATACTGTGAATTTACTTTCGTGTCTCTATCATGCTTACTTCCTGAGATATAGTGACCCACATGGTTTTCACTTGCAGGTCAATATTGACCTTGACTTTCGACCTTTGACCTTGAAATTTTCTGGAACAAAAGAACTTATCCTTGACTATAAAATGGTATATTATCAGATTTTTACGAACATTATTGACGCTTTTATCATTATCGACAGCTTGAAACATGCAATTTCGCTTACAATGGGGCCGATTTTGTTGCCATAGAAACGTCAATTATGTCATAACGAATTAGCCGATCGGGCTAAAAATTGACATTGAGCATGAGGGACCGGTCCCACATCGTTTCCAAGCATCAGAGCGAAAATCGGAGGAGGTGACCTCCAAGGTCAAATATTCGACCTCAGGCGAACTTCTCAAAGTCAAGGTCAAAGGTCAAGGTCAAGGTCACAGAAGATAGAACTCGAGTTTATCTACAATATGAACTTAATTTGAAGTCTCTAGGACCATTAGAACCGAAGTTATGACCACTTATGTGTTTTCGACGTTTTGCTTGACCTTGACCTTGACCTTTGACCTAGATAGGACGTTCTCTGCACGGTGTTCTAGAGAATACGTGCACCAAATTTGGAGGAAATCGGGTGATAAATGTGGACGCTAGGCTGTAAACAAACAAACAAATGAAATCGCTCGCTGCTGCTGACTTGACGGCTGAAAGCCTTCGCTGGTACAGCGAGTACTTGCCAGAATAGAAGAAAGAAAACTTTGACCTTGAGGGGTAATGTCAAGGTCAAATGACACGACCAAGGTCGTTCAAAAGAGGGCTTTCAATATGCTACAATATTTTCTAGTTGGAACTCTCTGGGTCGATTAGTTCTGAAATTATTGAGATTCATGTGATTTTGACTGATCACTTTTCCGTGAACTTGACCTTTGACCTACGACGACTGAAGCAAAAGTTTTACCAAATATGTTTTTTCTTCTGGGATTTCGATGACCTTGACCTCTGTGGTTCTTGTCGTACAGGCCAATGCTGTCAATATGCATATCAAGTTACAGAGGATTCCCTCCAGTATTGACATTGTTATGGCCTTTTGAAATTTCGGAAATTTGACGTTGATGACGTCATTGTGACGTCAATGAACGTCATATGCCAAAATGAAGACATCACTGGACTCAGGAGATCAAGACCTTAACGGTATACTACTGGGTATGGTTCGCTGAACTGCGTAATTGACCTTGACATTCACCTCATGGCGAACTTCTCAAGGTCAATGTCAAAAGTCAAGGTCAAGGTCACAGGCGATAGAACTCGAGTTCATCTACAATATGCACCTAATTTGAAGTCTCTAGGACGATTACAGCCGGAGTTATGGCCACTTATGTGTTTTCGACGTTTTGTGTGACCTTGACCTTGACCTTCGACCTATATTCACCAAAATATGATAGAATCTACTCAATATCCTACAGAACATGTTCACCAAGTTTGAAAAAAATCGAATGAGAATTGTGGATGCTAGAGTGCGAAAATACATACAAACAAACAAATGAAATTTTTACCGATTTGTTGCCAAAAAACCGTCAATTACGTCAAAACGGATATATCGATTGAGCTAAAAATTGATAGAAACCATCACAGGACGAGTCCACATCGTTTGTATATGCTAGATCTGCAGTAAATGTGATAACTTTGCACATCTGACACTCAAAAGGCCTAAATGTCAGTCTGAAATCACTTTTGACGTCATTATGACGTCAATTAACGTCCGATTCCAAAAATGACAACATATTTGGAAAGTACTCTCGAAGACCTTCCAAACGAGCTACTACTCGATATTTTTGCAAAAGGTCAAAGTCAAGGTCATTTTTGAGGTCAATTTCGACCTTAGGCGCTTGCAAAGGCTATCGGTCATACGCCTTAGGTGTAAATGCAAAAGTTGTTAGGCTAAGTGAGTGCAATACTGTGAATTTACTTTCGTATCTCTATCTTGCTTACTTCCTGAGATAAAGTGCCCTACATGGTTTTCACTTGCAGGTCAATATTGACCTTGATTTTCGACATTTGACCTTGAAATTTTCTGGAACAAAAGAACTTATCCTTGACTATAAACGGGTATATTATTAGATTTTTACGCACATTATTGACGCTTTTATTAGCATTGACAGCTTGAAACATGCAATTTCGCTTATAATGGGGCCGATTTCGTTGCCATAGAAACGTCAATTACGTCATAACGAATTGGCCGATCGGGCTGAAAATTTATATTGAGCATGAGGGACTGGTCATACATCGTTTCCAAGCATCAGATCGAAAATCGGAGGAGGTGACCTCCAAGGTCAAATATTCGACCTCAGGCGAACTTCTCAAGGTCAAAGTCAAAGGTCAAGGTCAATGTCATAAAAGTTAGAACTCGAGTATATCTACAATATGAACTTGATTTGAAGTCTCTAGGACCATTAGAGCCGAAGTTATGACCACTTATGTGTTTTCAACGTTTTGCGTGACCTTGACCTTGACCTTTGGCCTAGATACACCAAAATAGGACGTTTTATGCGCGGTATTCTAGAGAATATGTGCACCAAATTTGAAGGGAATCGGGTGAGAAATGTGGACGCTAGGCTGTAAACAAACAAACAAACAAACGAGACGCCATAGGCGACGCACTTGCCGGAATTCTGAAGGTCACATTCAAGGTCGCATAAGAACGGCCTTTTGATACGTTACAATATGGTCCTAGTTTGAAGTCTCTACGATGATTAGTTCCGAAGTTATTGTCATTTATGATATTTTCACCTTTTTCTTGACTTTGACCTTGACCTTTGACCTTTGTACTTCTATTCGTAGAGGTCAATGCTGTCAATATGCATACCAAGTTCCAAGGGATTCCATACACTATTGACGATGTTGTGGCCTATTGAAATTTCGGGAATTTGACGTTTATGACGTCACTGTGACGTCAGTGTACGTTATAGCACCAAAAATAAAATATCATTGGAATCAGGGGCTCAAGGCCTTTCCAACGATATACTACTCAATGTAGTGCGCTGACCTTCGTACTTGACCTTGAATTTCACCTTAGGCGAACTTCTCAAGGTCAAGATCAAATGTCAAGGTCAAGGTCACAGAAGATAGAACTCGAGTTTATCTAAAATATGCACTTGATTTGAAGACTCTGGGACGATTAGAACCGGAGTTATGGCCACCTATGTGTTTTAGACATTTTGCATGACCTTGACTTTCGTCAATTGACATCAATTCTATGCTGAAAACATAGTGTGAATGGAGTTTTATGAATATGCATGATAAAAGTTTGTTTATATATGTTATATTTTCACCGTACAAATTCATAATATCTTCAAATAATGAGTTTCCTTTGAAATTTTATGGATTTGTTGCCACAAAAACGTCAATTACGTCAAAACGGATATATCGATTGAGCTAAAATTTGATAGAGACTATCATAGAAAGAATCCACATCGTTTGCATCTGTTAGATCTGCAGTAAATGTTATAACTTTGCACATATGACACTCAAAAGGCCTGAATGTCAGTCTGAAATCACGTTTGACGTCATTATGACGTCAATTGACGTCCGATTCTAAAAATAACAACAGATTTGGAAACTACTCTCGAAGACCTTTCAAACGAGCTACTACTCGATATTTTTGCAAAAGGTCAAGGTCAAGGTCATTTTTTAGGTCAACTTCGACCTCAGGCGCTTGCAAAGGCTATCGGTCAAACGCCTTAGGTGTAAATATAAAAGTTGTTAGGCTAAGTGAGTGCAATACTGTGGATTTACTTTCGTGTCTCTATCTTGCTTACTTCCTGAGATATAGTGACCTACATGGTTTTCGCTTGCGGGTCAATATTGACCTTGACTTTCGACCTTTGACCTTGAAATTTCGTGGAACAAAAGAACTTGTCCTTGGCTATAAAGAGGTGTATCATCAGATTTTTACGCACATTATTGACGCTTTTATCAGCATGGACAGCTTGAAACATGCAATTTCGCTTATAATGGGACCGATTTTGTTGCCATAGAAACGTCAATTACGTCATAACGGATTGACCGATCGCGCTAAAAATTGATACTGCCCATGAGGGACCAGTCCCACATCGTTTCCAAGCATCAGATCGAAAATCGGAGGAGGTGACCTCCAAGGTCAAATATTCGACCTCGGGCGAACTTCTCAAGGTCAAGGTCAAAGGTCAAGGTCAAGGTCACAAAAGATAGAACTCGAGTATATCTACAATATGAACTTGGTTTGAAGTCTCCAGGACGATTAGAACTGGAGTTATAGGCACTTATGTGTTTTCGACATTTTGCATGACCTTGACCTTGACCTTTGACCTAGATACACCAAAATAGGACGTTCTCTGCGCGGTATTCTAGAGAATATGTTCACCAAACTTGGAGGAAATCAGATGAGAAATGTGGACGCTAGGCTGTAAACAAACAAACACACAAACCCATCCATCCATCCATCCATCCACGAACAGACCAACATACTTGCCGAAATCGTAGATTCCGGCAAGTAACAAACACACAAACAAATGAACCGACATAGTCGACTAACTTGCCGGAATAGCTGGCAATGACCTTGAACTTTTACCAAAGACTTTGAATTTTTTGCAAAGTTGATGCATCTGGTTATTTTAAATATGAGTAATGGCATTTTTCTAGATTTTGTATAGTTGATGGAAAACATTGAAAAAAGTATTATATTTCTTTCCTAGCATAAGCAGTTTGTGGTCATGAAAGACTGATAGGATTCGGATCTTTTGTGACGTCATCAATAGAGCTATTTTTCTCAAAATCATTCTGTCAAGAGCCATTATCCTACAGAATATCTACATCAAATTTGAAAAGAATCAAGCAACAAATGTGGACGCTATGAGTATGAAAAGACAAACAAATGAAATTTTCTCCAATTTTCCGTCATAAAAAGGTCAATTAGGCCATTACCACTGCAATTATTGAACTGATATTTGTCAAATAGCTTCAGTAGGTATCCCCAATACTTACCAGAGCACCGGATCAACAATAATCATAAATGGTTTATGCATCTCATGTAAACAATCAATTGAAGTATGATAAAATCACGTTTCACGTCATTATGACGTCATATGACGTCAGATTCCAAAAATAAGAACATATATCGAAACTACTCCCGAAGACCTTTCAAACGAGTTACTACTCGATATTTTGGCGAAAGGTCAAGGTCAAGGTCATTTTTTGGGTCAACTTCGACCTCAGGCGCTTGCAAAGGCTATCGGCCATACGCCTTAGGTGTAAATACAAAAGTTGATAGGCTAAGTGAGTGCAATACTGTGGATTTACTTTCGTGTCTCTATCTTGCTTACTTCCTGAGATATAGTGACCTACATGGTTTTCACTTGCGGGTCAATATTGACCTTGACTTCCGACCTTTGACCTTGAAATTTTGCGGAACAAAAGAACTCGTCCTTGGCTATAAAGAGGTGTATCATTAGATTTTTACGCACATTATTGACGCTTTCATCAGCATGGACAGCTTGAAACATGCAATTTCGCTTATAATGGGACTGTTTTCGTTGCCATAGAAACGTCAATTACGTCATAACGGATTGACCGATCGCGCTAAAAATTGACATTGACCATAAGGGACCGGTCCGACATCGTTTCCAAGCATCAGATCGAAAATCGGAGGAGGTGACCTCCAAGGTCAAATATTCGACCTCAGGCGAACTTCTCAAGGTCAAGGTCAAATGTCAAGGTCAAGGTCACAAAAGATAGAACTCGAGTATATCTACCATATGCACTTGATTTGAAGTCTCTACGACAATTAGAACTGGAGTTATGGCCACTTATGTGTTTTCGACGTTTTGCTTGACTTTGACCTTGACCTTTGACCTAGACTCACCAAAAGTGTGCGGTGCCTGCCTATTATCCTACAGATTACATACCCCAAGTAACGTAACAATCACTGTACAATTGCGACCTGTAGAGCACTAACAGATAAACAAACAAATGAACCGACATAGTCGACTAACTTGCCGGAATAGCTGGCAATGACCTTGAACTTTTACCAAAGACTGAATTTTTTGCAAAGTTGATGCATCTGGTTATTTTAAATATGAGTAATGGCATTTTTCTAGATTTTGTATAGTTGATGGAAAACATTGAAAAAAGTATTATATTTCTTTCCTAGCATAAGCAGTTTGTGGTCATGAAAGACTGATAGGATTCGGATCTTTTGTGACGTCATCAATAGAGCTATTTTTCTCAAAATCATTCTGTCAAGAGCCATTATCCTACAGAATATCTACATCAAATTTGAAAAGAATCAAGCAACAAATGTGGACGCTATGAGTATGAAAAGACAAACAAATGAAATTTTCTCCAATTTTCCGTCATAAAAAGGTCAATTAGGCCATTACCACTGCAATTATTGAACTGATATTTGTCAAATAGCTTCAGTAGGTATCCCCAATACTTACCAGAGCACCGGATCAACAATAATCATAAATGGTTTATGCATCTCATGTAAACAATCAATTGAAGTATGATAAAATCACGTTTCACGTCATTATGACGTCATATGACGTCAGATTCCAAAAATAAGAACATATATCGAAACTACTCCCGAAGACCTTTCAAACGAGTTACTACTCGATATTTTCGCGAAAGGTCAAGGTCAAGGTCATTTTTTGGGTCAACTTCGACCTCAGGCGCTTGCAAAGGCTATCGGCCATACGCCTTAGGTGTAAATACAAAAGTTGATAGGCTAAGTGAGTGCAATACTGTGGATTTACTTTCGTGTCTCTATCTTGCTTACTTCCTGAGATATAGTGACCTACATGGTTTTCACTTGCGGGTCAATATTGACCTTGACTTTCGACCTTTGACCTTGAAATTTCGCGGAACAAAAGAACTCGTCCTTGGCTATAAACAGGTGTATCATTAGATTTTTACGCACATTATTGACGCTTTTATCAGCATGGACAGCTTGAAACATGCAATTTCGCTTATAATGGGACCGATTTCGTTGCCATAGAAACGTCAATTACGTCATAACGGATTGACCGATCGCGCTAAAAATTGACATTGACCATAAGGGACCGGTCCGACATCGTTTCCAAGCATCAGATCGAAAATCGGAGGAGGTGACCTCCAAGGTCAAATATTCGACCTAGGGCGAACTTCTCAAGGTCAAGGTCAAAGGTCAAGGTCAAGTCACAAAAGATAGAACTCGAGTATATCTACGATATGCACTTGATTTGAAGTCTCTACGACGATTAGAACCGGAATTATGGCCACTTACGTGTTTTCGACGTTTTGTGTGACCTTGACCTTGACCTTTTACCTATATACACCAAAATAGGACGTTTTCTGCCCAGTATCCTAGAGAATATGTGCACCAAATTTGGAAGAAATCGAGTGAGAAATGTGGACGCTAGGCTGTAAACAAACAAACAAATGAACCCGGGAAATGAACCGACATAGTCGACTAACTTGCCGGAATAGCTGGCAATGACCTTGAACTTTTACCAAAGACTTTGAATTTTTTGCAAAGTTGATGCATCTGGTTATTTTAAATATGAGTAATGGCATTTTTCTAGATTTTGTATAGTTGATGGAAAACATTGAAAAAAGTATTATATTTCTTTCCTAGCATAAGCAGTTTGTGGTCATGAAAGACTGATAGGATTCGGATCTTTTGTGACGTCATCAATAGAGCTATTTTTCTCAGAATCATTCTGTCAAGAGCCATTATCCTACAGAATATCTACATCAAATTTGAAAAGAATCAAGCAACAAATGTGGACGCTATGAGTATGAAAAGACAAACAAATGAAATTTTCTCCACTTTTCCGTCATAAAAAGGTCAATTAGGCCATTACCACTGCAATTATTGAACTGATATTTGTCAAATAGCTTCAGTAGGTATCCCCAATACTTACCAGAGCACCGGATCAACAATAGTCATAAATGGTTTATGCAACACATGTAAACAATCAATTGAAGTATGCTAAAATCACGTTTCCCGTCATTATGACGTCATATGACGTCAGATTCCAAAAATAAGAACATATATCGAAACTACTCCCGAAGACCTTTCAAACGAGTTACTACTCGATATTTTCGCGAAAGGTCAAGGTCAAGGTCATTTTTTGGGTCAACTTCGACCTCAGGCGCTTGCAAAGGCTATCGGCCATACGCCTTAGGTGTAAATACAAAAGTTGATAGGCTAAGTGAGTGCAATACTGTGGATTTACTTTCGTGTCTCTATCTTGCTTACTTCTTGAGATATAGTGACCTACATGGTTTTCACTTGCGGGTCAATATTGACCTTGACTTCCGACCTTTGACCTTGAAATTTTGCGGAACAAAAGAACTCGTTCTTGGCTATAAACAGGTGTATCATTAGATTTTTACGCACATTATTGACGCTTTTATCAGCATGGACAGCTTGAAACATGCAATTTCGCTTATAATGGGACCGATTTCGTTGCCATAGAAACGTCAATTACGTCATAACGGATTGACCGATCGCGCTAAAAATTGATATTGACCATGAGGGACCGGTCCCACATCGTTTCCAAGCATCAGATTGAAAATCGGAGGAGGTGACCTCCAAGGTCAAATATTCGACCTAGGGCGAACTTCTCAAGGTCAAGGTCAAAGGTCAAGGTCAAGTCACAAAAGATAGAACTCGAGTATATCTACGATATGCACTTGAATTGAAGTTTCTACGACGATTAGAACCGGAATTATGGCCACTTACGTGTTTTCGACGTTTTGTGTGACCTTGACCTTGACCTTTGACCTATATACACCAAAATAGGACGTTTTCTGCCCAGTATCCTAGAGAATATGTGCACCAAATTTGGAAAAAATCGAGTGAGAAATGTGGACGCTAGGCTGTAAACAAACAAACAAACACACAAACGAGAGCCCATAGGGCACACACTTGCCAGAACCAAAATATATGTCATATGCCAATGACATGACATATGGATTTAACAAATTGACGAAACTTACTTCCCTACTTACTACGTTTACTTACTTACTTTACTTCATTTTACTTCACTTTACTTCACAAACTACTCATACTGTCATTGTTACCTCATTGAACGTCACAGTGCCAAAAATGAGACATCACTGGACTTAGGAGACCAAAAACTTTCTAAAGGTATACTACCCGATATGGTGAGCTGAACTTCGTACTTGCCCTCGACATTGAGCTCATCACAAAGTCTCAAGAACAAGGTCAAAGGTCAAATTCAAAGTCGAATAAGGAAGATTTTTTAATATGCTGCAATATGATCCTAGTTTGAACTCTCTACGACGATTAGTTTCGAAGTAATGGCCATTTATGTGATTTTGACGTAATTATGAAGTCATTTGTCGTCAATTCTATACTGCAAACTTACTGTGAAATGATTTTTTTGAATATGCATGTCAAAATAATTTATATATGTATTATATTATCAGCAGACAAGATCATAATATCTTGAAATAATAAGTTTTCTTTGAAAATTTAGCGATTTGTTGCCACAAAAACGTCAATTACGTCAAAACGGATATATGGATTGAGCTAAAAATTGATAGAAACCATCACAGGACGAGTCCACATCGTTTGTGTATGCTAGATCTGCAGTAAATGTGATAACTTTGCACATCTGACACTTAAAAGGCCTAAATGTCAGTCTGAAATCACTCTTGACGCCATTATGACGTCAATTAACGTCCGATTCCAAAAATGACAACATATTTGGAAAGTACTCTCGAAGACCTTCCAAACGAGCTACTACTCGATATTTTTGCAAAAGGTCAAGGTCAAGGTCATTTTTTAGGTCAATTTCGACCTTAGGCGCTTGCAAAGGCTATCGGTCATACGCCTTAGGTGTAAATGCAAAAGTTGTTGAGCTAAGTTAGTGCAATACTGTGGATTTACTTTCGTATCTCTATCTTGCTTACTTCCTGAGATATAGTGACCTACATGGTTTTCACTTGCGGGTCAATGTTGACCTTGACTTTCGACCTACGACCTTGAAATTTCGTGGATCAAAAGAAGTCATCCTTGCTAATTAACAGGTTCTTCATTGGATTCGTACGCACATTTTTGACGCTTTTATCAGCATGGACAGCTTGAAAAATGCAATTTGGCTTATAATGGGACCGATTTCGTTGCCATAGAAACGTCAATTACGTCATAACGAATTGGCCGATTTGGCTAAAAATTGACATTGAGCATAAGGGACCGGTCCCACATCGTTTCCAAGCATCAGATCGAAAATCGGAGGAGGTGACCTCCAAGGTCAAATATTCGACCTCAGGCGAACTTCTCAAGTTCAAGGTCAAATGTCAAGGACAAGGTCACGAAAGATAGAACTCGAGTTTATCTACAATATGAACTTGATTTGAAGTCTCTAGCACTATTAGAACCGAAGTTATGGCCACTTATGTGTTTTCAACGTTTTGCTTGACCTTGACCTTGACCTTTGACCTACATACACCAAAATAGGACGTTTTCCGCGCGGTATACTAGAGAATATGTACACGAAATTTGGAGGAAATCGGGTGAGAAATGTGGACGCTAGGCTGTAAACAAACAAACAAACAAACACACAAACAAACACATCCACGAACAGACCAACATACTTGCCAAAATCGAAGATTCTGGCAAGTAACAAATCCACGAACGAACCAACATACTTGCCGAAATCGTAGATTCCGGCAAGTAATGAACCGACATAGTCGACTAACTTGCCGGAATAGCTGGCAATGACCTTGAACTTTTACCAAAGACTTTGAATTTTTTGCAAAGTTGATGCATCTGGTTATTTTAAATATGAGTAATGGCATTTTTCTAGATTTTGTATAGTTGATGGAAAACATTGAAAAAAGTATTATATTTCTTTCCTAGCATAAGCAGTTTGTGGTCATGAAAGACTGATAGGATTCGGATCTTTTGTGACGTCATCAATAGAGCTATTTTTCTCAAAATCATTCTGTCAAGAGCCATTATCCTACAGAATATCTACATCAAATTTGAAAAGAATCAAGCAACAAATGTGGACGCTATGAGTATGAAAAGACAAACAAATGAAATTTTCTCCAATTTTCCGTCATAAAAAGGTCAATTAGGCCATTACCACTGCAATTATTGAACTGATATTTGTCAAATAGCTTCAGTAGGTATCCCCAATACTTACCAGAGCACCGGATCAACAATAATCATAAATGGTTTATGCATCTCATGTAAACAATCAATTGAAGTATGATAAAATCACGTTTCACGTCATTATGACGTCATATGACGTCAGATTCCAAAAATAAGAACATATATCGAAACTACTCCCGAAGACCTTTCAAACGAGTTACTACTCGATATTTTCGCGAAAGGTCAAGGTCAAGGTCATTTTTTGGGTCAACTTCGACCTCAGGCGCTTGCAAAGGCTATCGGCCATACGCCTTAGGTGTAAATACAAAAGTTGATAGGCTAAGTGAGTGCAATACTGTGGATTTACTTTCGTGTCTCTATCTTGCTTACTTCCTGAGATATAGTGACCTACATGGTTTTCACTTGCGGGTCAATATTGACCTTGACTTCCGACCTTTGACCTTGAAATTTCGCGGAACAAAAGAACTCGTCCTTGGCTATAAACAGGTGTATCATTAGATTTTTACGCACATTATTGACGCTTTTATCAGCATGGACAGCTTGAAACATGCAATTTCGCTTATAATGGGACCGATTTCGTTGCCATAGAAACGTCAATTACGTCATAACGGATTGACCGATCGCGCTAAAAATTGACATTGACCATAAGGGACCGGTCCGACATCGTTTCCAAGCATCAGATCGAAAATCGGAGGAGGTGACCTCCAAGGTCAAATATTCGACCTCAGGCGAACTTCTCAAGGTCAAGGTCAAATGTCAAGGTCAAGGTCACAAAAGATAGAACTCGAGTATATCTACCATATGCACTTGATTTGAAGTCTCTACGACAATTAGAACTGGAGTTATGGCCACTTATGTGTTTTCGACGTTTTGCTTGACCTTGACCTTGACCTTCGACCTAGACTCACCAAAAGTGTGCGGTGCCTGCCTATTATCCTACAGATTACATACCCCAAGTAACATAACAATCACCGTACAATTGCGACCTGTAGAGCACTAACAGATAAACAAACAAAAAATCGGCCATAGGCCAACACTTGACGAAATATCTACACATTTGTTTATTTACATTTAAAACATTTACTCATAATTTACACATTGAAAATATTTACTGAACAACTAGCATTAGAAATTGACACATTTAAGACACCTCCTGAGCATCACCCAGCAGTATAATTCACAATTTTAGAAATTAGACAAGAGTTGCTTCATTTACACAGTGACCTTGGCCTTAATACTTGTCCCTGAATTCTGAATTTTCAAAAATTTGTTAGAATTAATAATGCACAACTCCTGAGCAGACATACATATTGAAATTTTATGACGTCTCCTGAGCAAGACCCAGCCATTTGAGACTGACTCATTTAAAACATCCAATCGATGTGTGTATCAACATAGTATATACTACTAACAGCACAAAATTTTGATGATGTCAATATAAAAAAAATCATAAAATACAGTATTGCTATTAATGTTCGTTACTACAACTTGGTAACTTTCATATCATGATGCTGCATCTTTGGAGAACCATCTAATGAATTCAAGCAGATCGTGATGGCCGTTTTTGTATGCCATACTGGTATTATATGACAGAGGCGACGACAATTTTCGCACGACATAATGCCCATATTCCTACCAAATGATCATTCAACAGTGTATATTATTAATATATCATAACACATTGCAAAAAGTTCTTGGATAACCGCTATAATAGATTATAATGGTACTGGATATTCTAAAAAAAAACAAAGAGCAAAAAAAATATTTACCAGCAGGTAGATTCTAACCCACAGAGTCAACAGCCTACGTGTTAAAGAGCGAGCACTGTAACCACTCGGCCACCGAGCCATCATACAACTTGTTGCCGTATTCCCTTCCCCATTGTGAACAACTTTTACTGTACATGTATGACCGCATGCATGTCGGCATGACTGCACGAAGAAATCGATCCCAAAATAACTGTAACTTTATAACCCAAACTAATATTGATAACCAACTTTCACAGTCAACTCAATTGGAGAATTAGAGCAAGAAAAGTCCACATTTCATATTTGTGTATTCAAATCTGCATAAAACATTTCATATTTCCTATAAATTGGCAACTTATGTTAGGTAATTTTGCGGCCACTACTCTAGAGCTACAACTATGCAACTTGCACATGACCCCCAGATTTTCGGCATCGGGCGATAATCGGGAGTTTTGGTCGTACGACCATCGCACATACACCATTTGACGCCGAATTGACCATACAAAAATACAAAAATACTGACAAAAATTAATGTTGATCGAAAGTGGAGTTATTGCGATTTTTCGATTTTGACCTTTTACATGACCTTGACCTTAATTTTCGACCTTGAGTTAAGAAACTCCACAGATTTGTTCAATTTGATAAGGCACAACTCTTGAGTAAAAATCAATAAAACATATCAGAACCTGGCCTCGCAATATGGGGTTGAAGTTGCGAGACATGAAACCATAAAATCAAGACCCTCGAATTTTTGACCCGGACCGAAAATCGGGACTTTTGGTCGTACGACCATCGCACATACACCATTTGACGCCGAATTAACCATATAAAAATACAAAAATACTGACAAAAATTAATGTTGATCAAAAGTGGAGTTATTGCGATTTTTCGATTTTGACCTTTTACATGACCTTGACCTTAATTTTCAACCTTGAGTTAAGAAACTCCACAGATTTGTTCAATTTGATAAGGCACAACTCCTGAGTAAAAATCAATAACCCATATCAGAAATTGGCCTCGCAATATGGGGTTGAAGGTTGCGAGACATGAAACCATAAAATCATGACCCTCAAATTTTCAACCTGGACCGAAAATCAAGAGTTTTGGTCGTACGACCATCGGGCATGCACCACAGGGCGCGGAATTGACCATAAAAAAATATAAAAGTACTCAGAAAAAATAACATTGAATAGAAACGGAGTTATTGCGATTTTTCGATTTTGACCTTTACTATGACTTTAACTGTAATTCTTGATCTTGAGTCCTACATTTTTACACATATGTTCAGTATGATAAGACACACCTACTGATTAAAAATCAGCAACTTCTATCGGATTCTGACTGCACAATAACGGTTTGAATATTGCACAAAATACAAATGATCTGAAAACCCCCAAATGTTCAACCATGGGCGATAATCGGGAGTTTTGGTCGTACAACCATCGGACATACGTCAGCTGATGTCGAATTGACCAAATAAAAATACAAAAATGTTCAGAAAAATTAATTTTGATCAAAAGCCAAGTTAATGCAATTTTTCGATTTTGACCTTTACTATGACCTTAACTCTAATTCTTGACCTTGAGTCCTATAACTTCACAATCGTGTTTTGTGTGATAAGGCACAACTTCTGAGTAAGAATCAGCAACATATATCGGGAATTTGCTCTATAATATGGTTTTGAATATTGCGAGGTAGAAAAAAACCTAAATTCGTGACCCCCAAATTTTCGACCCGGACCGAAAATCGGGAGTTTTGGTCGTACGACCATCGGGCATGCATCATATGATGCGGAATTGACCATAGAAAAATATAAAAATATCTAGAAAAAATAACATTGATTAAAAACGGAGTTATCGCGATTTTTCGATTTTGACCTTTTGCTTGACCTTGACCTCAATTTTTGACCTTGACCTCCCAAAAGTTAATCACTTGGTGGAGTACTGACTGCACAACTTCTGACAAATTTTCAGCACTCTACGATCAAAATTGTGACCTGTAGAGCGCTAACAAACAAACAAACAAACAAACAAAAAATCGGCCATAGGCCAACACTTGACGAAATGACTAAACATTTGTTTACATTTAAAACATTTACCCATAATTTGCACATTGAAAAGATTTACTGAACAACTCCTCGACATTTGAAGAAAGATACTTTTTTCATGAAATTTTTACGTTGGGCAAATTTTTCAAGGTCAAGGTCAAAGTGCACATTCAAGGTCAACGGACAAAGACCTTTTGATATGCTACAATATGGTCCCAGTTTGAACTTTCCATGACGAATAGTTCCGAAATTATGGCAATTTTTGTGATTTTGACCTTTTCTTTGACCTTGACCTTGACCCTTGACCTTGGGTCACGAAAATTGTGCATTGCCCGTGCATGAAGATATAAATTATACTTGAACAATTCCATCAGAATCGAACAAGAATTCCGGACACTGTGGCTTTTCGAAATTTCGACAAATTTACGTACATGAGGTCACTGTGACGTCAATAAACGTCACATTTGAAAACTGATGAGAAACTATTTATCACGGGTTCAAGGCCTTCCATTTGATATATTACTTGATAGCTTTTAGTTAGTTTGAAAATTTGACCTTGAAGTTTTGCTCATGTGACCTCATTTTTCCGATCAAGTTCAAGGTTAATCATGGAATTGACATATAAGTCTGATTGCTATACCTCTTCTGAATGATATGGTTCAAATTTTATGAGACTACAACGATTCAAACAGATGTTATAACCGAAAAGGTGTTTTTCTGGGATTTCGATGACCTTGACATTGACCTTTGACCTTTGTATTTCAATTCGTAAAGGTCAATGCTATTAATATGCATGTCAAGTTTCAAGGTATTCCATACAGTATTGATGCTGTTATGGCCTTTTGAAATTTCGGTAATTTGACGTTTATGACGTCATTGTGACGTCAGTGTACGTCGCAGCGCCGACAATAGGGTATCACTGCAATCAGGGGTTCAAAACCTTTCCAACGATATACTACTCGATATGGTGCGCTGAATTTTGTACTTGACCTTGACATTCACCTCATGGCGAACTTCTCAAGGTCAAGGTCAAATGCCAAGGTCAAGGTCACAGAAGATAGGACTCGAGTTTATCTACAATATGAACTTGGTTTGAAGTCTCTATAACAAATAGAACCGGAGTTATGGCCACTTATGTGTTTTTAACATTTTGCATGACCTTGACCTTGATCTTTGACCTTGAGTCACAAAAATTGTGCATTGTCTGTGCATGAAGACATATATTATACCTGTATAATTTCATTAGAATCAAACAAGATTTGTGGACACTATGACCGTTTGAACTTTCGAAAAATTTACGTTTATGACGTCACTGTGACGTCAATAAACGTCACATCTCAAAACTGAAGGGAAAGTATGTACCAGGGAATCAACACCTTTCATTTGATATACTATTTGATAGGTTTCAGTTAGTTTGAAAATTTGACCTTGAAGTTTTCCTCATATGACCTTATTTTCCTGACAAAGTTCAAGGTCAATCATGAAATTGACATATACACTCGATTACTATACCTCTTCTGAAGGATATGGTTCAAAATTCATGAACCTACGACAAATCAAACGGATGTTATTACCGGAAACGTGTTTTTCTGGGATTTCGATGACCTTGACCTTGACCTTTGACCTTTGTAGTTTAATTCGTAGAGGTCATTGCTGTCAATATGCATATCAAGTTTGAAGAGATTCCATAAAGTATGGACGATGTTATGGCCTTTTGAAATTTCGGAAATTTGACGTTTATGACGTCATTGTGACGTCAGTGTACGTCGCAGCGCCGAAAGTAGGGTATCACTGCAATCAGGGGGTCAAGACCTTTCCAACGATATACTACTCGATATGGTGCGCTGACCTTCGTACTTGACCTTGACATTCACCTTAGGCGAACTTCTCAAGGTCAAGGTCAAATGCCAAGGTCAAGGTCACAGAAGATAGAACTCGAGTTTATCTACAATATGAACTTGGTTTGAAGTCTCTAGGACAATTAGAATCGGAGTTATGGCCATTTATGTGTTTTTATCGTTTTGCATGACCTTGACCTCAATATTTGACCTTGACCTCCCAAAAATGAACTCATCCATCGATATTGGATTGTACATCTTCTGACCTAATTCCATGATTCTACGATCAAAATTGTGACCTGTGGAGCGCTAACACACAAACAAACAAACAAACAAACAAACAGACAGACAAACGCAACTGACCAACATACTTGACGAAATTTATATTTCGTCAAGTAACAAACAGACAGACAGACAGACAGACAAACGCAACTGACCAACATACTTGACGAAATTTAATTTCGTCAAGTAATGAACCGACATAGTCGACTAACTTGCCGGAATAGCTGGCAATGACCTTGAACTTTTACCAAAGACTTTGAATTTTTTGCAAAGTTGGTGCATCTGGTTATTTTAAATATGAGTAAAAAATGGCATTTTTCTAGATTTTGTATAGTTGATGGAAAACATTGAAAAAAGTATTATATTTCTTTCCTAGCATAAGCAGTTTGTGGTCATGAAAGACTGATAGGATTCGGATCTTTTGTGACGTCATCAATAGAGCTATTTTTCTCAAAATCATTCTGTCAAGAACCATTATCCTACAGAATATCTACATCAAATTTGAAAAGAATCAAGCAACAAATGTGGACGCTATGAGTATGAAAAGACAAACAAATGAAATTTTCTCCAATTTTCCGTCATAAAAAGGTCAATTAGGCCATTACCACTGCAATTATTGAACTGATATTTGTCAAATAGCTTCAGTAGGTATCCCCAATACTTACCAGAGCACCGGATCAACAATAATCATAAATGGTTTATGCATCTCATGTAAACAATCAATTGAAGTATGATAAAATCACGTTTCACGTCATTATGACGTCATATGACGTCAGATTCCGAAAATAAGAACATATATCGAAACTACTCCCGAAGACCTTTCAAACGAGTTACTACTCGATATTTTCGCGAAAGGTCAAGGTCAAGGTCATTTTTTGGGTCAACTTCGACCTCAGGCGCTTGCAAAGGCTATCGGCCATACGCCTTAGGTGTAAATACAAAAGTTGATAGGCTAAGTGAGTGCAATACTGTGGATTTACTTTCGTGTCTCTATCTTGCTTACTTCCTGAGATATAGTGACCTACATGGTTTTCACTTGCGGGTCAATATTGACCTTGACTTCCAACCTTTGACCTTGAAATTTCGCGGAACAAAAGAACTCGTCCTTGGCTATAAACAGGTGTATCATTAGATTTTTACGCACATTATTGACGCTTTTATCAGCATGGACAGCTTGAAACATGCAATTTCGCTTATAATGGGACCGATTTCGCTGCCATAGAAACGTCAATTACGTCATAACGGATTGACCGATCGCGCTAAAAATTGACATTGACCATAAGGGACCGGTCCGACATCGTTTCCAAGCATCAGATCGAAAATCGGAGGAGGTGACCTCCAAGGTCAAATATTCGACCTCAGGCGAACTTCTCAAGGTCAAGGTCAAATGTCAAGGTCAAGGTCACAAAAGATAGAACTCGAGTATATCTACCATATGCACTTGATTTGAAGTCTCTACGACAATTAGAACTGGAGTTATGGCTACATATGTGTTTTCGACGTTTTGCTTGACCTTGACCTTGACCTTTGACCTAGACTCACCAAAAGTGTGCGGTGCCTGCCTATTATCCTACAGATTACATACCCCAAGTAACGTAACAATCACCGTACAATTGCGACCTGTAGAGCACTAACAGATAAACAAACAAATGAACCGACATAGTCGACTAACTTGCCGGAATAGCTGGCAATGACCTTGAACTTTTACCAAAGACTTTGAATTTTTTGCAAAGTTGATGCATCTGGTTATTTTAAATATGAGTAATGGCATTTTTCTAGATTTTGTATAGTTGATGGAAAACATTGAAAAAAGTATTATATTTCTTTCCTAGCATAAGCAGTTTGTGGTCATGAAAGACTGATAGGATTCGGATCTTTTGTGACGTCATCAATAGAGCTATTTTTCTCAAAATCATTCTGTCAAGAGCCATTATCCTACAGAATATCTACATCAAATTTGAAAAGAATCAAGCAACAAATGTGGACGCTATGAGTATGAAAAGACAAACAAATGAAATTTTCTCCAATTTTCCGTCATAAAAAGGTCAATTAGGCCATTACCACTGCAATTATTGAACTGATATTTGTCAAATAGCTTCAGTAGGTATCCCCAATACTTACCAGAGCACCGGATCAACAATAATCATAAATGGTTTATGCATCTCATGTAAACAATCAATTGAAGTATGATAAAATCACGTTTCACGTCATTATGACGTCATATGACGTCAGATTCCAAAAATAAGAACATATATCGAAACTACTCCCGAAGACCTTTCAAACGAGTTACTACTCGATATTTTCGCGAAAGCTCAAGGTCAAGGTCATTTTTTGGGTCAACTTCGACCTCAGGCGCTTGCAAAGGCTATCGGCCATACGCCTTAGGTGTAAATACAAAAGTTGATAGGCTAAGTGAGTGCAATACTGTGGATTTACTTTCGTGTCTCTATCTTGCTTACTTCCTGAGATATAGTGACCTACATGGTTTTCACTTGCGGGTCAATATTGACCTTGACTTCCGACATTTGACCTTGAAATTTCGCGGAACAAAAGAACTCGTCCTTGGCTATAAACAGGTGTATCATTAGATTTTTACGCACATTATTGACGCTTTTATCAGCATGGACAGCTTGAAACATGCAATTTCGCTTATAATGGGACCGATTTCGTTGCCATAGAAACGTCAATTACGTCATAACGGATTGACCGATCGCGCTAAAAATTGACATTGACCATAAGGGACCGGTCCGACATCGTTTCCAAGCATTAGATCGAAAATCGGAGGAGGTGACCTCCAAGGTCAAATATTCGACCTCAGGCGAACTTCTCAAGGTCAAGGTCAAATGTCAAGGTCAAGGTCACAAAATATAGAACTCGAGTATATCTACCATATGCACTTGATTTGAAGTCTCTACGACAATTAGAACTGGAGTTATGGCCACTTATGTGTTTTCGACGTTTTGCTTGACCTTGACCTTGACCTTTGACCTAGACTCACCAAAAGTGTGCGGTGCCTGCCTATTATCCTACAGATTACATACCCCAAGTAACGTAACAATCACCGTACAATTGCGACCTGTAGAGCACTAACAGATAAACAAACAATCAATCAATCAATCAAACCAACTGACCAACATACTTGCCGAAATCTTTAGATTCCGGCAAGTAACAAACAATCAATCAATCAATCAATCAATCAATCAAACCAACCGACCAACATACTTGCCGAAATCTTTAGATTCCGGCAAGTAACAATCAATCAAACCAACCGACCAACATACTTGCCGAAATCTTTAGATTCCGGCAAGTAACCAACTGACCAACATACTTGCCGAAATCTTTAGATTCCGGCAAGTAACAAACACACAAACACATCCACGAACAGACCAACATACTTGCCAAAATCGAAGATTCTGGCAAGTAATGAAATCGCTCGCTGCTGCTGACTTGACGGCTGAAAGCCTTCGCTGGTACAGCGAGTACTTGCCGGAATAAAAGAAAAAGAAAACTTTGACCTTGTGTGGTAATGTCAAGTTCAAACGACACGACCAAAGTCCTTCAAGAGAGGGCTTTTAATATGCTACAATATTTCCTAGTTTGAACTCTTTACGACGATTAGTTTCAAAGTTAACTCGATCCAATTTAGATTATTGAAGTGTAGGCCCTCTATGCACAGTGCGCAATCGGTTCTTCAAATTGACCATCAGAAGTGGTACATTTCTTCAAACATTCATGGACAAGACTGGTAGGCTGAACAGATTGGTAATGCTAAATGCACAGTGGCCTTAAAGTACTAGTATAGTGAAAATATGATATGAACTTATATGAAAGATGTCATCGATCTGAGCAAAATGGTTTTTACGGCATGTAAATATCACAATCCGTTCAAAAGCTATAGCACTTTAAAGACTGAAATCGGCAAATTTGCTTTTTCAAAACAATTTAGCTAATTAGTATGCAAATGAGATATTCATGACGTCATCGGGGGAACCTGTTTTAATTAGGTACTTTGATATGTATTATTCATTTATGTAATGTTATGATTATTCATCAAAACTTATTCTATACAGATTTTAATATGAATAATCAGTGTTTTTATTTATTCTGTTGTTGTTAAGGTAACCAGTGACCTGGTATGACCCATAGCAACCATGGTTGCTAGGGCGAGAAACCCACTTAGAACAGGGTATGCACAAATAAAAATGGTGCCAACTTGAGCTCTATAACAATTTATTTCATAAATAAACGACAGAGAGTCTGTGGATAGACTGACTTGGCAGTTAATGGCCATGGTAACCATGGGTAACTATGGCTATAGGGAACGACTGGTAACCATAGCAACAGTACAGTTTGTGTGGATATTGACTATGTATGGTACATAATAATATGCACTAGTCAGATCGTCAGAAACTTCAATAAGAATCCTTATATCATGGCTTGAAATATCCTAATTAAAATTCGTTCCCCTCGTGACGTCATGAATTTCCATTATAATCTAATTTGCATATTAATAAGTTGCTAAAACTTTTCAAGTGGCTTCTGTAATGTAGTGCTGGAATGGCAGTTTCAAATGGCTGTAACTTTTGAACGGATAGAGATATCGATATACCGTAAAGACCATTCTGCTCAGATCAATGAGATCTTTCATATAAGAACACATCATGTTTTCACTTTACTAGTACTTTAAAGAACACACCAATTCAATGCTATAGTTGCAATATATAAATCTATACTCAAAAAGTTTAATGAATTTTTAGTGGCGTATAAACCACACGTTATTGATCGATGCAGAGTGAAGGGAATGTAAACACTCCCCTTTTATCATCCATTCTAGGCCTGAATGTACTGGTCCATATATTTGTCAATGCTACGTGTTCTAAATTTGAGTTTGAGGATTGCACAAGTTAGTGGGCAATCCTCTGTGATAATCAGTGACAATGATGAGCTTATCAGTAGCAAAAAAAGATATGCTTTCATGGGAAAATGTGATAATACCGAAAGATGATATTTGCACTGCTTAATTGCACATCTGAAATGAAAAAGTTGGCATTTATCGTCCGACTCCATGATCCGTGTTTTAGTATAGTTTTTTGTCCGGGTTCCGATTATATCTGAAATGTATCTGGTAGATCTACTTCCGGAAGTCAGTGCACATCACATGGTATTTTTGTGTCAATGTTTCGTGATTTGTAAATTTAGTGTAATCAGAGTTAGTGTGAACTATTCTTTCTTTTGCTTGTTGTAAGAAATAGATCTAGATAAGATTGGTACATATATGTACCAATCGTACTCTGCTTGGTTGCGGATGCGCTGGTGCGGATTGGTTTTTTTCTTCCGCATCTGCCCCCCCCCCCCCCCCCATTCGCCTCTGGCCCCGCCGAGCCTGCAGCTGGTTTGGTAAAAGCAATTGGTCGAAGCTGAGCTGTTTGTCCAAGTTACCTGTTCAAATTAGTGGACAATTTGGAACACCTGTTCAATTCAGTGGGCAATCCTGCCTTTCCAGATCAATGACAATGATGAAGAGTACTAGTAACATGAAAAATATGATGTGAGCTCAGATGAGAGACATAGATCTAGTTTTGCTGAGTAAATTATGGCAACTTGAACGTCACATTCCAGCAGGTAACACATGTAGACAAAGTACGTCTTTCGGGAATACCTGCTGAGGACCGCAGGTCCGAAAGACGAAGTGCCATGCGTGTTGAAAAGTGTACTTCGATGCGAACGAAATCTATTCGCTGTTTGAGAGTTCAAAACTTGGTGAAAACTAACGAAAATTGCAGCTAAACTTACCAAAATGGCAAGCATAATCGTTTCAAAGTTGTTATCTGTGTTAAAATCGTTGATTCATTGTGTTTTACAAACATTTTCAATCATTTGAACTAAACCGGCAAAATCAGGCAAGTTTCTCGCTTCGATTCAATGGCGGTTTCACCATTGCCTCGATAAACTCCGTGACACGGAAATATGGTGTAGAATCAAATCGAAACGGAAAATGTGTTGCGTAATGCTGAACAACATGTACGCAACACTAAGCCAGTTTCGATTTGATTCAACACCGTATAAAAACCGCCATTGAATCGAAGCGAGAAACTTGCCAGATTTTGCATCTTTGGTTCAAACGATTCAAGATGTTTGTAAAACATAATAAATCAGCGATTTTAGTGCAGATAACAACTTATAAATGATTATCCTAGCCATTTTGGTAGGTTTAGCTGTAATTTTCGTTAGTTTTCACCATGTTTTGAGGTGTCAAACGGCGAATAGATTTCATTCGCATCGAGGTACACTTTTTATCATGCATGGAACTTCGTCTTTCGGACCTGCGGTCCTCAGCAGGTATCCCCGAAAGACGTACTTTGTCTAGTAACACATGCTGGATTGAAGATTCTGGATTTTTTGAGGATGTATTTAATATGCAAATGAGGTATTCGTCTTATAGACAAAGTACGTCTTTCGGGGATACCTGCTGAGGACTGCAGGTCCGAAAGACGAAGTTCCATGCATAATAAAAAGTGTACCTCGATGCGAATGAAATCTATTCGCCGTTTGACACCTCAAAACATGGTGAAAACTAACGCAAATTACAGCTAAACCTACCAAAATGGCTAGGATAATCATTTACAAGTTGTTATCTGCACTAAAATTGCTGATTTATTATGTTTTACAAACATCTTGAATCGTTTGAACCAAAGATGCAAAATCTGGCAAGTTTCTCGCTTCGATTCAATGGCGGTTTTATACGATGTTGAATCAAATCGAAACTGGCTTAGTGTTGCGTACATGTTGTTCTGCATTATGCAACACATTTTCCGTTTCGATTTGATTCTACACCATATTTCTGTGTCACGGAGTTTATCGAGGCAGTGGTGAAACGGCCATTGAATCGAAGCGAGAAACTTGCCTGATTTTGCCGGTTTAGTTCAAATGTTTGTAAAACACAATGAATCAACGATTTTAACACAGATAACAACTTTGAAATGATTATGCTTGCCATTTTGTTAAGTTTAGCTGCAATTTTCGTTAGTTTTCACCAAGTTTTGAACTCTCAAACAGCGAATAGATTTCGTTCGCACCGAAGTACACTTTTCAACACGCATGGCACTTCGTCTTTCGGACCTGCGGTCCTCAGCAGGTATTCCCGAAAGACGTACTTTGTCTATTCGTCTTAATATAATTGTTCTGATCAGAATTATTCCAAACTTAAACTTTACACATTGATAGATATGGTCAATAATCAGTGTTGTTCAAGGTGTTACTTTTGCCATGGTTACTGTTCACCTGGTGGAGTCCCTAGCAACCGTTGTACTTTGGGCAATTTGAACTTTGAAGCACTGTAACATTTGAAGGAATTGAGATATTCACATGCTGAAAAAAAACATTCTGATCAGCCCACTTTGTGCTTCAATCTGAGCTCATATAATTTTCAATTCAATTTATTTCAACATCATGTCATAGTACAAATACACAATACATTCACAGCAATATAGGTATTGAAAGGGGAATGCAGGGAAGCCTAGGATTATACACTTGCAAATCCCCAACTAAAGAAAATAAAAGTTTAATTAATCTGACCTTTCTGTATCAAATATCGGCCTGAAAATCCCAAACCTTAGTTTTGTTCAAGCCCACGAGACTCAATAAATACGGAGAAATGTCTGCCGCTCAACCAATACTTTACTGATTTTGAAAATTTCTTCACTGGCTAATCAGTATCAAGTCACATAACTACAATAGTAGTAACAAAATATGAACTATTCTATCGAAAAACATATTTTTTTACAGCGATATATCGGTTTTTGTCAGTCATACACAGTCTACACAGTAAGTAGACCTGAGCAACTAGGCCTACTTCTTTACACTTTTACTGTAATACTTACTATTCTACACTAAATCACAAGTTTTTAAATTATTATGACCAAAACTGACACAGTTTGACCACCCCCAACCCCCCTCAAAATTCATTCTTCACATTGAACCCAGAAGCTTGTATATTATTTATGCTGCAATAAAATTGGTTGAATGAGAATTTTTTATTAGTTAAATACTAACTATGCACATACTTACTTCTAATGTTATGTTTCAGATTGCTGACAGTCATTTGTGTGCTTCCCCGAACTACCTGTGTTGACTTGTCTGTTGTACGTACGTACACTCTGTGTCTCCTGCTGAGTTGTGGCCAGTCTTCGTGTGACTGGGAGGACTGTTGTCGGACTTGTTTCTGTGTCCAGCTTTGTCTGAAGTCCTTCTGTCGAGGAGGACTGCTGGTGACTGTACAGTCATTGTCTTCTCTGGAGTAGGAGAGCTACACTGTGTCACCCAGTTGCACAGTTTGTTTTGCACTGTTGGTAGGTACCTTTATCATATAGAGCAATGGTGAGCAGGGCAATCACATAGTGTCTGTACATGAGTCTGCTGCATATATAAATCTGGGCAACACGATAAAATTCAGCGCAATATTTTCTGTGTCATAAATATGATAAATGTATTTGATTTTATATGTGGGATCTTTCCTTAATACCACATAAATTTTCAACGTGTCATTTGTTTTTTGGTTATATATGGCTTTTAATATTTTGTTTTTGTTATCACATGTAACACATTTGATCTTTTTTCAGTATGTTGCACCAGTGCCCAGGTGCTTGAAGGCTCCTCCCCGAACCAAGCATCCTGTAGCAGACCACTTTGGTATATGGACCACTTTTAACTAGCTAACTTATTACAACAATGTGAAATTAACTTTGACATTGGCAAACATTCCAATTATCTGTGTCTTGTAAACAAATTGTAGTATATGATGTACAAGTGTACATTACATCTGAATAAGTTAACATTAGTTTCACTAGATTTTACAAGTTAAAATACAAAGGTTTTGGTTGACAGGGATGATGCGGCTTAGGGGATACACCCACGCAGCCGACAGTGAATGCAAAGCGTCTAGTCATTTGTTTTTTTTCTGTATGCAGCTTCCCCAAGTACGCTGAAGGGGCCCTGGTGCAGGACGAGGCGGAGTCAACTCAGCAAGGCCTAGTCAAAGCTTGACAAGTCGCTGCTCCAGGGAGAGCCATCTACAGCCACTTGTGGTGTGTGATTTGTGTACAAGTGTATATGTTTATATGTAATAAGTGGTCTTTTGTTGCTTTCCCAGTTCAATGTAGCTGGTCACCATTACAATTGTACTAAATTTCATGTATTTATTTATGATTGTGCTGAGATTATTTAATGCTGTAAAACATTGAATGTCAGTCATTGATTGTGAAATGAATGGAGAAATATTTATTGGTACAGGACCTAATTTCTTGGTCAGTTGTTCATAATAATGTGTCCAAATATGTGCATGAATTTACGAGCACCACGATACCAGATAATTCAGAACGTTCTCTTTTTGTATATATAATAGTCTCCACGTGTTATGTAGTAATATTTTGTTGATGTGTAATAGATTTAATCAGTATTGATCAGTGATGTCAGTTGCTTTCAACTTGGCTGTTTTCACACCCACCTCCTAGGAGGTTCGAAGAATGTGTTGTCTGTGATGGAAAAATGTAAACTGGACATTGTAGTTTCTTTTGGAGGTCTCCAGGCATGAATACAGCCCAGAATATTTACGTCATAATGTTCACCGTAATTTTGATATTGTCAGTTGTTTTAGCCATAGATATAGAAAAAAAGCTCCATTGTGACAAAATAGATGTAATGACGTTGTGAATTTTTCCTGTGTATTCTGCCAAGTTGGCCAAACTGAAACCTCTATAAAAAAAAAAGGAACCGACTACACGAACAATGTGTATACTATGGAAATTTAGACAGATCAGCCACCCATTTACATTATTGCAGACCACTATTTTTAAAACAATATAGCTAACTTAATCAAGCTAGAATGAAGAATGATTTGTTTTTTTGTTTTTTTTAGAAAACACTGCTTTACTTTCAGAGTACTCCAGAGATGTTATTAGTATTGTGTTAGTACAATAGCTATGCCTTTAATTTTCAAACAATTTTATTTAGATATAACACTATGACAACCAGGATTTAAATATAGGTGAAATATGATTGCAACTTTCAGTTGTGTGCATGGCATGAAATGTTCACTTGTACTGTATACTGAAATTATTGCCTACTCGGCTACTGTTTTGATATAAAACATTTGATTGATTATTGTATTAGAATACACACAAATCTACTAGAATGGGAAAGGGGAATGGGGAAGACAGGCAGAATTGCCTATCAATATGGACCTATGTTAAACAAATCTGATTATTAGTATTATTATCAGAATAGAGTAAAATTATGTACGTTATATAATTTGTATTTAGGCTTTTGTGTACATTTTGATGTAAAGTACATAACTTTATTTATAACATCATCAAAATAGTGTAGAATCGTGACATGTACATAAAACAGTGCTCTGTGTTACCTGTATGAAAACTAGGGCAAAGTTTTATAGGTTTTTAGTAAATACTAATACTGAATATAAAACTGATACCTGTATAGAAATATCAATACGTTTACTGATGGTTGACATGGAAGCCATTTCAAGTTTAGTGCGTACTGTGGATAGTTTATTTGATCTAATATAGAAATTTCGCTCTAGATTGAACAATCCTGTCATAGTTCTGCATTATGATGTAAGCTGAATTTATTTTTCAATCTACTTGTTGGCAAACGCTGATGCCATTGGCTATGAACTGGGAAAGCAACATAATCTTGGTCACATTAAATATTAGAATAATTGCATGATTAACATTTACAATCTTCTAATATAAGAAAATGAATTCAGTTTCTATTAAATTCATCATGGTATGGGTATGTACACCGAGTTTCATCGCAAACCCTAACTTTGTTGATTTAATTTTTCTGCTCAAACTGTTTAACGTAAATTAATTGTTTCTTGTCTTCCTTGTCTTGTTTCTTGTTCATTGACTGAAAATTGTTGTTCCAACTCAACAATGACACTAAATAATTCCAGCTTTTGCGAGATGGAATAAAAGTTCAGAAGCATTATTCTATCCATATTACCTTGTGATTAGCGAAATTTCATATGATATTAATATAGACATTTGCATCTTGTATCTATTTTGCAAAAATGTAACAGAAATGTCTTAAAATAAAGAATGCATCTCTCACAGGTATAAAAAAAACAGTGAAGACGAGAAACAATTAATACTGGCCCAAAAGCTGTTGACGTTATACGACGTTGTCCTCCTCGTCCTCGTCTGTTAGCAATTTCTTCAATTATCATCTCCGATGACACCATCCAATGGAATCTTTTGAAACTTGGTCTGTAGTCTATATGGGATAGTCCCCGCAAATGTATGAGAGCAGAATTTTAATTTTTTTTCTAATTGTGAATTTTTAAACTTTGAAAATTGCCTTTTCCTTACAAAATGGAAAAATTGGGAATGTCAGACTTTCATATTGCAATACATCGGAATTTTATGACAGAGGATACTTATACAGTATTACCTGAAAGTATCCAATCATAAAAAGGTCTTTTTGGATCAGGGGTATACTATATAGCGGTTCCCTGATCACGATCCATCAATAAGAACTATCAAAACATCTGCCGGTGAGCTACAGGGACCTTGGTCCCATGTTTATGAATTTATAACATGTCATATATTGTGTTCTTCTCTTTTCAGGTCTGAAGGTCGTGCGGTAAAAGTCCCAAGTGGCATATGAAAAAGTCCCAAGTGGCATATGAAAAAGTCCCAAGTGGCATATGAAAAAGTCCCAAGTGGCATATGAAAAAGTCCCAAAGTGGCATATGAAAAAGTCCCAAGTGGCATATGAAAAAGTCCCAAAGTGGCATATGTGAAAGAGTGAATAAGTGTTATTTGTGAAGAAGTGGCATAGTGAAAAGTGGCACTGAATCGTACTGCAAACATTGTTTTGGAATTTCATTTTGCAAGAGGATTAAGAGTTTGCAGAATTACATTTCATATTTTAATGTGAAACACTCGGGGGGGGGGGGGGGGGGGGAAAAATCAGGGACTTGGCTTTAGTGTTTCTTGACAGAAGCTCAGACACTGATTTGCAAAATTGAACTTGGCACTGAATTTGTTTTCCAAATCTGCACTTGTGAAGTTTGGGTATAAACCCAGAATTACAGTTTGGCTCGAGCTGTGGCTGCTGTTGGAAGATTTCCTGCTATCGATTGAATACACGACAACCACCATTCTTATAGAATCAGTTTATTGTTTTAGATCGGTGATCTTAGTTATCCATTCTGCATTATTAGGGAATATATTATTTGTGAGTAATTACCTTGTTGGGAAACAATTTTATTAAAAAGTTGAGTACCAGTTGTATTCTTGGTATTTATTGTTATCGGATATTATTAGCTGTTGATTTCAAAATAAAATTCTGTATTCAGCTTTGTCAAAAAATATTGTTTCGACATAAAATACCTACCTATACATCCTCACTATATTCACCGTGTTTGGTATCAAATTATTCGTATATTCAGTATTACTATTTTGTGCAGTAAAGTTCTATTATCCAACTAGTGGTTGTTAATCTGTGATTTTGTGAACTGATATTTGCAAATAAAACACTCTGGGTGACTATAGTTGGTTTTTTTTGTACTGTACCTAACGTTGATCAGTTTTATTGGAACTGAGAAACCCTATACCATAACGCAATATCATAACGTTCCTATTGTATAGTATCTTGGAAAATAACCGTCCATTCACCTTGTGAGTGACTTCGTGAATTTTATAATTGTGCATAAATATCATATTTGAAGTAACGCTGTAGAACACACCTGTTTTGGTGAAATATTTTGAATTATATTCCAAAGAGTACAAGTGCACCAGAAAATTAGTACAAAACCAGAAGGACCAGTAAATAAATACAAGGAATATACTGAATTGAACCTTAGTGCACCGTGAATTTCTGAGTTTGCATTGTCAATTTTGTATATTTAACTGGCTATAATATCAATAGCCGCGTTGAATATTACCAATCGAGAAGTATCGGCTGAGAAATTTATTGTGACACCTTTTTTGTCAAAAAGAATATTACAACACACACTGATCTACATTATTAACTGAGCAAAATGCCTAAACGCAAGAGTGATGCACAGCGGAGGAAAGAAATGAAGGAGAAAATGAGAAAGAAGCGAGAACAAGAAACAACAGAACACCGTGAAAACAGACTTGAAAAAGAACGGAAAAGTAGATCAGAAAAACGGAGTAATGAAACACAGAAACAAAAGCGGCAGAGACTTGATGACCAAATTGTTATCCAGAGAGACTCACGAGAGAATGAAACACCAAAACAAAAGCGGCAGAGACTTGACAAACAAACTAATATCCAGAGAGACTCACGAGAGAATGAAACACCAAAACAAAAGCGGCAGAGACTTGACAAACAAACTAATATCCAGAGAGACTCACGAGAGAATGAAACACCAAAACAAAAGCGGCAGAGACTTGACAAACAAACTAATATCCAGAGAGACTCACGAGAGAATGAAACACCAAAACAAAAGCGGCAGAGACTTGACAAACAAACTAATATCCAGAGAGACTCACGAGAGAATGAAACACCAAAACAAAAGCGGCAGAGACTTGACAAACAAACTAATATCCAGAGAGACTCACGAGAGAATGAAACACCAAAACAAAAGCGGCAGAGACTTGACAAACAAACTAATATCCAGAGAGACTCACGAGAGAATGAAACACCGAAACAAAAGCGACAGAGACTTGACAAGAAAATTGAAATCCAAAAAAAGTCACACGAGACTGAAACACTGAAACAAAAGCGGCAGAGACTTGACAAACAAACTAATATCCAGAGAGAGTTACGAGAGAATGAAACACCAAAACAAAAACAACAGAGACTTGACAAGAAAATTGAAATCCAGAAAAAGTCACATGAGACTGAAACACTGAAACAAAAACGACAAAGACTTGACAAACAAACTAATATCCAGAGAGAGTTACGACAGAATGAAACACCAAAACAAAAGCGGCAGAGACTTGACAAACAAACTAATATCCAGAGAGAGTTACGAGAGAATGAAACACCAAAACAAAAGCAACAGAGACTTGACAAGAAAATTGAAATCCAGAAAAAGTCACACGACAATGAAACACCAGAAAAGAAGCGGCAAAGACTTGACATGAAAAAGAGCATTCAAAAAGTAACCCGAGACAAACAAAACAGTGAAGAGAAAGCTGTAGTTTCAAATTTTCTCACAAAGGTCAAAGATTCTGCTAACTATATTTGCTGTTCATGCCATCGATTACTGTTCAGGATGACTGTCACTCGTCTAAATGAACAAAAGTACCAGAAAGCTAACAAATCGCTTTTGAATGAAGTCCTGGCATTTCGTCTCAAGTCTTATGATGGCAAGGAATGGATTTGCAGAACATGTGATTTGACGCTGAAGAGGGGGAAACTACCAGCACAAGCAAAGGCCAACAATTTATCATTGGTGGAACAACCACGTGAATTACAAGACCTCAACACACTTGAAATAAGACTTCTGTGTCAGAGAATACCATTTATGAAGATGGTTGCCCTACCTAGAGGAAAACAACATGGAATTCATGGCCCAGCTGTCAATGTACCTGCGAAACTTGATGCAGTGTGTCAGCTCTTGCCAAGGCTGCCATCAGAGTCACAAATCTTACCCATGAAGCTCAAAAGACAACTGAAGCATTCTAGTCATTACATACATGAACATGTACGACCTGATGTGTTGATGAATGCACTGAGATGGTTAAAACAAAACAACCCTCATTATAGCATGATACAAATAAATGACAGTTGGGCTGAGGACAGTGCAAAAGATGATCTTGATCTTTGGCAAGCAATGAGTTTGGACACTGAAGCAGTCTGTGGAACGGATGAGAAGATAACAGTTGAAAAAGATCAAAATAATGGACATATCAAAGTACCTAATGCGAATGATGAAGAACCGGTTCCAGAAATATCAGCCGTCAACAGTTATGAAGTTGTATCTATGTCTGACATAAGAAAATCGAGTCGGAATGACTATGAGAAACTAGCCGTGCTGGCAAGGCAAAGTAACATGAACATTATCGATGTGCCAGGAGATGGAAATTGCATGTTTTATGCGATTTGGTATCATCTTGAACGGCTAGGTATAACTGATATGAATCCAACTCTCTTGCGAACACAGGTTTCTGATTTCATGCAACATAATCGAGACGATTATATCGATTTTATAGGGGCAAGAATTGTGAGTCAAGATTTGTCGAACGCTGACACTGAACAACCCACTGCAGAGGACATTGTGATCAATGAGATAGCAGATCGAGATTCACAAAGAGAAGTCCAATGGGTCAGGTATCTTAATGAACTAGAAAACGGAAACCTTTGGGGGGACAATATCACACTACAAGCTATCGCTGACATGTACATTTTGACAGTGAATATCCATGCAACTACATCTGACACAATAATAGTTGTGAGACCAAAGACTGGAAACAATGACATGCCTGTGATTGATCTTGGGTTAATTGCACAGTCTCATTATGTGATTTTCGACCCATGTGTTTCATCTGATATCAGTACAAAATCAAATGTCAATTTAACCGAAACATGTGCCTCAAATGTAGACAGTGATGAAGATACTGATGAACTAGCAAGTGAAGACGAACATGCTTTTCAAGAAGCTTCAAAAGTGCGTGGTCTGCCTTACGAAACAAGCATGGTACATGAAGATCCTGAGCTGCTCAACAAACTGATCAGTGTAGCACCAGCAGAAGGCCAGAAACCAATGCCACTTCTCAGTGACCCTAACTTTGAAGAACTCTCGAATCCAGATAAATACCCAGATGGCTCCAATGCAATGACAGCCGAACGCCCCTGTCAATTAACCCCACGAAGATACTTTAATCAAAGAATATTAGATGTTGATGGTCGGTTCGGGGCAATTGAGTATATTCTGAGTGCACAATATGCCACAGAATGCAAGCAAGTCACAAGTGACATCAACCATTATATTTTTAGAAGAGCCAGTGGAAAGCATTATCAAGGGAAACACCTAACTGTTGGAATGGTCAAAAGTGTTGAACAAATGAAAGGTTTTGTGAAAGCAGATCATGCATATAAAATGTTAAAAAATGTACGAGGAACACCAGCTTACTTCCAGACTGTTTTTTATGACGTGTTAGCAATGGTTCGTCAGCTCGGAATACCCACATGGTTTTTCACAGTATCTGCTGCTGACATGCAATGGCCAGACGTTATTCAAACGATAGCCAGACAGTTTGGAACACATTTGAGTGACCAAGATGTGAAAGAGTTGTCCATTGTACAAAGAGCACAATGGCTGAGACGGAACCCAGTTACTGCTGCAAGACAGTTTCAGTATAGATTAGAACTTTTGTTCAAGGATGTTCTCAAGTCTAATGCTCGGCCCCTAGGAGAAATTGTTGACTATGTTATTCGTATCGAATTTCAAGCTCGTGGTTCTCCACATGCACATACCTTATTGTGGGTGAAAAATGCACCGAAGATAGATACTGATTCTGATGAAGAAATTGTGTCTTTCATTGACAAGCATATTACCTGTGAAATTCCTGACGATGACACTGTTCTTGGGGGGCTTGTGAAGAACTTACAGACACACACACATTCATCTTACTGTAAGAAAAAGGGACATTGTAGATTCAACTACCCACGACCACCATGTCCACAAACAATCATTGCAAGAGAACCAGATGACCCAGAAATTGCAAAGGGCAAGAAAGAGCAAGCCGCAAATATTCTGAGGAAAGTAAAGGAGGTCATGTGTGATGAGACTACCCCAAAAGACAGTAACCTGGCTGACATCCTACAAAAAGCTGAGTTATCTCCAGAAGAGTACATAGGGGCATTGCGTGTGTCACAGAGAGGTACTAATCTGATTTTGAAGAGGTCTCCGGAGGAAACTTGTGTTAACGCTTACAACTCCACTGTACTGAAATCTTGGCAGGCAAACATTGATGTACAATACATCTTTGATGCATATGCTTGTGTTATGTATGTAACGGCATATATGACAAAAAGTGAAAAAGGTATAGGGGAACTCCTCAAACAAGTATGTAAAGAGCATAAAGATCAGGAAATCAAGACTACATTACGACGTGTGGGTTCCACTTTCCTGAACAAACGTGAACTCAGTGCACAGGAAGCAGTGTATCGAATATTATCGATGCCAATGAAAAAATTCAGCAGAGAAGTTTTGTTTGTGAATACTGATCAGAAATGTGAAAGGGCAGCAGTTTTGAAGCCACAAAAAGAACTAGACGAACTGGAGGACTCTGATGAGAACATCTTCCAAAGTAATATCATCGAAAGATATTCACTGAGACCAGACTGCATTGAAAACATGTGCCTTGCAGATTTTGCATGTAATTACAAAGTGAGTTATGTCAATCCAGACGATGCCACAGATGACAGTGTTCCTGTCGTATTAGAAATTGACGATCAAATGGACGATCGAGAACGACTCCCGAAACATATCCGCTTAAAAAACTCTGCTGGTGTCATGCTGAAGCGAAAACGAGAAGCAGTAATCAGGTTTCACAAGTTCAGTCTCGAAAAGAAACCGAGTGACTTCTATCGGGCGAAGTTGATGCTATATCTCCCATGGAGAAACGAAGACATTGATCTGTTGGCCAATTATCCTGATTATGCATCACACTATTTTGCAGTGGAAGAGTCTATGCGTGGAAATGAAGGGAAATTCACAGAAAATTTGGAACTGATAGAACAAGCTGTGGAGAACAATGAACGATATGGACCCCCAGAACATGTATGGGCAGATATCGCACCAGGTGCTGAGCATGAAAATTTGCAAGACGTGAATGAAGGTATTGATGTAGAGAGAGACATAGACCAGGAAGATCTTGATGACAATGCCGCTATGATAGAACAGGCAACAGTCCAACAAACCTCAGAAATTGTTGCCAGATATCACGCAGAGTCTGAAAGAGAGACCCTTGAAGATGGTGAATATCGCCGAATGGTTCGTGGACTAAATAATAAACAAGCAGAAATTGTGTTTTTCAACAGAAAATGGTGCAAGGAAACAGTGATTGCTCTGAGAGAAAACAGGCCTGTTAAACCATATCACATATTCCTAAGTGGACCCGGCGGTGTTGGAAAATCACATGTTATCAAACTTATCCAGTCAGATACCAAAAAACTGTTGCGGATGTTAAATACCATAAAGCCATCTGATATCACTGTACTTCTACTTGGGCCAACTGGTGTTGCTGCTTTCCAGATTGGAGGAATGACTATCCATTCTGCACTATTGCTCCAAACCAAAATATACGGATGTGATCAGCTTTCATTTGAGAAACTGAATAGTTTGCGATCAGTATTTGAGAATCTTCAGTTGATTATCATTGATGAGATATCTATGGTAGGATCCGACATGTTACTGGACATCCACAAAAGACTTGAGAAAATCAAAGGTGAGACAGGAGAATCAGTGTTTGGAAATGTATCAGTCCTGGCAGTTGGAGATATGTATCAACTTCCACCTGTGAAACAAGCTAATATTTTTCAACCTGTGCGGGATCCAGTTGAGCGGCTCAGTGGCAACTTATGGAAAGATAATTTCAGTCTCCACGAATTGGATGAGGTGATGCGACAAAAAGATGACAGTACTTTTGCTGAAATGCTTTGTCGAGTTAGAGTAGGAAAGCACACTGCAGACGATATAGCGATGTTGAAATCACGTTCAATAACTGAGGAGGACCCAATATACCCACATGATGCATTACACGTCTTTGCATACAACAGAGATGTTGATGACCTGAACACGAAAAAACTCAAGGAATTGGAGCCTAATGAAGGAATGCTTTCTTATCTTTATGCATCAGATGACAAGACTGACAGTACTGGTCAACTTGATGTAGAAAAAGTGCATACATCAACGAAACGTTCAGAAACAGCAGGGTTGCACACAGTTCTGATTTTGGCAAAAGGTGCAAGGGTCATGTTGACATACAATGTGGACACAGCTGATGGTCTTGTGAATGGTGTACTCGGAACAGTGGAAAGAATTGTAAAACATGCCAGTGGAAAAGTGCAGGTGGTTCTAGTCAATTTTGATAATGACACTGTTGGACGGAATGCCATTAGTTTGAGTCAATGGAAACATGAATACCCAAACGCAGTCCCAATAAAGAGACACGAAAGAAGGTACGAGAAAGGCAATAAGAAAGGTGCTCAAATTGCTAGAAGACAGTTTCCACTCACACTGGCATGGGCAGTGACTATCCATAAATGTCAAGGTCTCACAGTCGATCAAATAGTTGTCAATATGAAAGGAGCGAAGCGTTTTGGGAAAGGACAAGCATATGTGGCATTCAGTCGCGTGAAGACCCTGCAAGGTTTATTCATAGTAAATTTTGAAGCTGGAGGGATAAAAGCCAATGACAAAATGGAAATTGAGATGGAAGAAATGCGCCAAAACAAGATAACCGAAGACAAGTTGGAATTGATGAGTGTCAAAAGACCTGACTGGAAAACTGTGGGCCATTTGAATGTGCGATATTTCTTGAAAAAACTCCCTGATTTACTCAGTGACAGAGTCAGTAATATACTACAACTTGTCGATGTCATGTGTTTCACGGAAACATATTTGACTAATGAGCACAATGTCAATGTTTTCTGTGAGAAGTATGGTTACAAGGCGTTTAGACAAGACGTTCCATCTACTGATGCACACGATGGTCTCCATGGCATCATGGTTTGTGCAAAAAATGAAATGCAAAGTAGAGATATCACGCCTCCGAATACTGAGGGCGTAGAATGCAAAGCAGTAGTGTTTGAAACAATTCATCTGACTATTGTTCTTGTGTACAGAAAACCTTCATTTCAATTGGCAAGTTTCATAAACAAGTTTAGAATTGTATTGATGAAGCTGCCTCTCAAAACACCAGTAGTTGTGCTAGGCGACTTTAATGATGATCTGAGTGACAGGAGAGAAAGCAAACTAACAGATCTGATGACGGAATTAGGATTCAACCAACTTGTAACAAAGCCAACTACAGACAGGGACACATTGATCGATCACTTATACTACAATAGGTATGAACTGAATGACACTTTCGTCGATGTACATGAAACCTATTTTTCTGATCATGACACAACACTTCTGTCATTAAAGCTTGAATGATTACATCCTATATGTATGAAGCTGCCAATAGAAATGTCAAAATATTAACAAAGAGACAAAATTGCTTGTAAAGTTTGATTTATCTACATAACATTGTGAACATGAAAAACTGACAGAAAATGCCAATGGTTTAAAATAAAACACTTCAAAATAGATCTGGAACTTTCAAGATTACTTTACAAAAACCAGACATTGTTAAAATAAGACTTCAATAAACTTTAATTTATTGTCAGAAGCAGAAGCTAAAGCAATATATTATTTACCATGTTTACACAAGTGCTGTTCACGAACATGACATCAAGATCATCATAATAAGTATAAACAGTAAGATACACATGATGAGATAAATCATCATGATGATTGGATTATAGCAACCATATGTAAAACACACAATTAGGCCATAGTTATTTGATTTATTGGTTTACGGATCCGCCGACTGCTCTTAAACCTGCCGACTCCAAGAAAAAAATTGCCTCTAACCATTTTTTTTTATTTATCCCGCCGACTGCTGGGTCCCGTGGTTTATTTATGTCGTCGGTGTTTAATACCAGAAATGGCGGGACATGCCACATTTCATGTGTGCATCGTTCGAGAAAAAGAATGTGAAGAAAAACGCTTTTCCCAAAGAGTTACCAGGGATGACAATGTCATAGAAATTGTGAGAAGAACATGTGAAACTGACGTCGATGAAATCCAATCAGTGTCAGCCGGCCCAGACAGTTCCCGAGGCCAGAGAACTATCAGCCTGTCACTCGATGACAAGATGTCCATGACGGAGTTAGCAGACTTTGGACTAAAATATCTGTTTGTATGTATCAGACCCAGTTTGGCTGCTGCAAAAGAGAAAGATATCCCCAAAAAACAACCCAACCTGTATATTTGGATGTATTGCAATCTTTTTTTTCTTGTTTATGGACATGTTTGCAATAAAAATATAAATAAATAACCAAAGTTTTCCTTATTGAAGAATTAATGTACCATCACCTGGTTTTTTTTTTTTTCTGCCGACCGACCCTCTCAAATCGGGTTTTTTTTTTTTTTTTTTTTTTCGACCGACCTTGGTCATCAAGGGTAAAAAAAATCCGTAAACCAATAAATCAAATAACTATGGCCTTACAATAAGAGAATTCGCAGTTGAGATCTTGCATATTGATCGATCTTTCAAAATCAGAACATTTCCCATATTACCTGCCAAAGAATTCCATAAACTACACGTCTTAATACCTTCTGTTCTATACATATTCTACAGTGCTAAATCTTGTAAATTCTATCCCACCAACCATTCTTGTTGAATGCCATTGGACTTTCCTCATCTTCCTTACTATTACATAAACCTCAAGTACAATGGTCTCATTCATAATTTGAACACAAAGGAAACCATAGGTACAAGTCTATGCACATACAATAATGATCTATTGGCTTTTATCCAACTCGTTCATAAGACAAAATAGATGCTTTTGCGCATTCTCAATAATTTTCTTGCTGTCATTTTTATGAACGAATGAGTTCCATATTAACACAATAAATTCATTTGTTGCTTTTGGAACATACTAATTGTCAATAAGAGTTGCAAGGGCTCCAGCTCTAAAATTCTTCATTTAATACTTTCCATGCCATTGATGACATGAACATTGTCGTAGCAATTATTTATTAACATATTCACAATAAGGTCATCAAAGGCCAAAGTGGTAACACATTTTTCAAACAAACACAGCAAGCATGACATCATTCTTTGACTGCAGTGGTTTGCACATAAATTTACTACACAAAATTACATTTCTTTCTGTAACATTCTGCAACAATCGACTCAATTCTGCCAGGTTTCTTGAACAACAAAGCAGACATGGGGCAAATGCTCACAATAGCCATTTATCATGCTACTAATTCATTACATTACCAAACAACTGACAAGACAAAATCATGTTTTCCAAGGCCATAAGAGATGACAGAACTTGACTTTGTGAGGTTGTGTCCAGAGTTCCCTCAGTTGTGTATCCCATCCATGACATGACAGTTGTCCATTCTGCTGTGTGAACTTGTACTGTCACCCTTGTGGTATCCCATGTCATGGCTCCGAATCTTGCAAATCATGTACGGGTTGTAGTAAACTGGTTGAGGATTCATTGATACATGCACTGGTAAATAATCATTGTTGGTGTTAACCCATTATGTACTAGTATTTGCATGTGAAGTGGACATATTAGCGGGGCTTATATATCCTGAATAGCTTATCTAAATGGCACAAGGCCACGACCGAGTTGTCTGATAGTCATTTATGATCACACTACATCTGCAGTGTCACGACAAATGACCCTATTTTCGCCCGGCTTCCTTAACTGTACGTTTTCCCCTCACATTGTCACCGTTACAACCAGCATACTATGAATCTGCAGAGTTGCTTCGTAGTCAAATCTATAACAAGATAGACCTAATCACTTTATCTCAATTAGATATTGATGATTCACAGTGAAGTCAACAGATTTCAAAACATTTTTGTTCCAGAAAGTGTATGGAAGTCCTATTATGAAATGCGAGATAGGACCAGAGAGATGTGACAAGCGATGTCCTACCATAATGTCTGATATATGTAAGATTTTCCAAAGGCATGCACGAACACATCAATGTCAGGCTTTTTATAAACTTAGTAAAGGACGTACCTCAAATTCCAAATCGTACAGATCGTATTCCGTATTTTGTAATGGGTCTTCCATACGAATTATTGTAAGAATGAGAATTTTGCCCTCCCCAATGGTAAGATCTAAACCACCACGCCACAGGTAACTAACCCTTATTACTTTCACATATTTCAAAATTCAAACCAAAGTTAAATCTCTTACTGAACAATGTTTCTAATTAATTACAGATCTGATGTGCCAGGGGAGACCACCCTCCGAGACCGGGACCTGCTATCATGCCAACCCCTCAATCATCACAGAGACGACTTCGCGAGGATTACAGATTACAGACATTAAGCAAGCACCCCACGGACGATGGACTAAGACAACAGCTGTGCCAACACCGAGACCGACTCTTTATCGAACGCGCGGAACTCCAGGACCGGACACAAGGGATTACACTGTTATCAGAGACATCAGACAGACTGCTTGTTACAACCTACAACCAAGATAACTGCCGATAGACGAGAGGAAACTACATTGATTAAGGACTTGGCTCCAATGGACTTTATTTATCAATAACCAATTCAAACTTAATTCAAACTATGTACCTGTGGTGTGTGTGTGTGTGTGTGGAGGTCACCGGCCTAGTGCTGGTGGCGGACTAATTGCTGACCCATGAAGAGGCCATCCAATCACGCCGTGACCGGCCCCCAGGGCCGAGCGGACGTCCTGATTGGACCCTTGGAGGCCTTGCCCCCTTTGGTGGTGTGCGCCACCGCCTCTGGGGCCAAGGGGATGTCTGATATATATACGACCGTTGAAGTTTTAATAAAGGATGATTTTCTTGTCTCACATTCAATAAGAGTTGCTCTCTGAGTTCCACGGATATTATTGAAGTAGATCAAATCACGGAATGTAAAATTAATAGGAAAAATCGAGTGATAGAAGTAAGTTAAGAGTACACAGTTAAAACTTACACTGGCGACCGTGCCAGTCGAACCACAAAACTGGAACTTCAACCGCAGGCAGATCCACGCCCAATGTAATTCATAAGGTCTAACCTTATGTGGCGAGCCTTCCGACCGTGTCCATGATCAACTGAGGGAACTTCCAACCAGCCGAATCCACCCGGTGTCAACCAAAACCGTCCACCCGAGAATCCGACAGCACAGCAGTACAGAATCCGACCGGACACCAGGATGGATGCGGCCCAGTTCCAGCAGTTGGTCAACGGATTTGCGCAACAGGAGGAAAACCGCCATCAACAACAACAGGTGAGATCGCTCCTAGCCCGTATTTCACCCTGTGACGGCTCCTCCCCAGCCAAAGTCCGACAATGGCTACGCGAAGTAGAAATAACTATCCCCATAGTAGGTCAGCCCCAAACAATAAAAGTCATCACTCACACGGTAACGGGCCCTCTCATGTTTGAAGTTGAACACTTCATAACCCAACACACCCAGGCCAACAATGTACAACGCAACGCAGTTCCCTGGGCCGCCCTCAGACAACACATACAAACACAATTTCTAAGTCATGACGAGCAAGCCGCACTCCGCGACGACCTAGAGACAATGAGGCAAGGCCCATATGACACTGACGCCCAATACAGCCGCCGATTCCGCGAGTTAGCAGACACCGCTTATCCCCTAGCCCAACGGAACCCAGACCAGCAACGTATCATGATCCGCGCCTATGCATGGGGGCTGTCTTGTGCAAAATTAGCCCGCAAACTTATAGAGGACAACCAGCCCCAAACCATCGACCAAGCATTCAGGGTCATAGCTGATATCAACAGCCGCAAAGAAGCGTTCCTGCGCCTTGGCCGCCCGGACGCCCGTCAGGAGGAGCCCATGGAAGTCGCAGCTGCGGCCCCTACAAAAACCCCCATGGACGACCTCAGGGAACAAATGTCCACGCTCATGTCAGCCGTCACCTCCCTGTGCAACACGGTGGACCGCCAATCCACGAAAGTCGCCAAACTTGACCACCAGCAAAGTACACGTATAGCACAGCGCGCCGGTAACAATCGACCCCGCAACAGGGAGATCCACAACCGGGGTACCCACCCACTACCTCAGTGGAACGCCGAAGGTCAGCCGCGCTGTTTCAAGTGCAATCAGTATGGCCACATGGCCGTCGCATGCCGCGCCCAAAGGCAGCCAAAAAACTAGAACACGCCTCAGCAGATAAACGTCCAACGCTCAACCTCAATATCCAAGGAGTCCAGGTCACAGCCCTTGTAGACTCAGGAGCCAGCAAGACACTGCTGAGGCAGGACGTATTTGATAAAATCACATACGCAACACACCGACCCCCCCTATTGAAACCAGCCACACAACTCCAAGGCGTAGCCGGCGGCAAACTCAAGGTCCTAGGACAAACCGAAGTCACACTCTCCCGTATCCGATTGCCCATCCCAGTCATAATCGTGGAGGCTATGCCGTACAGCATGATCCTTGGCGAACCTCAACTCCGCGCCGGCCACAGTGTCCTCAATCTTGCAGATAACACATTGCGTTGGTATTCCAGACAATGGCCCCTCAGATACATCTCGTCAATAAGCCCTATACCCTCTATCGCCCCCACCGCTACAGACCCTCTTCCCCCTGACCTCCCGACATCTTCTCTCCCCTCATTAAACAAGATCATACACTCGTATCAGGACATATTCGCCACTTCTGGACGCCCCCTAGGCTACTGCTCCACTGACCAACTCCGAATTGAGACCACGGGGAAGCCTATCGCCCAACAAGCGTACCGTGTACCCCTCCACAGACGCCGCACGATAGACGAATTCGTGGACGACATGCTCCGAGAAGACATCATAGAGCCCAGTATCTCGCCATGGTCCTCCCCCGTAACACTTCAGAAAAAGAAAGACGGCAGCACGCGCTTCTGTGTCGACTACCGCAAACTAAACAATATAACTACTAAAGACACATACCCACTCCCACTCATTGATGACATTTTCGACCTCGTTGCCGGCAAAGGTATTTACTCCACACTGGACTTTAAATCTGGATATCACCAGTTCTCCGTAGCAGAAGCAGATCGCCCTAAAACCGCATTCCGCTGTCACCGTGGCCTTTATCAATTTAAACGTGTCCCGTTCGGTTTAACTAACGCACCGTCATTTTTCCAGCGGGCGCTCGACCATATCCTTCAAGATTACATCGGTTCCTTTTGCTACATATACATCGACGATTTGGTAGTGTTCAGCAAAGACCCACAGGAACACGCCCACCACCTTAAATTAATCTTTGAACGCCTACGTAAAGCAAATCTATGCCTCAAACCATCTAAATGTCACTTCGGCCTCTCAGAAGTAAAACTCCTGGGATACATCATTGGCATCAACGGCAAACGCACGGACCCAGAAAAAACACGCGCTATATATGACATGCCTCCCCCCACCACCCTCAAAGGAGCTCGGTCATTCCTGGGCCTTGCTAATTTCTATCGATCCTGCCTCCACAATTACGCCACAATAGCCGAACCCCTCACAGAACTCACTCGGAAACACGTGAAATTTCAATGGACAGCCGAACGACAGACAGCATTCGACACCCTTAAACAAATGTTAACCTCCGCCCCAGTCATGGCCCCACCGCGCACTGACAGACCATACAAACTCTACACCGACGCCAGCGACGAGTGTATCGGCGCTATATTAGTGCAAGACGACGATAACGGTTAGAACGAGTTATCCAATACATCTCCCATGCCCTATCTTCCACACAACGCCGCTGGCCAACGATTGAAAAAGAAGCATTCGCCCTTATATATGCCCTTCAAAAACTACACTGTTATCTAGCTGGATCTCAAGTCACCGCATTTACCGACCATAAACCCCTAAAATGTCTCTTCACCAAACAATTAAATAATACCAAACTACAACGCTGGGCCGTACTTCTCGCAGAATATGCAGTTAAAATCGAATACAGGAAAGGCTCTAATAATATAAGAGCAGACATGCTTAGTCGCATTAACCACCCAGACCCAGCCCACGTTGACATCATAGACACCGCAGATTACATACTGCCGGACCATGTAACTGACCAACACCCCCATGATGTATCCATGTACGATGGGCTAGACCTCCCAACCATCGCAACACAACAACAAAACGAGTTCCCCGCCCTGTGGGCACAGGCACAAGACGAAGACGATGACACCTACGAAATTATTCACGGCAATCTGTACAGCATGTCCCCGCCCTACCCTACAGCGTCTATCTATCCCCGACTAGTGCTCCCGGCCGACCACCAGCCACCAGGCATCAACCGCGCACACCGAGAAGTCGGACACATGGCCTCATGGAAAACCCTCCGTCGACTCACAGACGCCTATGTGTGGCCCAAAATGCACAAAAACGTTGCGCAACATGTACGCAAATGTCCCATTTGCCTGGTCCATAACCGACACCCTCAGCGCGCACCCCCGGGTTTAATGGAAACAGCGTACTACCCCATGCAGATTTGCTCCATGGATCTAATCGGCCCACTCATGCAATCAACCAATGGCAACAGATATGCCCTCACCATGATTGACCACTGCTCTGGCTGGGTAGAAGTGTATCCACTAAAAAACAAGACAAACCAGGGTGTATGGGAGGCTTTTGCCAACCACTTTCTACCCACCCACGGGGCCCCCGAAGTGCTAATATCCGACTGTGGGGGTGAATTCAATCACACCGAATTTCGACGGTACCTACAGCAACTGGGCATTGAACATCGCACCACAACTAGCTTCCACCCTCAAAGTAATGGCAAAACGGAACGCTTCAACCGCACGCTCAAAGAACTGCTACCAAAACTAGTCGATAACAATACAGAACAATGGGAAACTAAACTGGCAGACGCCCTCCTATCATACCGTAATGCAGTATCTACAACCACTGGCTTCACGCCGTTTTTTCTCCTCTATGGCCGGAAATCACGCATGCCCCTTTCTCCCCTACTACGACTGGACAATGATAACACCTTTGGAGACCGCCTCCACAACCTTGCCCAGTCCCTGCGAATCGCACGACAGAACACATCCACTAGCCGATTAGCCAATCACCAACGACTGACACAAAAGGCTAACACCTCCAACCTGACTCCAGGTGATACAGTGGTCCTCAAGGCCGAGGCACGTGAGGCCTTAACATCACGGTGGGACCCTCACTATGAAGTAACTCGCGTTAGCGGCCCTGTTGTCCATCTCAGGCAACAACAAACCGGGAAAACAAAGGTAGTCAACCGGGAAAAAGTGGTATTGGTCGACCCCAACGTTGTCTGGGACGAATGCAACCCACGACCCCGCAAACGCCGCCCACAAAACCAGCGCCCAATAATCATCCAAGAGCCACCCCAGGACGACCTTGCAGTCCCCATTATCCAACAAGCGACCGAGCATAACGTCCCCCAACCACCCCCCGACAGTGATAACGACAGCGAAATCTCCAACGACGAGATACTAGACCTACCCCCTCCCTCCTCAATACCCACACCGCCGACACCCGCCCACAGGCACCACCCACCCAACCACACACAGAGCCCTGCTCCACTCAGACGTGAACAACCAATCAGGCGACGGCGGCTCACGTCACGTGCAGAACGAGCGGCAACCGAACTGTATATAACCGGCGATCAAGCTGATCCAGTTGTCAGACACTTCAGGAAACGTCTAGCATCCACTCCTGAATCCGACACACAAAAAAAATCACGATGCGACGCGATCTCGGCCACATCACTGCACTGCTGCTGCTCGTGTACCTGCACACGGCTCTGACATTCACAGCAGATCCACTAGAGCAGAATCAGCCGACACCCTTACGGGATGGACTCCTCATCACCGGAGGTGAAACCACCCGTGCCCACATCGCCACATGGACGGTGCTAGTCACCAGTTCCATTCCGACAGTGGAGCCCGGCCTCCTACACCGCCTACAGGACCTTAAACGATTGATACCCGAGACCAAAGCGATCCCGCCCCAATGCCGACGCCGAAGAACCGGACACGCCCATGAACACCGAGCCCACGCCCGGGACCTCCCAGCAGAACCCGTGGGCTGACATGGCAAACCGCACCTAAATAGACAAAATTCATTCTTGTTTTCCATGAAGTCTATTTTCAGGTGACGAAAATTCCTCAGCAATTTTCTACTTTAAGGGGAGGGCGTGTGTAAGAATGAGAATTTTGCCCTCCCCAATGGTAAGATCTAAACCACCACGCCACAGGTAACTAACCCTTATTACTTTCACATATTTCAAAATTCAAACCAAAGTTAAATCTCTTACTGAACAATGTTTCTAATTAATTACAGATCTGATGTGCCAGGGGAGACCACCCTCCGAGACCGGGACCTGCTATCATGCCAACCCCTCAATCATCACAGAGACGACTTCGCGAGGATTACAGATTACAGACATTAAGCAAGCACCCCACGGACGATGGACTAAGACAACAGCTGTGCCAACACCGAGACCGACTCTTTATCGAACGCGCGGAACTCCAGGACCGGACACAAGGGATTACACTGTTATCAGAGACATCAGACAGACTGCTTGTTACAACCTACAACCAAGATAACTGCCGATAGACGAGAGGAAACTACATTGATTAAGGACTTGGCTCCAATGGACTTTATTTATCAATAACCAATTCAAACTTAATTCAAACTATGTACCTGTGGTGTGTGTGTGTGTGTGTGGAGGTCACCGGCCTAGTGCTGGTGGCGGACTAATTGCTGACCCATGAAGAGGCCATCCAATCACGCCGTGACCGGCCCCCAGGGCCGAGCGGACGTCCTGATTGGACCCTTGGAGGCCTTGCCCCCTTTGGTGGTATGCGCCACCGCCTCTGGGGCCAAGGGGATGTCTGATATATATACGACCGTTGAAGTTTTAATAAAGGATGATTTTCTTGTCTCACATTCAATAAGAGTTGCTCTCTGAGTTCCACGGATATTATTGAAGTAGATCAAATCACGGAATGTAAAATTAATAGGAAAAATCGAGTGATAGAAGTAAGTTAAGAGTACACAGTTAAAACTTACATATAGTTGACGCTGTTTAGTGAATCTCAGAACTCCAGTACGGTGGCTCAAAAGTTTCCGATCGAAGGCACCTGTCCGATTGTCGTGCTCATTCTTGGGCATTTGGACATTCTCGGGGATGCCCAGTTTGCCCAGGACAATCTTGGAATATAAACTGTTTCTTATTAAATATTGAATGTTAACAGCAAATGTTATTTACACAATTTTCATTCCATTCAAAACCGAGGAATATAAATTCATAAAATCTCCCACATGTTTATTCAATGATTAAATACATTTTTATGGAAGTTTGTTTTAATTGAATTTATCAGTGAAATTCACGGTGTTTCCCTGCTTGTCAATTTTCTGCCATTTAATTAGCTTTGTATAATCCAACTTGGTTATAAAACATAAGTTACATTAATATTTTTGACATTAGAGCGTTGGGGGCGAAGCCCCCAACCCTCGATCTACATGTCTATGTGCTGACTTTTTCATGGAGGTTTCATGCCAACCTATCGACGCCCGTTTTGGCATGTAAACGTTTAGAAACCTACTTCAAATGAGAATTTTCTTCGTCCTTGACATGAAATCTCTCGAATTGATGGTAAACTTTGAATATTCCACACATGTATAATGCATAAATCGATGTGTTAGGTTTGAGAAAATTACGCAAAATGCTGAGATTGTTTGGAAAACGTCAAAATGGCGGAGCCAATGGAAATTGACGTTCCATGAATGCAAAGCAAATTTTACCGCAATGACGCGTATTTTGGAGCACACAATCCCCTGTGCAGCATCCATGTAAGCTTGCGTGTGCCGTGTGGCATTCCTCGGTCTTATGAAGCGAACACAACGATTCGTCTGCGATGCCATGGCTACATTTACCATAATTTGACGTATTTTATATGTCAAAGTGTTGGGTTTGCGAAGCCTTCAGAAAATCCTTTATATTTTAAACTGGTCTTTTCATTAGCCCATTGGGCATATATGTTAATTATCATAATATCAGATGCAGATATTCCTCATAGTTTAGAATATTTTAAAGGATATTTCATTAGGTTCAATACCATTTTAGCAGGAGTATCTGTTTCATTGAGTTCAAAATGAATGTTTACTTATTAGAAAAATATGAATGAAGTAGGCCTATGCTTTCATCATAATATACGGGAATGAATTGGAATCATATCATTATGGTAGCATTTTTTTTGGAGGCTGGGGGGGGGGGGGGGTACGTTGAGTAGAATACGTTCCGCTGTCTAGGGTGCTGATGGTGTGCTCGAGCTCTAATGTCGACTCTCACAGTTAGCTGTATTTTCTTGTTTGCCATATTGTCAAGAAATGAATCGGAATCTTAGTAAAGCACCGATCCAAAATGGTCCAGGGCCATTTTGGAATGCTCAAGTTTGCCCTTACTATGTACAGCGCTGTATAATACATACAGCGCTGTACACAGTAAGTTTGCCCTGGACCTTCTCGAGATTGTCCAAATTTCCAAGAATGACCACAACACGATCAAAGGACGTGCTACTCTAGATGACGCTCTTTCGACTTCCGGTTGCACTTGACACAACTACGAAGCCTTGAATGCACAATTGAAACTCTGTTATGTGGTTGCTCACACACAATATTCGAAAGTAAGAAAAAAGAGATTGTACAGATTACTAGAGAAACCAGATAGCCTGTACTATAGAGCCTACGTGATAGGCTAAGGATACATCTTGTATTTAAAAAGATAAATAAATCCATAGTATTACAGTATTACAATGAAGAAAACAACTTGTGTAATTAGATGTAGAGCCTAGCATATCGAAATACACAATGAAAGTCAGTCGTATTTTTAGCGGAAGTTCAAGGGGAAATTTACATAATTTGTATTGATGTTTTATGTAGTTTTTGTTGTTGTAAAATTTGTTCCGCTGAATTGCTACTAGCTGGGCGGGGGGGGGGGGGGTACGGGGTCTGATATGACCATTAGTATATGTCAGTTGCTGGTATTCGTGTGAGGTTGTATATTGCCAGAGATATATATAAACGTACAAGTATGATGTTTGTATATTGTATTGATCATGTCAATTATATATGATAGTTGATCATGTCAACTATATATGATAGCCTAGGCTATAATTGATGAATGGTAAATGGACCTGTTATATGGTATCTTTTATGGTCATATGAAAATCAGAAATTAGTTGCACTGTATTATTCATACTGATGTACATTGCATGCTGACATATGACTCGTTCTACTCTGGTTGGTTGTTATTCGTTATGCTTGAAATTATGAATTGTCACGAAAAATCTAAGAAACACTCACTCTGATCATTTCATTGACATATATGTAAATGACATTTTATTCTGTCGTCATTCATGTCTGTATGGATTTTCAATTGTTTTTATATGCATTCTGTTTCGTTTTCATGTCAAATTATTATCATTAGAGCCAAAGATACATATATGAGCTAGATAGGTCTCCAATAATTCAATTCTGAATGGTTAGCACTGGTTTTAATTTGTCGCACTTTTTTTTAATTTTTTCACTATTCAGTAATATCACATATCAAGTGTTGTATTATATAATTTTCAATTCTATATGTGATTTAACAGTAGTCACTTTTCTCTGTGTAGATTATCCATTATGAATGTGTGTGTAGTATTGCATGATATATGACAGTTGCATTCGTTGTTGCTTTGTTTGCAAATCGAATGTGTTCCACGAAATGTAGTTTTAAAACAAATTGTCAATGCTCGCTGTTGTGTGTTAATTATATTTTTATAGAACATCCAGTCCTTGAAACCTCATATATGGGCTGTAATATGTCAATTTGCAAGAATCTAGCACTACATATCATGACTCGTCTCTGCTGCTCATTGTGTATACGAACTTGAACAAAAAAAGCCAAGGCATTGCAAAATGCAGCGAAACGCATGATTTTTTTTATCCAATATGTGTACGTGGATGTATATAGTTGCTGTTCCAATTATGGTGATCCCATTTTTGATCAGGATTGCTTGTGTATTTTTTTTATTCACATGGCTGCTCGTATATCACCTGAGCATTTGTAACCTTTTTCGTTTACACACTATACACTGTTGTCAGGAGTATCGAATATTGTTATCGCTATGCTCAACGTAAATTCAATGTTGAATGATATCGTAATATTATGGCAGTTTATATAGACAATCCCAGATTCATTCCAATCATTTCAATGGCATTGGTATTGTCCATCCCATCGTCATCAGCATGCATATATGCCTCTGGCGTGGCATTTAGTTGCCCGTAAGCAACAAAAAAAGTGTACTCCCATCATCACCATTCATCATGACTCTGGCGTAGCATTGTTTCGCCCGTAAAGAATGATCGTATCTTAGCTATACCACTGAAATATTTGTACTTCAGATTGGCATTCACAATGCAACCCTATGTCAGAGCAAAAATAATTCAAATTGTACTTATTTGTTATTAAACCTTCTAACACGCATGTCAGCTTTAACATAATAAACAAGCAAGGCATCCAGCTAATTGATACCATTCACACATTTATTGTATGATTTCGGGAAGAACAAAGTACGGTACTTCATCAGTACTCAGTACTTACTGATTTGCTGATACAGCTTTTATGTGTAAAATAATATGAATTCAAGTGATATTTTTTGCCAATATTAGTATACGACATTGAACTTTGTATTTGTTTTGAAGTGTTTTATATCATGTATTGACTTTCACGATGTTGAACTTGAAAGTGCACGAATGTGTTTAAGATACAAATGTATCATTTTTAAACATTTATATGACCTAAATTGCTGAATAAAATATATTGAAATATAAAAGTTCCAGTCTTGTCAATGTTTTTCAATGAGACTCATGCGGACATGTCAGCGAATAACTAATTCCCAAAATTCCAAAAATCCATAGATGTGATGTTAAGTGGTGAACCCAGAAACAGTTCCAAATTTGGAAAGCACTTAAAAATTGATTATATGCTCGAGCTAAAAAAAATGGCACAAAGCATCAGAGGCCGGTTCCACGTCGTGTCCAAGTATCAAATCTGCAAGAAATTATATAACTTCATACATCCGACACCCGAAATTGTTATTGTCAAATTCGATCTCAGGCACTTGGAAAGAACATAGGTCTTAGATGTAAATACAAAAGTTGTTAAAGTGCCAACATTTTCGGTTTACCTCCATGCTTCTAAATGTCAATATTGACCTTGCCCAGTCACGCCCAGTGACTTTTGACCTTGCTTATGGCACGGTTTACTGACCGATTTTTGCACTTAATATTCACACTATTATCGCCATGAATAACTTATAAGAAATATGCAAGTTAGCTTATAATGGGACCGATTAATTTGCCATAGAAACGTCAATTACGTCGAAATGAATAATCCGATAGCGCTAAAAATATGAAGCATAGAACCGGTCCCACATTCGGGCGAGGTGATCTCCAAAGTCAAATATTCGACCTCAGATGAACTTTTCAAGGTCAAAGGTGAAGTTCACGGTCACAGACGATAGAACTCGAGTATATCTGTGTACTCCCTTTAAAGTTTATACGATGATTAGAACCGGCGTTATGGCCACTTATGTGTTTTTGACGTTTTACGTGACCTTGAGCTTTGACATAGACACACCAAAATAGGACGTTTTCTGGCCGGTATCATACAGAATGTGTACACGAATTTTAAATTAATTCAATTAAGAAATGTGGATGCTATATTGAATTGACGCTAGCTTTGCACTCCAAACATTGACCTCAAGTATTTTAACATCCACATAACATAATAAAATGGCTCGAATCCAGACTGTAACAATGCAACATATTAATTGAATTAACAAATGTATACTGCAAGTTGAAGTAACAGATATTTGATTTAATATGCATATGTTACCATGGAAATGTCAAATACGTCACAACACATAATCAGAACATGCTGGGAATTGACGTGCATCATGTGAGGTTATTTGTCCATGACATACAAGTTCAGAATAAGTGTTATACATTGAAAATGAAAAGATGTGATACAAAATGACCCTGAATATTAGAAAAAATAAAGTTAAATGTAATTGGCAAGTTCACTTAAACGTCAATTACGTCATAACCAATCATCCGATCATGCTAAAAATTCGCAAGAGGCTCGAGTAATAATGTACACATGAGAATCAAGAATTAAATCTGCGAAGAACAATATGGGTTTGAGCATCTGATATACGAATGGCCAAAATATCAATTAAAAATCACATTTGACGTCATTGTGACGTCAGATGGCGTCCAATTTCAGAAATAACGGTAGATCTGGGAACTACTCCTGACGACCTTTCAAATGAGCTACTACTCGATATATTCGCAGAAGGTCAAGGTCAAGGTCATTTTTGAGGTCAACTTCGACCTCAGACGCTCGCAAAGGCTATCAGTCTTAGGCCTTAGGTGTAATGTAAAAGTTGTGAGGCTAAGGGAGTGCAATACTTTGTATTTACTTCCGTGTTTCTATCGCACTTAGTTCCTGAGATATAGTGACCTACATGGTTTTCACTTGCGGGTCAATATTGACCTTGACTTTCAACCTTTGACCTTGAAATTTCTCGGAAGAAAAAAACTCACCCTTGGATATGAACTGGTTCATCATTAGATTTTTATGCACATTTTTGACGCTTTCATCAGCATGGACAGCTTGAAACATGCAACTTCGCTTATTATGGGACTGATTTCGTTGCCATAGAAACGTCAGTTACGTCATAACGAATTGACCGATCGGGCTAAAAATTGACATTGAGCATGAGGGACCAGTCCCACGTCGTTTCCGAGCATCAGATCGAAAATCGGAGGAGGTGACCTTCGAGGTCAAATATTCGGCCTCAGGCGAACTTCTCAAGGTCAAGGACAAAGGTCAAGGTCAAGATCACAAAAGATAGAACTCGAGTATATCTACAATATGCACTTGATTTGAAGTCTCTACGACAATTAGAACCGGAGTTATAAGCACTTACGTGTTTTCGACGTTTTGCATGACCTTGACCTTGACCTTTGACCTAGATACACCAAAATAGGACGTTTTCTGCGCGGTGTTCTAGAGAATATGTGCACCAAATTTGGAGGAAATCGGGTGAGAAATGTGGACGCTAGGCTGTAAACAAACAAACAAACAAACGAGACGACATAGTCGACGCACTTGCCGGAATTCTGAAGGTCAAATGTCACATTCAAGGTCACCTAAGAACCGCCTTTTGATATGCTACAATATGGTCCTAGTTTGAACTCTCTGTGACGATTAGTTCCGAAGTTATTGTCATTTATGTTATTTTGCCCTTTTTCTTGACCTTGACCTTGACCTTTGACCTTTGTACTCAATTTCGTAGAGGTCATTGCTGTCAATATGCATATCAAGTTTCAGGAGATTCTATACAGTATTGACGATGTTATGGCCTTTTGAAATTTCGGAAATTTGACGTTTATGACGTCATTGTAACGTCAGTTTACGTCGCAGCGCCGAAAATAAGGTACCATTGGAATCATGGGCTCAAGACCTTTCAAATGATATACTACTCGATATGGTGCACTGAACTTCGTATTTGACCTTGACTTCGACCGCATACAAACTTCTCAAAGTCAAGGTCAAAAGTCAAGGTCAAGGTCACAAAAAATAGAACTCGAGTTTATCTACGATATGCACTTGATTTGAAGTCTCTAGGACAATTAGACCAGAAGTTATGGCCACTTATGTATTTTTAACATTTTGCGTGACCTTGACCTTGACCTTCGACCTTGAGTCACAAAAATTGTGCATTGCCTGTGCATGAAGACAGATATTATACTTGTATAATTTCATCAGAATTGAACAAGGTTTGTGGACACTATGACTGTTTGAAGTTGTGAAAAATTAACGTTTATGACGTCACTGTGACGTCAATAAACGTCACACCTCAAAACCTATGAGAAAGTATGTACCAGGGAATCAAGACCTTTCATTTGATATACTACTTGATAGGTTTTAGTCAGTTTGAAAATTTGACCTTGAAGTTCTCCTCATATGACCTTATTTTCCTGACCAAGTTCAAGGTCAATCATGAAATTGACATATAAGTCCGATTGCTATACCTCTTCTGAATGATATGGTTTAAATTTCATGAACTTACGACAATTTAAACGGATGTTATTACCGGAAACGTGCTTTTCTGGGATTTCGATGACCTTGACCTTGACCTTTGACGTTTGTACTTAAATTCGTAGAGGTCATTGCTGTCAATATGCATATCAAGTTTCAAGAGATTCCATACAGTATTGAAGATGTTATGGCCTTTTGAAATTTCGGAAATTTGACGTCTATGACGTCATTGCGACGTCAGTGTACGTCGCAGCGCCAAAAATAAAATATCACTGGATATCACTGTATGACATCCCTTGAGCAGAATTGAATGAGCTTTCCAGTGGTGTAATGCATTCTTCTCTAGGATAAATACTTACCGAGATACAGCCGTATTTCGAAAAATTGATGTTTGGCGTTATGACGTCATTGACGTTCTACGTAGCATGTCGAAACTCGGTAAATGCCTGAGTATTGATATTCCACATATGTTGTCAAAGTTATAGCCGAATAGCTTCAATGCAATGTGGATACTAGAAAGTATGCCGAAATGTATGACTGGCCTTACGTTTATGACGTCATACCGAAAAATCTATCTTGATGGAAAAGAACCACACGTGGCCTCATTTAAGCAGAATTGAATGAGCTTTCAGGCGGTGCATTCCGTTCCACTCTAGGATAAATACTTACCGAGATACAACCTTATTTCAAAAGTGACGTTTGACGTCGTGACGTCATCGTCGTTGCACGTAAAGACTTGAAACTCAATATATGACTGGGTATTAATATTCCAAATATTTCCTCATTACTAAAGTCAAATGAGTTGAAATTTGATAACACTGGATGCTTGAAAGTTTGCTGAAAAGTCGAAAATTCGAATGACAGGCCTTACGTTTGTGACGTCATAGCGGGAAATCTATCATGGCGGAAAAGTATCAAACAGTACTCTCCTAAACCGGAATTCAACGAGCTTTCCAATGGTGCAATCTGCTTCTCTGTACGACAAATAACTTCGATATAGAGCCCCATTTTGAAAATTGACGTTTGACGTCATGACGTCATCGTCGTTGCACGTAACGTCTTGAAACTCAATATATGACTGGGTATTAATATTCCAAACATGTCCTCATGACTACATTCAAATAACTCCAAATTTGAGAACACTGTGGATGCTTGAAAGTTTGTTGAAAAGTCGAAAAATTGGTATGACCGGCCTTACGTTTGTGACGTCATAGCGGAAAATCTATCATGGCGGAAAAATATCGGACAGTACCCTCCTAAACCAGAATTCAACGAGCTTTTCAATGGTGCAATTCGCTGCTCTGTACGACAAATACTTTCCGATATATAGCCCCATTTTAAAAATTGACGTTTCACGTCGTGACGTCATTGACGTTCAACCGATCCAAGTAAAACTTTGCAGTATGATGCACGATATCAACATATATCGGTGTGCTAAGTTTCAGAGGTATCGATTCAAATATGACTGCTGTGTGAAATTTTGAAAATTCGCCGATGATGAGAGACAGGAGAAAGAATCAAATTCGTGACCCCCAATTTTTCGACCTGGGGCGCAAATCGCGAGTTTTGGTCGTAGGACCATCGGACATACACCATATGATGTGTAATTGACCAAATAAAAATACAAAAATAATTAGAAAAAATAATTCTATGTAGAACGTCAGTAATTGCGATTTTTCGATTTTGACCTTTTGCGTGACCCTGACCTTGACCTTTGACCTAGACACACCAAAATAGGACGTTTTCTTCCCATAACGTCAGCCAATGTGCACACAAAGTTTCGAAGCTTTAGAACAAAAACTCTGGACGCTAGAGTGCGAACAGACAAACAAACAAACAAACGAGACGACATAGTCGACGCACTTGCCGGAATTCTGAAGGTCAAATGTCACATTCAAGGTCACCTAAGAACCGCCTTTTGATATGCTACAATATGGTCCTAGTTTGAACTCTCTGTGACGATTAGTTCCGAAGTTATTGTCATTTATGTTATTTTGCCCTTTTTCTTGACCTTGACCTTGACCTTGACCTTTGACCTTTGTACTCAATTTCGTAGAGGTCATTGCTGTCAATATGCATATCAAGTTTCTGGAGATTCTATACAGTATTGACGATGTTATGGCCTTTTGAAATTTCGGAAATTTGACGTTTATGACGTCATTGTAACGTCAGTTTACGTCGCAGCGCCGAAAATAAGGTACCATTGGAATCATGGGCTCAAGACCTTTCAAATGATATACTACTCGATATGGTGCACTGAACTTCGTATTTGACCTTGACTTCGACCGCATACAAACTTCTCAAAGTCAAGGTCAAAAGTCAAGGTCACAAAAAATAGAACTCGAGTTTATCTACGATATGCACTTGATTTGAAGTCTCTAGGACAATTAGACCAGAAGTTATGGCCACTTATGTATTTTTAACATTTTGCGTGACCTTGACCTTGACCTTCGACCTTGAGTCACAAAAATTGTGCATTGCCTGTGCATGAAGACAGATATTATACCTGTATAATTTCATCAGAATCGAACAAGGTTTGTGGACACTATGACTGTTTGAAATTGTGAAAAATTAACGTTTATGACGTCACTGTGACGTCAATAAACGTCACACCTCAAAACTGATGAGAAAGTATGTACCAGGGAATCAAGACCTTTCATTTGATATACTACTTGATAGGTTTTAGTCAGTTTGAAAATTTGACCTTGAAGTTCTCCTCATATGACCTTATTTTCCTGACCAAGTTCAAGGTCAATCATGAAATTGACATATAAGTCCGATTGCTATACCTCTTCTGAATGATATGGTTTAAATTTCATGAACTTACGAAAATTTAAACGGATGTTATTACCGGAAACGTGCTTTTCTGGGATTTCGATGACCTTGACCTTGACCTTTGACGTTTGTACTTAAATTCGTAGAGGTCATTGCTGTCAATATGCATATCAAGTTTCAAGAGATTCCATACAGTATTGAAGATGTTATGGCCTTTTGAAATTTCGGAAATTTGACGTCTATGACGTCATTGCGACGTCAGTGTACGTCGCAGCGCCAAAAATAAAATATCACTGGATATCACTGTATGACATCCCTTGAGCAGAATTGAATGAGCTTTCCAGTGGTGTAATGCATTCTTCTCTAGGATAAATACTTACCGAGATACAGCCGTATTTCGAAAAATTGATGTTCGGCGTTATGACGTCATTGACGTTCTACGTAGCATGTCGAAACTCGGTAAATGCCTGAGTATTGATATTCCACATATGTTGTCAAAGTTATAGCCGAATAGCTTCAATGCAATGTGGATACTAGAAAGTATGCCGAAATGTATGACTGGCCTTACGTTTATGACGTCATACCGAAAAATCTATCTTGATGGAAAAGAACCACACATGGCCTCATTTAAGCAGAATTGAATGAGCTTTCAGGCGGTGCATTCCGTTCCACTCTAGGATAAATACTTACCGAGATACAACCTTATTTCAAAAGTGACGTTTGACGTCGTGACGTCATCGTCGTTGCACGTAAAGACTTGAAACTCAATATATGACTGGGTATTAATATTCCAAATATTTCCTCATTACTAAAGTCAAATGAGTTGAAATTTGATAACACTGGATGCTTGAAAGTTTGCTGAAAAGTCGAAAATTCGAATGACAGGCCTTACGTTTGTGACGTCATAGCGGGAAATCTATCATGGCGGAAAAGTATCAAACAGTACTCTCCTAAACCGGAATTCAACGAGCTTTCCAATGGTGCAATCTGCTTCTCTGTACGACAAATAACTTCCGATATAGAGCCCCATTTTGAAAATTGACGTTTGACGTCATGACGTCATCGTCGTTGCACGTAACGTCTTGAAACTCAATATATGACTGGGTATTAATATTCCAAACATGTCCTCATGACTACATTCAAATAACTCCAAATTTGAGAACACTGTGGATGCTTGAAAGTTTGTTGAAAAGTCGAAAAATTGGTATGACCGGCCTTACGTTTGTGACGTCATAGCGGAAAATCTATCATGGCGGAAAAATATCGGACAGTACCCTCCTAAACCAGAATTCAACGAGCTTTTCAATGGTGCAATTCGCTGCTCTGTACGACAAATACTTTCCGATATATAGCCCCATTTTAAAAATTGACGTTTCACGTCGTGACGTCATTGACGTTCAACCGATCCAAGAAAAACTTTGCAGTATGATGAACGATATCAACATATATCGGTGTGCTAAGTTTCAGAGGTATCGATTCAAATATGACTGCTGTGTGAAATTTTGAAAATTCGCCGATGATGAGAGACAGGAAAAAGAATCAAATTCGTGACCCCCAATTTTTCGACCTGGGGCGCAAATCGCGAGTTTTGGTCGTAGGACCATCGGACATACACCATATGATGTGTAATTGACCATATAAAAATACAAAAATAATTAGAAAAAATAATTCTATGTAGAACGTCAGTAATTGCGATTTTTCGATTTTGACCTTTTGCGTGACCTTGACCTTGACCTTTGACCTAGACACACCAAAATAGGACGTTTTCTTCCCATAACGTCAGCCAATGTGCACACGAAGTTTCGAAGCTTTAGAACAAAAACTCTGGACGCTAGAGTGCGAACAGACAAACAAACAAACGAGAAAACGCTGCAAGCAGCCTTGGCGAAATGCAGCGTCTTTTTTGCGTTTTAGATTTTAGCATTTTGACAGATTTGATGATATTTGCCATAAAACTAGATAACAGCATTACAATGAGATTACATCAGCGCTGTTCACAATTGTCTGAGCTGATGTTGCTCAAATACTTGAAAATTGAGCTGGACACACTTCAGATTTGATGACTTCTTGAGCGATACTTCAGACATTAATTGCAATATACAGTGGTTTTTTTATCACTGCTCCGCAGTGATACTTGGCGAAATCCAACTGTGAAAAACTAATTGAATTTTTAATTTTGAAATGTCATTGAGGAGCAGTTTGTGTTATAAACAAAAACTATATTGGTGGGACAATTGCATTTACTAAATGCATTATTGGTGTCTGATAGATGTAGTTTAATCATGACAGTTACCATAGTATTGACACTTTGAAAAAATCTGACACGTTAAAATTGATTGGATTTTTCGATTTTGTAGTTACTACCTGTAACGTTGGTGGCAATTGTGTAATTCAACTGTGCCAATAACTCAAAAGTATTCACAGCATGTCAACTTGATAGCAGTATATGTTTGTTTTATTTTACACTAAAACGGCCTGAGAACTGAACAATGGGCATCCTGAGCCAATTCGCTTGAAAATAATTCTACTTTCGGTTTTGTGTAATTTGACACCACAGGTGTAATCTGATACCAAACCACACCTAGTATATAAACATTCTTCCTCCAGTTTGGTGTAATTTGACACAACAGCTGCATTCTGATACCAAACCTCACCTATTATATTGCAAATTAGCCCTCTGGGTGAGAAAATAACGTTCTTTTTGCTCTATGATCAATATTTAATGAGATATGGAGGTTTTTATGGAAAGTGGGTGATAATAGGGGAAAGTATCATTTTTGGGCCTTAAAAGACACCAAAATGGAAAAATAACTGATCCTTGGGCATCCTGAGCCCATTTGCTTGAAAAATAATTCTACTTCCGGTTTGGTGTAATTTGACACCACAGGTGTAATCTGATAACAAACCACACTTAGTTTAATGCCAATTCGCCCTTTGGGTCCCAAAATAACGTCCCTTTTGCTCTACGATCAATATTTAACGAGATATGGAGGTTTTTATGGGAAGTGAGTGATAATAGGGGAAAGTATCACTTTTGGGCATTGAAAGACACCAAATTGGAAAAATAACTGATCTCTGGGCATCCTGAGCCCATTTGCTTGAAAAATAATTCTACTTCCGGTTTGGTGTAATTAGACACCATAGGTGTAATCTGATAACAAACCACACTTAGTTTAATGTCAATTAGCCCTTTGGGTCCCAAAATAACGTCCTTTTTGCTCTACGATCAATATTTAATGAGATATGGAGGTTTTTATGGGAAGTGAGTGATAATAGGGGAAAGTATCACTTTTGGGCATTGAAAGACACCAAATTGGCTTAATAACTTATCCTTGGGCATCCTGAGCCCATTTGCTTGAAAAATAATTCTACTTCCGGTTTGGTGTAATTTGACACCACAGGTGTAATCTGATACCAAACCACACTTACTATATTGCCAATTAGCCCTATGGGTCCGAAAATAGCGTCCTTTTTGCTCTATGATCAATATTTATTGAGATATGGAGGATTTTATGGAAAGTGGGTGATAATAGGGGAAAGTATCAATTTTTGGCCTTGAAACACACCAAAACGGCCTTATTACTGATCCTTGGGCATCCTGGGCCCATTTGCTTGAAAAATAATTCTACTTCCGGTTTGGTCTAATTTGACACCACAGGTGTAATCTGATACCAAACCACACCTAATAAATTGCCAATTAGCCCTACGGGTCCAAAAATAACGTCCTTTTTGCTCTACGATCAATATTCACTGAGATATGGAGGTTTTCATTGAAAAGTGGGTGATAATAGGGGAAAGTATCAATTTTTGGCCTTCAAACACACCAAAATGGCCTAAAAACTGATCCTTGGGCATCCTGAGTCCATTTGCTTGGAAAATAATTCTACTTCCGGTTTGGTGTGAGATGACGTCATCATAGTGAAATACATGCTAATTTGCATAATCTATGATTTTTAAATATTATACCTATGTGACTGATCCGAAAATAATGTTATTTTTGCTCTATCTGCAATAGTTTTTGAGATATGGACCTTTTAAGTTTATCATTGGCTTAAATGGCAGGCGATTTTCAAAACGTTCCTGTGACCTTGACCTTTGACCTACGACCTTGAAAAACAATAGGGGATCTAAGAATTCAGATGTGCATGTGTGGTCAAAATTTCACAAAAATCAGACGAAAATTGCGCCCTCTAGAGGGCGAACAGACAAACAAACAAACTAACAAAATTACAAACAAAATTACAAACAAACATCCAAACCGATCAACATACTTGGCAAAATCGAAGATTTCGCCAAGTAACAAACACACAAACAAAACCACGAACAGACCAACATACTTGCCGAAATCGTAGATTCCGGCAAGTAATGAAGCAATCGCTCAAAGAGCTAGGACTTGGCAAAATAAAGTCAATGAACTTGAACAGATGCCTATAAACCAGCTAAATAACGTTCTGAGAGAGACTTGAATAGTTCTTTTTTTTTAAATTATCTAGTTGCTGTTAAGTAAGTTGTACATGTATTAAACTGTGCAGTTATGCTATAAAAGACATGATCCTGTAAGTTAGAGAGAAAAAAACAAGTTTTGAGAGAGAGTTGAACCCGGGTCTGTGAATTCAAAGTCCTGAGCTCTATGCACAGCACCAAAGTTGCCAACAGTGTGAAGTGGTGTATTTATTGTATGTACTGCTAAAAACCGGGAATGGGGCCGATTCCTTTGCCGGTTCGTCACCCCCAGCAGTCCTAATATAAGGGAGCCTGTCGCTTGACACAGACTGTATTTAGACTAGAGTTTTAGGCTTTGTTATATCACTTGTACATCACTGAGTTAGAAAACCACCGAAATGTTGTTTGAGATCTGCATTTGGATACATATATGATACACTGTATTACTATGCAACCGAGCGTGTGTATTTAGGACGGGACATGTCCACAGGGGGTAATCGTTTCTACAGCTTATTGGCGTGTGAACGGATTGAGAATCAGATTCACCCCACTGCTCTTTCTACTTTGATATCTCGGCGAGTTTTCAATTTATTCCAAATGTAAAAGGTGCATTATAAACTAGAAATAACACTGCAACTGACTGTATAAAAAGTAAATTAGAGGTAAAAGAGATTAGAGTTTTGAGGGAGGGTTGAACACGGGTCTTTGGATTCAAAGTCTTACGCTCTATCAACTGCACCAACGGTGCCGACAGTGTGAAGAAGTGTATTCCATGTAACAGTTACTTTATGGTTTTCCAGCCTCCATAGTTATAGTTATGTAACGGTTTTTCAGTCGCCAAGACAACAGTTTTTAAGCTATGACCTTCAAAATCAATAGGCTTGTGCAGGAGTCTTATGCGCATCTTCTTTGAAAATTTCATGTCATTCCGACAAGGACTGCGCCCGCTATCGTGCGAACAGACGGACAGAACACATATTTGATCGCTGAGCAACATACAACTGAAGCAATCGCTCAAAGAGCTAGGACTTGGCAAAATAAAGTAATGAACTTGAAAAGAAGTCTATAATAAACCAGCTAAAAAACGTTTTGAGAGAGACTTGAATAGTTTTTTCTAGTTGCTGTTAAGTAAGTTGTACATGTATTAAATTGTGCAGTTATGCTATAAAAGACATGATTTTGTAAGTTAGAGAGAAAAAACAAGTTTTGAGAGAGAGTTGAACCCGGGTCTGTGGATTCAAAGTCCTGAGCTCTACGCACAGCACCAACGTGAATAACAGCATGAAGTGGTGTATGTATGGTAACAGGTCCTTCAAGGCAAATTACTGCTAGAAACCGGGAATGGGGCCGGTTTCCTCTGCCGGTTGATCACCCCCAATAGTTCTGATATAAAGTGGCCTGTCGTTTGACACAGACTGTATTAAGAGTAGAGTTTTAGGCTTTGTTATATCACTAGTACATCACTGAGTCAGAAAACCACCAAAATGTTGTTTGAGATCTGCATTTGGATACATATATGATATACTGTATTACTACACAACCAAGTTTTGTATATTCAGGAGATAACACAGATGCGCTATGATGCATGAAACACATGATCATAATGGAACCAATGAGACACTGTAAATGACTTGGAAAAATATATACCAAGAAATAATTGAGTGTGATGACATAGAATTGACGAAGATTACTGCTGCTATATATATTTGCTGAATTTGTACACTACGAATGTGTTGTTTCCTTGTTTGGAATTGAATACATGATCTCATAATGGAGAAAAAAAAATAGTTTTGAGATAGTATTGAACCCGGGTTTGTGGATTCAAAGTCCTACACTCTACACTCAGCACTAACGTGGCTGGCGATGTGAAGCGGAGTGTTTCATATAGCAATGCTATTATCGTTTTCATGTACCGCTATTCAGTAACGATTTTCTGTTGCCGTGACAACAGTTTCAGAGCTATGATGTTCCAAATCAAAAGGGTTATGCGGACATTCCGTGCACATATTATGTGAGAATTTCGTCAAAATCACACAAGAATCGACCGCACAGCAATGTGTTAAACTTTGGATCCGAAATTCCTGACCCCCATTTATTTCACCTGGAGTTTAAATCCTCAATTTTGACTCAACCGCTGTCGGTCATACATCAAATGATGCAGAATTGGCCATAGTAAAAGACGTGAACACTTTTGGAAGTGCAGGTGGAATGAAAGTGGAGTTATGACGATTTTTAATTTTGTGGTTTTTCAATGACCTTGGCGTTAATTCTTGACCTTTGACCTTGAGAAACAACAGGAATGTGCCGTTATACTGTGTGCATATGCTGTCAAAATTTCATAAGAATCCGACAAAAATTGACTGCACAGCAATGCATGAAACTTTTGATCCAGAAACTCCTGACCCCCGTCTTTTTAACCCGGAGTCAAAATCGTCAATTTTGATGCAACAGCTGTCGGCCATACATCAAAAGATGCAGAATTGGCCATAGTATTCGACGCTAGAAATCTCGAAACTCCAGATAAAATATAACTGGACTTATTACGATTTTAAATTTTTTGGTTTTTGAACGACCTTGACGTCAATTTTTGACCTTTGACCTTCAGAAACGAAAGGCTTATGAGGAAGATCTTTGCACATGTTGTGTCAAAATTTCATGAAAATCCGACAAGAATTGCGCCCGCTATCGTGCGAACGGACGGACAGACAAACATACAAACAAACAAACAAACAAACAAACAAACAAGATGACTGACCAACATACTTGGCAAAATTTATTTTGCCAAGTAATGAAGCAATCGCTCAAAGAGCTAGGACTTGGCAAAATAAAGTCATGAACTTGAAAAGAAGTCTATAAAAAAACAGCTAAAAAACGTTTTGAGAGAGACTTCAATAGTTATTTTTTTTTAAATTATCTGTTTGCTGTCAAGTAAGTCGTACATGTATTAAATTGTGCAGTTTTGCTATAAAAGACATGATCCTGTAAGTTAGAGAGAAAAAACAAGTTTTGAGAGAGAGTTGAACCCGGGTCCGTGGATTCAAAGTCCTGAGCTCTATGCACAGCACCAACCTGGCCCACAGCGTCAAGTGGTGTATGTATTGTAAAAGGTCCTCTATGGCAAGTTACTGCTAAAAACCGGGAATCGGGCCCGTTTGCTCCGCCGTTTGATCACCCCCAATAGTTCTGATATAAAGTGGCCTGTCGTTTGACACAGACTGTATTAAGAGTGAAGTTTTAGGCTTTGTTGTATAACCAGCACATCACTGAGTTAGAAAACCACCGAAATGTTGTTTGAGATCTGCATTTGGATACATATATGATATACTGTATTACTACGCAACCGAGTTTTGTATATTCAGGAGATAACACAGATGCGCTATGATGCATGAAACACATGATCATAATGGAACCAATGAGACACTGTAAATGACTTGGAAAAATATATACCAAGAAATAATTGAGTGTGATGACATAGAAATGACGAAGATTACTGCTGCCATATATATTTGCTGAATTTGTACACTACGAATGTGTTGTTTCCTTGTTTGGAATTGAATACATGATCTCAAAATGAAGAAAAAAAATAGTTTTGAGATAGTATTGAACCCAGGTTTGTGGATTCAAAGTCCTACACTCTACGCTCAGCACTAACGTGGCTGGCAATGTGAAGCGGAGTGTTTCATATAGCAATGCTATTATCGTTTTCATGTAATGCTTTTCAGTAACGATTTTCTGTTGCCGTGACAACAGTTTCAGAGCTATGATGTTCCAAATCAAAAGGGTTATGCGGACATTCCGTGCACATATTATGTGAGAATTTCGTCAAAATCACACAAGCATCGACTGCACAGCAATGTGTTAAACTTTGGATCCGAAATTCCTGACCCCCATGTATTTCACCTGGAGTTTAAATCGTCAATTTTGATTCAACCGCTGTCGGTCATACATCAAAAGATGCAGAATTGGCCATAATAAAAGACGTGGACACTTTTGGAAGTGCAGGTGGAATGAAAGTGGACTTGTGACCATTTTTAATTTTTTGGTTTTTCAACGACCTTGTCGTTAATTCTTGACCTTTGACCTTGAGAAACGACAGGAATATGCCGACATCTGGTGTGCATGTGCTGTGAAAATTTCATAAGAATCCGACAAGAATTGACTGCACAGCAATGCATGAAACTTTTGATCCAGAAACTCCTGACCCCCGTCTATTTAACCTGGAGTAAAAATCGTCAATTTTCACTCAACAGCTGTCGGCCATACATCAAAAGATGCAGAATTGGCCATAGTAATCGATGCTAGAAATCTCGAAACTCCAGATAAAATATAACTGGAGTTATTACGATTTTTAATTTTTTGGTTTTTGAACGACCTTGACGTCAATTTTTGACCTTTGACCTTCAGAAACGAAAGGCTTCTGTGGAAGATCTTTGCACATGTTGTGTCAAAATTTCATGAAAATCCGACAAGAATTGCGCTCGCTATCGTGCAAACTGACGGACAGACAAACATACAAACAAACAAATGAAGCAATCGCTCAGAGAGCTAGGACTTGGCAAAATAAAGTAATGAACTGGAAAAGAAGTTTATACACTAGCTTTTACACTAGCTTGATACAGTTATTAAATTGTGTTGTTATGTTGTTTAGAACGAAACTCATGATCATGATTGTGTAAGTTGAAAATAAAAATAAAATAATTTCAAGAGAGATTTGAACCCGGGTCTGTGGATTCAAAGTCCTGAGCTCTACGCACAGCACCAAAGTGGCCGACAGCGTCAAGTTGTGTTGTATTGTGACAGTTCCTCTATGGCAAATTACTGCTAAAAACCGGGAATGGGGCCGGTTCCTTTGCCGGTTCGTCACCCCCAGCAGTCCTAATATAAGGGAGCCTGTCGCTTGACACAGACTGTATTTAGACAAGAGTTTTAGGCTTTGTCATATCACTTGTACATCACTGAGTTAGAAAACCACTGAAATGTTGTTTGAGATCTGCATTTGGATACATATATGATACACTGTATTACTATGCAACCGAGCGTGTGTATTTAGGACGGGACATGTCCACAGGGGGTAATCGTTTCTACAGCTTATTGGCGTGTGAACGGATTGAGAATCAGATTCACCCCACTGCTCTTTCTACTTTGATATCTCGGCGAGTTTTCAATCTATTCCAAATGTGAAAGGTGCATTATAAACTAGAAATAACACTGCAACTGACTGTATAAAAGCTAAGTTAGAGATAAAAGAGATTAGAGTTTTGAGAGAGGGTTGAACACGGGTCTTTGGATTCAAAGTCTTACGCTCTATCCACTGCACCAACGTTGCCGACAGTGTGAAGAAGTGTATTCCATGTAACAGTTACTTTATGGTTTTCCAGCCTCCATAGTTATAGTTATGTAACGGTTTTTCAGTCGCCAAGACAACAGTTTTTAAGCTATGACCTTCAAAATCAATAGGCTTGTGCAGGAGTCTTATGCGCATCTTCTTTGAAAATTACATGTCATTCCGACAAGGATTGCGCCCGCTATCGTGCGAACAGACGGACAGAACACATATTTGATCGCTGAGCAACATACAACTGAAGCAATCGCTCAAAGAGCTAGGACTTGGCAAAATAAAGTAATGAACTGGAAAAGCAGTCTATACACTAGCTTTTACACTAGCTTGATACAGTTATTAAATTGTGTTGTTATGTTGTTTAAAACGAAATTCATGATCATGATTGTGTAAGTTGAAAATAAAAATAAAATAATTTCAAGAGAGATTTGAACCCGGGTCCGTGAATTCAAAGTCCTGAGCTCTATGCACTGCACCAACGGGGCTGACAGCATCAAGTTGTGTTGTATTGTAACAGGTCCTTTACGGCAAATTACTGCTAAAAACCGGGAATGGGGCTGATCTCTACGCCATTTCGTCACCCAGGATAGTTCTGATATAAAAGAGCCTGTCGCTTGCCACAGATTGTATTTAGACAAGAGTTTTAGGCTTCGTTATATCACTTGTACACCTCTGAGTCAGAAAACAAAAGAAATGTTGTTTGAGATCTGCATTTGGATACTTTTATGATATACTGTATTACTACGCAACCGAGATGGAACGATATAATGATGTATGTATTATTGATAGAATCTAGCTAACACGGATGCGCTATGATGCATAAAAGACACGATCATGATGGAACCAATGAGACACCAATAACACTGCAACTGACTGTATAAAAACTAAGTTAGAGATAAACGAGATTAGAGTTTTGAGGGAGGGTTGAACACGGGTCTTTGGATTCAAAGTCTTACGCTCTATCCACTGCACCAACATTGCCGACAGTGTGAAGAAGTGTATTCCATGTAACAGTTACTTTATGGTTTTCCAGCCTCCATAGTTACAGTTATGTAACGGTTTTTCAGTCGCCAAGACAACAGTTTTTAAGCTATGACCTTCAAAATCAATAGGCTTGTGCAGGAGTCTTATGCGGATCTTCTTTGAAAATTTCATGTCATTCCGGCAAGGATTGCGCCCGCTATCGTGCGAACAGACGGACAGAACACATATTTGATCGCTGAGCAAAATACAACTGAAGCAATCGCTCAAAGAGCTAGGACTTGGCAAAATAAAGTTAATGAACTTAAGAGAAGTCTGTACACTAGCTTTTACACTAGCTTGATACAGTTATTAAATTGTGTTGTTATGTTCCTTAGATCTAAATTCATGATCATGATTGTGTAAGTTGAAAATAAAAATAAAAATAGTTTCAAGAGAGACTTGAACCCAGGTAGGTGTATTCAAAGTCCTACACTCTATGCACAGCACCAACGTGACCGAAAGTGTGAAGTGGTGTATTTATTGTATGTACTGCTAAAAACCGGGAATGGGACCGGTTCCCTTGCCGGTTCGTCACCCCCAGCAGTCCTAATATAAGGGAGCCTGTGGCTTGACACAGACTGTTTTTAGACTAGAGTTTTAGGCTTTGTTATATCACTTGTACATCATTGAGTTAGAAAACCACTGAAATGTTGTTTGAGATCTGCATCTGGATACATATATGATATACTGTATTGCTATGCAACCGAGCGTGTGTATTTAGGACGGGACATGTCCACAGGGGGTAATCGTTTCTACAGCTTATTGGCGTGTGAACGGATTGAGAATCAGATTCACCCCACTGCTCTTTCTACTTTGATATCTCGGCGAGTTTTCAATCTATTCCAAATGTAAAAGGTGCATTATAAACTAGAAATAACACTGCAACTGACTGTATAAAAACTAAGTTAGAGATAAAAGAGATTAGAGTTTTGAGGGAGGGTTGAACACGTTTCTTTGGATTCAAAGTCTTACGCTCTATCCACTGCACCAACGTTGCCGACAGTTTGAAGAAGTGTATTACATGTAACAGTTACTTAATGTTTTTCCAGCCTCCATAGTTATAGTTATGTAACGGTTTTTCAGTCGCCAAGACAACAGTTTTTAAGCTATGACATTCAAAATCAATAGGCTTGTGCAGGAGTCTTTTGCGCATCTTCTTTGAAAATTTCATGTCATTCCGACAAGGATTGTACTCGCTATCGTGCGAACAGACGGACAGAACACATATTTGATCGCTGAGCAACATACAACTGAAGCAATCGCTCAAAGAGCTAGGACTTGGCAAAAAAAATCAATGAACTTAAACAGATGTCTATAAACCAGCTAAAAAACGTTCTGAGAGAGACTTGAATAGTTCTTTTTTATAAATTATCCATTTGCTGTTAAGTAAGTTGTACATGTATTAAATTGTACAGTTATGCTATAGAAGACATGGTCTTGTAAGTTAGAGAGAAAAAAAAACAAGTTTTGAGAGAGAGTTGAACCGGGGGTCTTTGGATTCAGAGTCCTGAGCTCTATGCACAGCACCAAAGTTGCCGACAGTGTGAAGTGGTGTATTCGTTGTATGTACTGCTAAAAACCGGGAATGGGGCCGGTTCCTTCGCCGGTTCGTCACCCCCAGCAGTCCTAATATAAGGGAGCCTGTCGCTTGACACAGACTGTATTTACACTAGAGTTTTAGGCTTTGTTGTATCACTAGCACATCACTGAGTTAGAAAACCACCGAAATGTTGTTTGAGATCTGCATTTGGATACATATATGATATACTGTATTACTACGCAACCGAGTTTTGTATATTCAGGAGATAACACAGATGCGCTATGATGCATGAAACACATGATCATAATGGAACCAATGAGACACTGTAAATGACTTGGAAAAATATATACCAAGAAATAATTGAGTGTGATGACATAGAAATGACGAAGATTACTGCTGCCATATACATTTGCTGAATTTGTACACTACGAATGTGTTGTTTCCTTGTTTGGAATTGAATACATGATCTCATAATGGAGAAAAAAAATAGTTTTGAGATAGTATTGAACCCGGGTTTGTGGATTCAAAGTCCTACACTCTACGCTCAGCACTAACGTGGCTGGCGATGTGAAGCAGAGTGTTTCATATAGTAATGCTATTATCGTTTTCATGTAATGCTTTTCAGTAACGATTTTCTGTTGCCGTGACAACAGTTTCAGAGCTATGATGTTCCAAATCAAAAGAGTTATGCGGACATTCCGTGCACATATTATGTGAGAATTTCGTCAAAATCACACAAGAATCGACCGCACAGCAATGTGTTAAACTTTGGATCCGAAATTCCTGACCCCCATTTATTTCACCTGGAGTTTAAATCGTCAATTTTGATTCAACCGCTGTCGGTCATACATCAAATGATGCAGAATTGGCCATAATAAAAGATGTGAACACTTTTGGAAGTGCAGCTGGAATGAAAGTGGAGTTATGACGATTTTTAATTTTGTGGTTTTTCAATGACCTTGGCGTTAATTCTTGACCTTTGACCTTGAGAAACAAGAAGAATGTGCCGTTATTTTGTGTGCATATGCTGTCAAAATTTCATAAGAATCCGACAAAAATTGACTGCACAGCAATGCAAGAAACTTTTGATCCAGAAACTCCTGACCCCCGTCTTTTTAACCCGGAGTCAAAATCGTCAATTTTGATGCAACAGCTGTCGGCCATACATCAAAAGATGCAGAATTGGCCATAGTATTCGAGGCTAGAAATCTCGAAACTCCAGATAAAATATAACTGGACTTATTACGATTTTAAATTTTTTGGTTTTTGAACGACCTTGACGTCAATTTTTGACCTTTGACCTTCAGAAACGAAAGGCTTATGAGGAAGATCCTTGCACATGTTGTGTCAAAATTTCATGAAAATCCGACAAGAATTGCGCCCGCTATCGTGCGAACGGACGGACAGACAAACATACAAACAAACAAACAAGATGACTGACCAACATACTTGGCAAAATTTATTTTGCCAAGTAACAAACAAATGAAGCAATCGCTCAAAGAGCTAGGACTTGGCAAAATAAAGTTAATGATCTTGAAGAGAGGTCTATAAACTAGCTAAAAAAACGTTCTGAGAGAGACTTGAATAGTTCTTTTTTTTAAATTATCTAGTTGCTTTTAAGTAAGTTGTAATTGTGCAGTTATGCTATAAAAGACATGATCCTGTAAGTTAGAGAGAAAAAAACAAGTTTTGACAGAGAGTTGAACCCGGGTCTGTGGATTCAATGTCCTGAGCTCTATGCACAGCACCAAAGTTGCCGACAGTGTGAAGTGGTGTATTTATTGTATGTACTGCTAAAAACCGGGAATGGGGCCCGTTTGCTCCGCCGGTTCATCACCCCCAATAGTTCTGATATAAAGTAGCCTGTCGTTTGACACAGACTGTATTAAGAGTAGAGTTTTAGGCTTTTTTATATCACTAGTACATCACTGAGTCAGAAAACCACCGATATGTTGTTTGAGACCTGCATTTGGATACATATATGATATACTGTATTAATACGCAACCGAGTGTTCTGGTATATTTAGGAGTTAACAGAGATGCGCTATGATGCATGAAAAACATGATCATAATGGAACCAATGAGACACTGTAAATGATTTAAGGAATACATAGTGAGAAATAATTAAGTGTGATGACATTGAAACAATGAAGATTACTCCTGCTACTTTTATTTGCTGAGTTTGTACGACACGATTGTGTTGTTTTGTTGTTTGGAATTAAATACATGTTAATTAAATATAAGGGAGAAAAAAAAAAGTTTTGAGAGAGTATTGAACCCGGGTCTGTGGATTCAAAGTCCTACGCTCTACGCACAGCACTAACGTGGCTTGCAATTTGAAGAGGTGTGTTTCATATAGCAATGCTATTATCGCTTTTATGTAATGCTTTTCAGTGACGATTTTCTGTTGCCGTGACAACAGTTTGAGAGCTATGATGTTCCAAATCAAAAGGGTTATGCGGACATTCCGTGCACATATTCTGTGAGAAGTTCGCCAAAATCACACAAGAATTGACTGCGCAGCAATGTGTTAAACTTTGGATCCAAAATTCTTGACCCCCATGTATTTCACCTGGAGTTTAAATCGTCAATTTTGATTCAACCGCTGTCGGTCATACATCGAATGATGCAGAATTGGCCATAATAAAAGACGTGAACACTTTTGGAAGTGCAGGTGGAATGAAAGTGGAGATATGACCATTTTTAATTTTTTGGTTTTTCAACGACCTTGGCGTTAATTCTTGACCTTTGACCTTGAGAAACGAGAGGAATATGCCGACATCTGGTGTGCATATGCTGTGAAAATTTCATAAGAATACGACAAGAATTGACTGCACAGCAATGCATGAAACTTTTGATCCAGAAACTCCTGACCCCCGTCTTTTTAACCTGGAGTCAAAATCGTCAATTTTCACTCAACAGCTGTCGGCCATACATCAAAAGATGCCGAATTGGCCATAGTAATCGATGCTAGAAATCTCGAAACTCCAGATAAAATATAACTGGAGTTATTACGATTTTCAATTTTTTGGTTTTTGAACGACCTTGACGTCAATTTTTGACCTTTGACCTTAAGAAACGAAAGGCTTATATGGAGAATCCTTGCACATGTTGTGTCAAAATTTCATGAAAATCCGACAAGAATTGCGCCCGCTATCGTGCAAACTGACGGACAGACAAACATACAAACAAACAAACAAGATGACTGACCAACATACTTGGCAAAATTTATTTTGCCAAGTAATGAAGCAATCGCTCAAAGAGCTAGGACTTGGCAAAATAAAGTAATGAACTTGAAAAGAAGTCTATAAAAAAACAGCTAAAAAACGTTTTGAGAGAGACTTGAATAGTTATTTTTTGTTAAATTATCTGTTTGCTGTCAAGTATGTCGTACATGTATTAAATTGTGCAGTTATGCTGTAAAAGACATGATCCTGTAAGTTAGAGAGACAAAACAAGTTTTGAGAGAGAGTTGAACCCGGGTCTGTGGATTCAAAGTCCTGAGCTCTATGCACAGCACCAAAGTTGCCGACAGTGTGAAGGGGTGTATTTATTGTATGTACTGCTAAAAACCGGGAAGGGGGCCGGTTCCTTTGCCAGTTCGTCATCGCCAGCAGTCCTAATGTAAGGGAGCCTGTCGCTTGACACAGACTGTATTTAGACTAGAGTTTTAGGCTTCGTTCTATCACTTGTACATCACTGAGTTAGAAAACCACTGAAATGTTGTTTGAGATCTGCATTTGGATACATATATGATATACTGTATTACTATGCAACCGAGCGTGTGTATTTAGGACGGGACATGTCCATAGGGGGTAATCCTTTCTACAGCTTATTGGCATGTGAACGGATTGAGAATCAGATTCACCCCGCTGCTCTTTCTACTTTGATATCTCGGCGAGTTTTCAATCTATTCCAAATGTAAAAGGTGCATTATAAACTAGAAATAACACTGCAACTGACTGTATAAAAACTAAGTTAGAGATAAAAGAGATTAGAGTTTTGAGGGAGGGTTGAACACGGGTCTTTGGATTCAAAGTCTTATGCTCTATCCACTGCACCAACGTTGCCGACAGTGTGAAGAAGTGTATTCCATGTAACAGTTACTTTATGGTTTTCCAGCCTCCATAGTTATAGTTATGTAACGGTTTTTCAGTCGCCAAGACAACAGTTTTTAAGCTATGACCTTCAAAATCAATAGGCTTGTGCAGGAGTCTTATGCGCATCTTCTTTGAAAATTTCATGTCATTCCGACAAGGATTGCGCCCGCTATCGTGCGAACAGACGGACAGAACACATATTTGATCGCTGAGCAACATACAACTGAAGCAATCGCTCAAAGAGCTAGGACTTGGCAAAATAAAGTAATGAACTTGAAGAGAAGTCTATAAACCAGCTTTGATCTATAAACCCTAGCATCATAATACTGTAATAATATTAAATTGTGCTGCTACATTCTTCAGAATTGAAAGCATGATCATGATCTTGTAAGTTACAGATGAAAAATTACAATGACAACAAGTGAACAAAACGAATAGAGACACTCGGTGAATACAAATCATGCCAGAATGGACTTAACACAGATGCATTATGATGCATGAAGGACACGATCATAATGGAACCAATGAGACACTGTTAAATGACTTTAAGGAATTCATAGTGAGAAATAATTAAGTATGATGACATAATAACGATAAAGATTACTCGTGCTACATTTATTTGCTGATTTTGTACACTACGAATGTGTTGTTTCGTTGTTTGGAATTGAATACATGATCTTTTAACGGAGAAAAAAAATAGTTTTGAGATAGTATTGAACCCGGGTCTGTGGATTCAAAGTCTTACGCTCTACGCTCAGCACTAACGTGGCTGGCGATGTGAAGCGGAGTGTTTCATATAGCAATGCTATTATCGTTTTCATGTAATGCTTTTCAGTAACGATTTTCTGTTGCCGTGACAACAGTTTCAGAGCTATGATGTTCCAAATCAAAAGGGTTATGCGGACATTCCGTGCACATATTATGTGAGAACTTCGTCAAAATCACACAAGAATCGACTGCACAGCAATGTGTTAAACTTTGGATCCGAACTTCCTGACCCCCATGTATTTCACCTGGAGTTTAAATCGTCAATTTTGATTCAACCGCTGTCGGTCATACATCAAAAGATGCAGAATTGGCCATAATAAAAGACGTGAACACTTTTGGAAGTGCAGGTGGAATGAGAGTGGAGTTATGACGATTTTTAATTTTGTGGTTTTTCAATGACCTTGGCGTTAATTCTTGACCTTTGACCTTGAGAAACAACAGGAATGTGCCGTTATACTGTGTGCATATGCTGTCAAAATTTCATAAGAATCCGACAAAAATTGACTGCACAGCAATGCATGAAACTTTTGATCCAGAAACTCCTGACCCCCGTCTTTTTAACCCGGAGTCAAAATCGTCAATTTTGATGCAACAGCTGTCGGCCATACATCAAAAGATGCAGAATTGGCCATAGTAATCGATGCAAGAAATCTCGAAAATCCAGATAGAATATAACTGGAGTTATTACGATTTTTATTTTTTTGGTTTTTGAACGACCTTGACGTCAATTTTTGACCTTTGACCTTCAGAAACGAAAGGCTTATGAGGATGCTCTTTGCGCATATTGTGTGGAAATTTCATGAAAATGCGACAAGAATTGCGCCCGCTATCGTGCAAACTGACGGACAGACAAACATACAAATGAAGCAATCGCTCAGAGAGCTAGGACTTGGCAAAATAAAGTAATGAACTGGAAAAGAAGTCTATACACTAGCTTTTACACTAGCTTGATACAGTTATTAAATTGTGTTGTTATGTTGTTTAGAACGAAATTCATGATCATGATTGTGTAAGTTGAAAATAAAAATAAAATAATTTCAAGAGAGATTTGAACCCGGGTCTGTGGATTCAAAGTCCTGAGCTCTACACACAGCACCAAAGTGCCCAACAGCGTCAAGTTGTGTTGTATTGTGACAGTTCCTCTATGGCAAATACTGCTAAAAACCGGGAATGGGGCCGGTTCCTTTGCCGGTTCGTGACCCCCAGCAGTCCTAATATAAGGGAGCCTGTCGCTTGACACAGACTGTATTTAGAGCAGTCCTAATATAAGGGAGCCTGTCGCTTGACACATACTGTATTTAGACTAGAGTTTTAGGCTTTGTTATATCACTTGTATATCACTGAGTTAGAAAACCACTGAAATGTTGTTTGAGATCTGCATCTGGATACATATATGATATACTGTATTGCTATGCAACCGAGCGTGTGTATTTAGGACGGGACATGTCCACAGGGGGTAATCGTTTCTACAGCTTATTGGCGTGTGAACGGATTGAGAATCAGATTCACCCCACTGCTCTTTCTACTTTGATATCTCGGCGAGTTTTCAATCTATTCCAAATGTAAAAGGTGCATTATAAACTAGAAATAACACTACAACTGACTGTATAAAAACTAAGTTAGAGATAAAAGAGAGTTTTGAGGGAGGGTTGAACACGGGTCTTTGGATGCAAAGTCTTACGCTCTATTCACTGCACCAACGTTGCCAACAGTGCGAAGAAGTGTATTCCATGTAACAGTTACTTTATGGTTTTCCAGCCTCCATAGTTATAGTTATGTAACGGTTTTTCAGTCGCCAAGACAACAGTTTTTAAGCTATGACCTTCAAAATCAATAGGCTTGTGCAGGAGTCTTATGCGTATCTTCTTTGAAAATGTCATGTCATTCCGACAAGGATTGCGCCCGCTATCGTGCGAACAGACGGACAGAACACATATTTGATCGCTGAACAACATACAACTGAAGCAATCGCTCAAAGAGCTAGGACTTGGCAAAATAAAGTTAATGATCTTGAAGAGAGGTCTATAAACTAGCTAAAAAAAAACGTTCTGAGAGAGACTTGAATAGTTCTTTTTTTTTAATTATCTAGTTGCTTTTAAGTAAGTTGTAATTGTGCAGTTATGCTATAAAAGACATGATCCTGTAAGTTACAGAATAAAACAAGTTTTGAGAGAGAGTTGAACCCGGGTCTGTGGATTCAAAGTCCTGAGCTCTATGCACATCACCAAAGTTGCCGACAGTGTGAAGTGGTGTATTTATTGTATGTACTGCTAAAAACCGGGAATGGGGCCGGTTCCTTTGCCGGTTCGTCACCCCCAGCAGTCCTAATATAAGGGAGCCTGTCGCTTGACACAGACTGTATTTAGACTAGAGTTTTAGGCTTTGTTATATCACTTGTACATCACTGAGTTAGAAAACCACTGAAATGTTGTTTGAGATCTGCATCTGGATACATATATGATATACTGTATTGCTATGCAACCGAGCGTGTGTATTTAGGACGGGACATGTCCACAGGGGGTAATCGTTTCTACAGCTTATTGGCGTGTGAACGGATTGAGAATCAGATTCACCCCACTGCTATTTCTACTTTGATATCTCGGCGAGTTTTCAATCTATTCCAAATGTAAAAGGTGCATTATAAACTAGCAATAACACTGCAACTGACTGTATAAAAAAGTAAGTTCGAGATCAAAGAGATTAGAGTTTTGAGGGAGGGTTGAACACGGGTCTTTGGATTCAAAGTCTAACGCTGTATCCACTGCACCAACGTTGCCGACAGTGTGAAGAAGTGTATTCCATGTAGCAGTTACTTTATGGTTTTCCAGCCTCCATAGTTATAGTTATGTAACGGTTTTTCAGTCGCCAAGACAACAGTTTTTAAGCTATGACCTTCAAAATCGATAGGCTTGTGCAGGAGTCTTATGCGCATCTTCTTTGAAAATTTCATGTCATTCCGACAAGGATTGCGCCCGCTATCGTGCGAACAGACGGACAGAACACATATTTGATCGCTGAGCAACATACAACTGAAGCAATCGCTCAGAGAGCTAGGACTTGGCAAAATAAAGTATTGAACTGGAAAAGAAGTCTATACACTAGCTTTTACACTAGCTTGATACAGTTATTAAGTTGTGTTGTTATGTTGTTTAGAATGAAATTCATGATCATGATTGTGTAAGTTGAAAATAAAAATAAAATAATTTCAAGAGAGATTTGAACCCGGGTCTGTGGATTGAAAGTCCTGAGCTCTATGCACAGCACCAACCTGGCCCACAGCGTCAAGTGGTGTATGTTACGGCAAGTTACTGCTAGAAACCGGGAATGGGGCCGGTTTCCTCCGCCGGTTGATCACCCCCAATAGTTCTGATATAAAGTGGCCTGTCGTTTGACACAGACTGTATTAGGAGTAAAGTTTTAGGCTTTGTTGTATCACTAGTACATCACTGAGCTAGAAAACCACCGAAATGATGTTTTAGATCTGCATTTGGATACATATATGATACACTGTATTACTACGCAACCGAGTTTTGTATATTCAGGAGACACATATGCACTATGATGCATGAAACACATGATCATAATGGAACCAATGAGACACTGTAAATGACTTGGAAAAATATATACCAAGAAATAATTGAGTGTGATGACATAGAAATGACGAAGATTACTGCTGCCATATATATTTGCTGAATTTGTACACTACGAATGTGTTGTTTCCTTGTTTGGAATTGAATACATGATCTCATAATGGAGAAAAAAAATAGTTTTGAGATAGTATTGAACCCGGGTTTGTGGATTCAAAGTCCTACACTCTACGCTCAGCACTAACGTGGCTGGCAATGTGAAGCTGAATGTTTCATATAGCAATGCTATTATCGTTTTCATGTAATGCTTTTCAGTAACGATTTTCTGTTGCCGTGACAACAGTTTCAGAGCTATGATGTTCCAAATCAAAAGGGATATGCGGACATTCCGTGCACATATTATGTGAGAATTTCGTCAAAATCACACAAGAATCGACTGCACAGCAATGTGTTAAACTTTGGATCCGAAATTCCTGACCGCCATGTATTTCACCTGGAGTTTAAATCGTCAATTTTGATTCAACCGCTGTCGATCATACATCAAATGATGCAGAATTGGCCACAGTAAAAGACGTGAATACCTTTGGAAGTGAAGGTGGAATGAAAGTGGAGTTATGACAATTTTTAAATTTTTGGTTTTTCAATGACCTTGGCGTTAATTTTTGACCTTTGACCTAGAGAAAGAACAGGAATATGCAGACATCTTGTGTGCATAAGCTGTGAAAATTTCATAAGAATCCGACAAGAATTGACTGCACAGCAATGCGTGAAACTTTTGATCCAGAAACTCCTGACCCCCGTCTTTTTAACCTGGAGTCAAAATCGTCAATTTTGGTTCAACAGCTGTCGGCTATACATCAAAAGATGCAGAATTGGCCATAGTAATCGATGCAAGAAATCCCGAAACTCCAGATAAAATATAACTGGAGTTATTACGATTTTTAATTTTTTGGTTTTTCAATGACCTTGGCGTCAATTTTTGACCTTTGACCTTCAGAAACGAAAGGCTTATGCGGAAGCTGCTTGCGCATAGTGTGTAAAAATTTCATGAAAATGCGACAAGAATTGCGCCCGCTATCGTCATAACAGACGGACAGACAAACATACAAACAAACAAACAAACAAACAAGATGACTGACCAACATACTTGGCAAAATTTATTTTGCCAAGTAATGAAGCAATCGCTCAAAGAGCTAGGACTTGGCAAAATAAAGTAATGAACTTGAAAAGAAGTCTATAATAAACCAGCTAAAAAACGTTTTGAGAGAGACTTGAATAGTTTTTTCTAGTTGCTGTTAAGTAAGTTGTACATGTATCAAATTGTGCAGTAATGCTATAAAAGACATGATCCTGTAAGTTAGAGAGAAAAAACAAGTGTTGAGAGGGAGTTGAACCCGGGTCTGTGGATTCAAAGTCCTACACTCTATGCACAGCACCAACGTGACCGACAGTGTGAAGTGGTGTATTTATTGTATGTACTGCTAAAAACCGGGAATGGGACCGGTTCCCTTGCTGGTTCGTCACCCCCAGCAGTCCTAATATAAGGGAGCCTGTGGCTTGACACAGACTGTATTTAGACTAGAGTTTTAGGCTTTGTTATATCACTTGTACATCACTGAGTTAGAAAACCACTGAAATGTTGTTTGAGATCTGCACTTGGATACATATATGATATACTGTATTACTATGCAACCGAGCGTGTGTATTTAGGACGGGACATGTCCACAGGGGGTATTCGTTTCTACAGCTTATTGGCGTGTGAACGGATTGAGAATCAGATTCACCCCACTGCTCTTTCTACTCTGATATCTCGGCGAGTTTTCAATTGATTCCAAATGTAAAAGGTGCATTATAAACTAGAAATAACACTGCAACTGACTGTATAAAGTAAGTTAGAGGTAAAAGAGATTAGAGTTTTGAGGGAGGGTTGAACACGGGTCTTTGGATTCAAAGTCTTACGCTCTATCCACTGCACCAACGTTGCCGACAGTGTGAAGAAGTGTATTCCATGTAACAGTTACTTTATGGTTTTCCAGCCTCCATAGTTATAGTTATGTAACGGTTTTTCAGTCGCCAAGACAACAGTTTTTAAGCTATGACCTTCAAAATCAATAGGCTTGTGCAGGAGTCTTATGCGCATCTCCTTTGAAAATTTCATGTCATTCCGACAAGGATTGCGCGCGCTATCGTGCGAACAGACGGACAGAACACATATTTGATTGCTGAGCAACATACAACTGAAGCAATCGCTCAGAGAGCTAGGACTTGGCAAAATAAAGTAATGAACTGGAAAAGAAGTCTATACACTAGCTTTTACACTAGCTTGATACAGTTATTAAATTGTGTTGTTATGTTGTTTAAAACGAAATTCATGATCATGATTGTTTAAGTTGAAAATAAAAATAAAATAATTTCAAGAGAGATCTGAACCCGGGTCTGTGGATTCAAAGTCCTGAGCTCTATGCACTGCACCAACGGGGCTGACAGCAACAAGTTGTGTTGTATTGTAACAGGTCCTTGAAGGCAAATTACTGCTAAAAACCGGGAATGGGGCTGATCTCTACGCCGTTTCGTCATCCAGGATAGTTCTGATATAAAAGAGCCTGTCGCTTGCCACAGATTGTATTTAGACAAGAGTTTTAGGCTTCGTTATATCACTTGTACACCTCTGAGTCAGAAAACAAAAGAAATGTTGTTTGAGATCTGCATTTGGATACTTTTATGATATACTGTATTACTACACAACCGAGATGGAACGATATAATGATGTATGTATTATTGATAGAATCTAGCTAACACGGATGCGCTATGATGCATAAAAGACACGATCATGATGGAACCAATGAGACACTGTTAAGTGATATTTATAGCGACAAATAGTTAAGTATGATGACATGAAAACTATGAAAATTACTCCTGGTGCATTTATTTGCTGGATACCTACATTATGAATGCGTTGTTTTGTTATTTGGAATTAAATACATGATGATGTAAAGAAAAAAAAAAGTTTTGTGATAGAAATTCCGTCAAAACGAAAAACAAACCCAAACCCAGATCGATCATGCAGGCCTACGTGAGTTGACAGATGCTGCTCATGCTGGCTGGTTAGGGCCTGTAGCCTACGATTGATAGGTTAACTGCAGACAACTAGCATTTTAAAAAAAACTTGAATGACTGGCTGCTAAATCGCCGGGTAACTGTAATTTATAATCTCGCATTGATGCTAGATTCTAGTCATATTGCATGTGGAATCGAGTCACTCGACTGGGAAAATCTTCAATGGTACGCAAATTGCCTGGCACGATGAGGTCCGCGCTTTTTGCCTAATCGCACACACTGTCACATGGCGAATATATTGCTGATTACTCATATTTAGGAGTTAACAGGTGCGTTATGATGCATGGAAAACATGATCATAATGGAACCAATGAGACACTATTAAATGATTTTAGGAAATTCTTGGTGAGAAATAATTGAGTACGATGACATAAAAACGATGTAGATTTCTCCTGCTACATTTATTTGCTGAATTTGTACACTACGAACGTCTGCTTTGTTATTTGTAATTAAAAAATAGAGAAAAAAAAATTGTTCTGAGAGAGACTTGAACCCGGGTCTGTGGATTAAAGGTCCTAAGCTCTATGCACAGCACTGACGTCGCTAGCAATGTGAAGAGATGTATTTCATTTAGCAATGCTATCGTGGTTTTCATGCAATGCTTTCAAGTAACGAATTTTTGTTGCCATGACAACAGTTTTAGAGTTATAATGTTCCAAATCATTAGGGTTATGCAGACGTTCTGCGCACATATTCTGTGAGAATTTCGTCAAAATCACACAAGAATCGACTGCACAGCAATGTGTTAAATTTTGGATCCGAAATTCCTGACCCCCATGTGTTTCACCTGGAGTTTAAATGGTCAATTTTGATTCAACCGCTGTCGGTCATACATCAAATGATGTAGAATTGGCCATATTAAAAGACGTGAACACGCTTGGAAGTGCAGGTGGAATAAAAGTGGAGTTATGACGGTTTTTAATTTTTTGGTTTTTCAATGACCTTGGCGTTAATTCTTGACCTTTGACCTTGAGAAACAACAGGAATATGCCGACATCTTGTGTACATGTGCTGTGAAAATTTCATAAGAATCCGACAAGAATTGACTGCACAACAATGCATGAAACTTTTGATCCAGAAACTCCAGACCCCCGTCTTTTTAACCTGGAGTCAAAATCGTCAATTTTGACTCAACAGCTGTCGGCCATACATCAAAAGATGCAGAATTGGCCATAGTAATCGATGCAAGAAATCTCGAAACTCCAGATAAAATATAACTGGAGTTATTGCGATTTTTAATTTTTTCGTTTTTGAACGACCTTGACGTCAATTTTTGACCTTCGACCTTCAGAAACGAAAGGCTTATGAGGATGCTCCTTGCGCATATTGTGTAAAAATTTCATGAAAATCCGACAAGAATTGCGCCCGCTATCGTGCAAACTGACGGACAGACAAACATACAAACAAACAAACAAACAAACAAACAAACAAGATGACTGACCAACATACTTGGCAAAATTTATTTTGCCAAGTAACAAACAAACAAACAAACAAACAAGATGACTGACCAACATACTTGGCAAAATTTATTTTGCCAAGTAACAAGATGACTGACCAACATACTTGGCAAAATTTATTTTGCCAAGTAATGAAGCAATCGCTCAGAGAGCTAGGACTTGGCAAAATAAAGTAATGAACTGGAAAAGAAGTCTATACACTAGCTTTTACACTAGCTTGATACAGTTATTAAATTATGTTGTTTAGAACGAAATTCATGATCATGATTGTGTAAGTTGAAAATAAAAATAAAATAATTTCAAGAGAGATTTGAACCCGGGTCTGTGGATTCAAAGTCCTGAGCTCTACGCACAGCACCAAAGTGGCCGACAGCGTCAAGTTGTGTTGTATTGTGACAGTTCCTCTGTGGCAAATTACTGCTAAAAACCGGGAATGGGGCCGGTTCCTTTGCCGGTTCATCACCCCCAGCAGTCCTTATATAAGGGAGCCTGTCGCTTGACACAGACTGTATTCAGACTAGAGTTTTAGGCTTTGTTATATCACTTGTACATCACTGAGTTAGAAAACCACTGAAATGTTGTTTGAGATCTGCATCTGGATACATATATGATATACTGTATTGCTATGCAACCGAGCGTGTGTATTTAGGACGGGACATGTCCACAGGGGGTAATCGTTTCTACAGCTTATTGGCGTGTGAACGGATTGAGAATCAGATTCACCCCACTGCTCTTTCTACTTTGATATCTCGGCGAGTTTTCAATCTATTCCAAATGTAAAAGGTGCATTATAAACTAGAAATAACACTGCAACTGACTGTATAGAAACTAAGTTAGAGGTAAAAGAGATTAGAGTTTTGAGGGAGGGTTGAACACGGGTCTTTGGATTCAAAGTCTTACGTTCTATCCACTGCACCAACGTTGCCGACAGTGTGAAGAAGTGTATTCCATGTAACAGTTACTTTATGGTTTTCCAGCCTCCATAGTTATAGTTATGTAACGGTTTTTCAGTCGCCAAGACAACAGTTTTTAAGCTATGACCTTCAAAATCAATAGGCTTGTGCAGGAGTCTTATGCGCATCTTCTTTGAAAATTTCATGTCATTCCGACAAGGATTGCGCGCGCTATCGTGCGAACAGACGGACAGGACACATATTTGATCGCTGAGCAACATACAACGAAGCAATCGCTCAGAGAGCTAGGACTTGGCAAAATAAAGTAATGAACTGGAAAAAGAAGTCTATACACTAGCTTTTACACTAGCTTGATACAGTTTGTGTTGTTATGTTGTTTAGAACGAAATTCATGATCATGATTGTGTAAGTTGAAAATAAAAATAAAATAATTTCAAGAGAGATTTGAACCCGGGTCTGTGGATTCAAAGTCCTGAGCTCTACGCACAGCACCAAAGTGGCCGACAGCTTCAAGTTGTGTTGTATTGTGACAGTTCCTCTATGGCAAATTACTGCTAAAAACCGGGAATGGGGCCGGTTCCTTTGCCGGTTCGTCAGCCCCAGCAGTCCTAATATAAGGGAGCCTGTCGCTTGACACAGACTGTATTTAGACTAGAGTTTTAGGCTTTGTTATATCACTTGTACATCACTGAGTTAGAAAACCACCGAAATGTTGTTTGAGATCTGCATCTGGATACATATATGATGTACTGTATTACTATGCAACCGAGCGTGTGTATTTAGGACGGGACATGTCCACAGGGGGTAATCGTTTCTACAGCTTATTGGCGTGTGAACGGATTGAGAATCAGATTCACCCCACTGCTCTTTCTACTTTGATATCTCGGCGAGTTTTCAATTTATTCCAAATGTAAAAGTTGCATTATAAACTAGAAAAATACACTGCAACTGACTGTATGAAAAGTAAGTTAGAGGTAAAAGAGATTAGAGTTTTGAGGGAGGGTTGAACACGGGTCTTTGGATTCAAAGTCTTACACTCTATCCACTGCACCAACGTTGCCGACAGTGTGAAGAAGTGTATTCCATGTAACAGTTACTTTATGGTTTTCCAGCCTCCATAGTTATAGTTATGTAACGGTTTTTCAGTCGCCAAGACAACAGTTTTTAAGCCATGACCTTCAAAATCAATAGGCTTGTGCAGGAGTCTTATGCGCATCTTCTTTGAAAATTTCATGTCATTCCGACAAGGATTGCGCCCGCTATCGTGCGAACAGACGGACAGAACACATATTTGATCGCTGAGCAACATACAACTGAAGCAATCGCTCAAAGAGCTAGGACTTGGCAAAATAAAGTAATGAACTTGAAGAGAAGTCTATAAACCAGCTTTGGTCTATAAACCCTAGCATCATAATACTGTAATAATATTAAATTGTGCTGCTACATTCTTCAGAATTGAAAGCATGATCATGATCTTGTAAGTTACAGATGAAAAATTACAATGACAACAAGTGAACAAAACGAATAGAGACACTCGGTGAATACAAATCATGCCAGAATGGACTTAACACAGATGCATTATGATGCATGAAGGACACGATCATAATGGAACCAATGAGACACTGTTAAATGACTTTAAGGAATTCATAGTGAGAAATAATTAAGTATGATGACATAATAACGATAAAGATTACTCGTGCTACATTTATTTGCTGATTTTGTACACTACGAATGTGTTGTTTCGTTGTTTGGAATTGAATACATGATCTTTTAATGGAGAAAAAAAAATAGTTTTGAGATCGTATTGAACCCGGGTCTGTGGATTCAAAGTCCTACACTCTACGCTCAGCACTAACGTGGCTGGCGATGTGAAGCAGGGTGTTTCATATAGCAATGCTATTATCGTTTTCATGTAATGCTTTTCAGTAACGATTTTCTGTTGCCGTGACAACAGTTTCAGAGCTATGATGTTCCAAATCAAAAGGGTTATGCGGACATTCCGTGCACATATTATGTGAGAATTTCGTCAAAATCACACAAGAATCGACCGCACAGCAATGTGTTAAACTTTGGATTCGAAATTCCTGACCCCCATTTATTTCACCTGGTGTTTAAATCCTCAATTTTGACTCAACCGCTGTCGGTCATACATCAAATGATGCAGAATTGGCCATAGTGAAAGACGTGAACACTTTTGGAAGTGCAGGTGGAATGAAAGTGGAGTTATGACGATTTTTAATTTTGTAGTTTTTCAATGACCTTGGCGTTAATTCTTGACCTTTGACCTTGAGAAACAACAGGAATGTGCCGTTATACTGTGTGCATATGCTGTCAAAATTTCATAAGAATCCGACAAAAATTGACTGCACAGCAATGCATGAAACGTTTGATCCAGAAACTCCTGACCCCCGTCTTTTTAACCTGGAGTCAAAATCGTCAATTTTGATGCAACAGCTATCGGCCATACATCAAAAGATGCAGAATTGGCCATAGTAATCGATACAAGAAATCTCGAAACTCCAGATAAAATATAATTGGAGTTATTGCGATTTTTAATTTTTTGGTTTTTGAACGACATTGACGTCAATTTTTGACCTTTGACCTTCAGAAACGAAAGGCTTATGAGGATGTTCCTTGCGCATATTGTGTGAAAATTTCATGAAAATGCGACAAGAATTGCGCCCGCTATCGTGCAAACTGACGGACAGACAAACATACAAACAAACAAACAAACAAACAAGATGACTGACCAACATACTTGGCAAAATTTATTTTGCCAAGTAATGAAGCAATCGCTCAAAGAGCTAGGACTTGGCAAAATAAAGTTATGAACTTGAAGAGAAGTCTATAAACCAGCTTTGGTCTATAAACCCTTGCATCATAATACTGTAATATTAAATTGTGCTGCTACATTCTTCAGAATTGAAAGCATGATCATGATCTTGTAAGTTACAGATGAAAAATTACAATGACAACAAGTGAACAAAACGAATAGAGACACTCGGTGAATACAAATCATGCCAGAATGGACTTAACACAGATGCATTATGATGCATGAAGGACACGATCATAATGGAACCAATGAGACACTGTGAAATGACTTTAAGGAATTCATAGTGAGAAATAATTAAGTATGATGACATAATAACGATAAAGATTACTCGTGCTACATTTATTTGCTGATTTTGTACACTACGAATGTGTTGTTTCGTTGTTTGGAATTGAATACATGATCTTTTAATGGAGAAAAAAAAAATAGTTTTGAGATAGTATCGAACCCGGGTCTGTGGATTCAAAGTCCTACGCTCTACGCTCAGCACTAACGTGGCTGGCGAAGTGAAGCGGAGTGTTTCATATAGCAATGCTATTATCGTTTTCATGTAATGCTTTTCAGTAACGATTTTCTGTTGCCGTGACAACAGTTTGAGAGCTATGATGTTCCAAATTAAAAGGGTTATGCGGACATTCCGTGCACATATTATGTGAGCATTTCGTCAAAATCAGACAAGAATCGACTGCACAGCAATGTGTTAAACTTTGGATCCGAACTTCCTGACCCCCATGTATTTCCCCTGGAGTTTAAATCGTCAATTTTGATTCAACCGCTGTCGGTCATACATCAAATGATGCAGAATTGACCATAATAAAAGAAGTGAACGCTTTTGGAAGTGCAGGAGGAAAGAAAGTGGAGTTATGGCCATTTTTATTTTTTTTGTTTTTCAATGACCTTGGCGTTAATTCTTGACTTTTGACCTTGAGAAACAACAGGAATATGCCGACATCTGGTATGCATATGCTGTGAAAATTTCATAAGAATCCGACAAGAATTGACTGCACAGCAATGCATGAAACTTTTGATCCAGAAACTCCTGACCCCCGTCTTTTTAACCCGGAGTCAAAATCGTCAATTTTGATGCAACAGCTGTCGGCCATACATCAAAAGATGCAGAATTGGCCATAGTATTCGATGCTAGAAATCTCGAAACTCCAGATAAAATATAACTGGACTTATTACGATTTTAAATTTTTTGGTTTTTGAACGACCTTGACGTCAATTTTTGACCTTTGACCTTCAGAAACGAAAGGCTTATGAGGCAGATCCTTGCACATGTTGTGTCAAAATTTCATGAAGATCCGACAAGAATTGCGCCCGCTATCGTGCGAACGGACGGACAGACAAACATACAAACAAACAAACAAACAAACAAGATGACTGACCAACATACTTGGCAAAATTTATTTTGCCAAGTAATGAAGCAATCGCTCAAAGAGCTAGGACTTGGCAAAATAAAGTTAATGAACTTGAAGAGAAGTCTATAAACCAGCTTTGACCCGAATCATACGTACTGTAATATATATATTTTTCAGTTATCTATTTGCTGTTAAGTAAGTTGTACATGTATCAAACTGTGCTGTTATGCTATAAAAGACATGATCCTGTAAGTTAGAGAGAAAAAAAAACAAGTTTTGAGAGGGAGTTGAACCCGGGTCTGTGGATTCAAAGTCCTGAGCTCTCTGCACAGCACCACCGTGGCCGAGAGTGTCAAGTTTTGTTGTATTGTAACAGTTCCTCTATGGCAAGTTACTGCTAAAAACCGGGAATGGGGCCCGTTTCGTCTGCCGGTTCATCACCCCCAATAGTTCTGATATAAAGTGGCCTGTCGTTTGACACAGACTGTATTAAGAGTAGAGTTTCAGGCTTTGTTATATCACTAGTACATCACTGAGTCAGAAAACCACCGATATGTTGTTTGAGACCTGCATTTGGATACATATATGATATACTGTATTAATACGCAACCGAGTGTGTATATTCAGGAATTAACACAGATGCGCTATGATGCATGAAACACATGATCATAATGGAACCAATTAGACACTGTAAATGACTTGGAAAAATATATACCAAGAAATAATTGAGTGTGATGACATAGAAATGACGAAGATTAACGTTACTGCTGCTATATATATTTGCTGAATTTGTACACTACGAATGTGTTGTTTCCTTGTTTGGAATTGAATACATGATCTCATAATGGAGAAAAAAAATAGTTTTGAGATAGTATTGAACCCGGGTTTGTGGATTCAAAGTCCTACACTCTACGCTCAGCACTAACGTGGCTGGCGATGTGAAGCAGAGTGTTTCATATAGCAATGCTATTATCGTTTTCATGTAATGCTTTTCAGTAACGATTTTCTGTTGCCGTGACAACAGTTTGAGAGCTATGATGTTCCAAATCAAAAGGGTTATGCGGACATTCCGTGCACATATTATGTGAGAATTTCGTCAAAATCACACAAGAATCGACCGCACAGCAATGTGTTAAACTTTGGATCCGAAATTCCTGACCCCCATTTATTTCACCTGGAGTTTAAATCGTCAATTTTGACTCAACCGCTGTCGGTCATACATCAAATGATGCAGAATTGGCCATAGTAAAAGACGTGAACACTTTTGGAAGTGCAGGTGGAATGAAAGTGGAGTTATGACGATTTTTAATTTTGTGGTTTTTCAATGACCTTGGCGTTAATTCTTGACCTTTGACCTTGAGAAACAACAGGAATGTGCCGTTATACTGTGTGCATATGCTCTCAAAATTTCATAAGAATCCGACAAAAATTGACTGCACAGCATTGCTTGAAACTTTTGATCCAGAAACTCCTGACCCCCGTCTTTTTAACCTGGAGTCAAAATCGTCAATTTTTATGCAACAGCTGTCGGCCATACATCAAAAGATGCAGAATTGGCCATAGTAATCGATGCAAGAAATCTCGAAAGTCCAGATATAATATAACTGGAGTTATTACGATTTTTCATTTTTTTTGTTTTTCAATGACCTTGGCGTGAATTTTTGACCTTTGACCTTCAGAAACGAAAGGCTTATGCGGAAGCTGCTTGCGCATATTGTTTGAAAATTTCATGAAAATGCGACAAGAATTGCGCCCGCTATCGTCATAACAGACGGACAGACAAACATACAAACAAACAAACAAACAAACTAACAAATGAAGCAATCGCTCAGAGAGCTAGGACTTGGCAAAATAAAGTAATGAACTGGAAAAGAAGTCTATACACTAGCTTTTACACTAGCTTGATACAGTTATTAAATTGTGTTGTTATGTTGTTTAGAACGAAATTCATGATCATGATTGTGTAAGTTGAAAATAAAAATAAAATAATTTCAAGAGAGATTTGAACCCGGGTCTGTGGATACAAAGTCCTGAGCTCTATGCACAGCACCAACGTGGACGACAGCAGGAAGTGGCATACGTATGGTAACTGTTCCTTCAAGGCAAATTACTGCTAAAAACCGGGAATGGGGCCGGTTCCTTTGCCGGCTCGTCACCCCCAGCAGTCCTAATATAAGGGAGCCTGTCGCTTGACACAGACTGTATTTAGACTAGAGTTTTAGGCTTTGTTATATCACTTGTACATCACTGAGTTAGAAAACCACTGAAATGTTGTTTGAGATCTGCATCTGGATACATATATGATATACTGTATTGCTATGCAACCGAGCGTGTGTATTTAGGACGGGACATGTCCACAGGGGGTAATCGTTTCTACAGCTTATTGGCGTGTGAACGGATTGAGAATCAGATTCACCCCACTGCTGTTTCTACTTTGATATCTCGGCGAGTTTTCAATCTATTCCAAATGTAAAAGGTGCATTATAAACTAGAAATAACACTGCAACTGACTGTATAAAAACTAAGTTAGAGATAAAAGAGATTAGAGTTTTGAGGGAGGGTTGAACACGGGTCTTTGGATTCAAAGTCTTACGCTCTATCCACTGCACCAACGTTGCCGACAGTGTGAAGAAGTGTATTCCATGTAACAGTTACTTTATGGTTTTCCAGCCTCCATAGTTATAGTTATGTAACGGTTTTTCAGTCGCCAAGACAACAGGTTTTAAGCTATGACCTTCAAAATCAATAGGCTTGTGCAGGAGTCTTATGCGCATCTTCTTTGAAAATTTCATGTCATTCCGACAAGGATTGCGCCCGCTATCGTGCGAACAGACAGACAGAACACATATTTGATCGCTGAGCAACATACAACTGAAGCAATCGCTCAGAGAGCTAGGACTTGGCAAAATAAAGTATTGAACTGGAAAAGAAGTCTATACACTAGCTTTTACACTAGCTTGATACAGTTATTAAATTGTGTTGTTATGTTGTTTAGAATGAAATTCATGATCATGATTGTGTAAGTTGAAAATAAAAATAAAATAATTTCAAGAGAGATTTGAACACGGGTCTTTGGATTCAAAGTCTTACGCTCTATCCACTGCACCAACGTTGCCGACAGTGTGAAGAAGTGTATTCCATGTAACAGTTACTTTATGGTTTTCCAGCCTCCATACTTATGTAACGGTTTTTCAGTCGCCAAGACAACAGTTTTTAAGATATGACCTTCAAAATCAATAGGCTTGTGCAGGAGTCTTATGCGCATCTTCTTTGAAAATTTCATGTCATTCCGACAAGGATTGCGCCCGCTATCGTGCGAACAGACGGACAGAACACATATTTGATCGCTGAGCAACATACAACTGAAGCAATCGCTCAGAGAGCTAGGACTTGGCAAAATAAAGTAGTGAACTGGAAAAGAAGTCTACACACTAGCTTTTACACTAGCTTGATACAGTTATTAAATTGTGTTGTTATGTTGTTTAGAACGAAATTCATGATCATGATTGTGTAAGTTGAAAATAAAAATAAAATAATTTCAAGAGAGATTTGAACCCGGGTCTGTGGATTCAAAGTCCTGAGCTCTACGCACAGCACCAAAGTGGCCGACAGCGTCAAGTTATGTTGTATTGTGACAGTTCCTCTATGGCATATTACGGCTAAAAACCTGGAATGGGGCCGGTTCCTTTGCCGGTTCGTCGCCCCCAGCAGTCCTAATATAAGGGAGCCTGTCGCTTGACACAGACTGTATTTAGACTAGAGTTTTAGGCTTTGTTATATCACTTGTACACCACTGAAATGTTGTTTGAGATCTGCATCTGGATACATATATGATATACTGTATTGCTATGCAACCGAGCGTGTGTATTTAGGACGGGACATGTCCACAGGGGGTAATCGTTTCTACAGCTTATTGGCGTGTGAACGGATTGAGAATCAGATTCACCCCACTGCTCTTTCTACTTTGATATCTCGGCGAGTTTTCAATCTATTCCAAATGTAAAAGGTGCATTATAAACTAGAAATAACACTGCAACTGACTGTATAAAAACTAAGTTAGAGATAAAAGAGATTAGAGTTTTGAGGGAGGATTGAACACGGGTCTTTGGATTCAAAGTCTTACGCTCTATCCACAGCACCAACGTCGCCGACAGTGTGAAGAAGTGTATTCCATATAACAGTTACTTTATGGTTTTCCAGCCTCCATAGTTATAGTTATGTAACGGTTTTTCAGTCGCCAAGACAACAGTTTTTAAGCTATGACCTTCAAAATCAATAGGCTTGTGCAGGAGTCTTATGCGCATCTTCTTTGAAAATTTCATGTCATTCCGACAAGGATTGCGCCCGCTATCGTGCGAACAGACGGACAGAACACATATTTGATCGCTGAGCAACATACAACTGAAGCAATCGCTCAGAGAGCTAGGACTTGGCAAAATAAAGTAATGAACTGGAAAAGAAGTCTATACACTAGCTTCTACACTAGCTTGATACAGTTATTAAATTGTGTTGTTATGTTGTTTAGAACGAAATTCATGATCATGATTGTGTAAGTTGAAAATAAAAATAAAATAATTTCAAGAGAGATTTGAACCCGGGTCTGTGGATTCAAAGCCCTGAGCTCTACGCACAGCACCAAAGTGGCCGACAGCGTCAAGTTGTGTTGTATTGTGACAGTTCCTCTATGGCAAATTACTGCTAAAAACCGGGAATGGGGCCGGTTCATCACCCCCAACAGTCCTAATATAAGGGAGCCTGTCGCTTGACACAGACTGTATTTAGACTAGAGTTTTAGGCTTTGTTATATCACTTGTACATCACTGAGTTAGAAAACCACTGAAATGTTGTTTGAGATCTGCATCTGGATACATATATGATATACTGTATTGCTATGCAACTGAGCGTGTGTATTTAGGACGGGACATGTCCACAGGGGGTAATCGTTTCTACAGCTTATTGGCGTGTGAACGGATTGAGAATCAGATTCACCCCCACTGCTCTTTCTACTTTGATATCTCGGCGAGTTTTCAATCTATTCCAAATGTAAAAGGTGCATTATAAACTAGAAATAACACTGCAACTGACTGTATAAAAACTAAGTTAGAGATAAAAGAGATTAGAGTTTTGAGGGAGGGTTGAACACGGGTCTTTGGATTCAAAGTCTTACGCTCTATCCACTGCACCAACGTTGCCGACAGTGTGAAGAAGTGTATTCCATGTAACAGTTACTTTATGGTTTTCCAGCCTCCATAGTTATAGTTGTGTAACGGTTTTTCAGTCGCCAAGACAACAGTTTTTGAGCTATGACCTTCAAAATCAAAAGGCTTGTGCAGGAGTTTTATGCGCATCTTCTTTGAAAATTTCATGTCATTCCGACAAGGATTGCGCCCGCTATCGTGTGAACAGACGGACAGAACACATATTTGATCGCTGAGCAACATACAACTGAAGCAATCGCTCAAAGAGCTAGGACTTGGCAAAATAAAGTAATGAACTTGAAGAGAAGTCTATAAACCAGCTTTGGTCTATAAACCCTTGCATCATAATACTGTAATAATATTAAATTGTGCTGCTACATTCTTCAGAATTGAAAGCATGATCATGATCTTGTAAGTTACAGATGAAAAATTACAATGACAACAAGTGAACAAAACGAATAGAGACACTTGGTGAATACAAATCATGACAGAATGGACTTAACACAGATGCATTATGATGCACGAAGGACACGATCATAATGGAACCAATGAGACACTGTTAAATGACTTTAAGTAATTCATAGTGAGAAATGATTAAGTATGATGACATAATAACGATAAAGATTACTCGTGCTACATTTATTTGCTGATTTTGTACACTACGAATGTGTTGTTTCGTTGTTTGGAATTGAATACATGATCATTTAATGGAGAAAAAAAAATAGTTTTGAGATAGTATTGAACCCGGGTCTGTGGATTCAAAGTCCTACGCTCTACGCTCAGCACTAACGTGGCTGGCGATGTGAAGTGGAGTGTTTCATATAGCAATGCTATTATCGTTTTCATGTAATGCTTTTCAGTAACGATTTTCTGTTGCCGTGACAACAGTTTCAGAGCTATGATGTTCCAAATCAAAAGGGTTATGCGGACATTCCGTGCACATATTCTGTGAGAATTTCGTCAAAATCACACAAGAATCGACTGCACAGCAATGTGTTAAACTTTGGATCCGAACTTCCTGACCCCAATGTATTTCACCTGGAGTTTAAATCGTCAATGTTGATTCAACTGCTGTCGGTCATACACCAAATGATGCAGAATTGACCATGATAAAAGACGTGAACACTTTTGGAAGTGCAGGTGGAATGAAAGTGGAGTTATGGCCATTTTTATTTTTTTTGTTTTTCAATGACCTTGGCGTTAATTCTTGACTTTTGACCTTGAGAAACAACAGGAATATGCCGACATCTGTTGTGCATATGCTGTGAAAATTTCATAAGAATCCGACAAGAATTGACTGCACAGCAATGCATGAAACTTTTGATCCAGAAACTCCTGACCGCCGTCTTTTTAACCTGTAGTCAAAATCGTCAATTTTGATGCAACAGCTGTCGGCCATACATCAAAAGATGCAGAATTGGCCATAGTAATCGATGCGAGAAAGCGCGAAACTCCAGAAAAAAATATAATTGGAGTTATTGCGATTTTTAATTTTTTGGTTTTTGAACGACCTTGACGTCAATTTTTGACCTTTGACCTTCAGAAACGAAAGGCTTATGAGGAAGATCCTTGCACATGTTGTGTCAAAATTTCATGAAGATCCGACAAGAATTGCGCCCGCTATCGTGCGAACGGACGGACAGACAAACATACAAACAAACAAACAAACAAACAAGATGACTGACCAACATACTTGGCAAAATTTATTTTGCCAAGTAATGAAGCAATCGCTCAAAGAGCTAGGACTTGGCAAAATAAAGTCAATTAACTTGAAGAGATGTCTATAAACCAGTTAAAAAACGTTCTGAGAGAGACTTGAATAGTTCTTTTTTTAAAATTATCTAGTTGCTGTCAAGTAAGTTGTACATGTATTAAATTGTGCAGTTATGCTATAAAAGACATGATCCTGTAAGTTAGAGAGAAAAAACAAGTTTTGAGAGAGAGTTGAACACGGGTCTGTGGATTCAAAGTCCTGAGCTCTATGCACTGCACCAAAGTTGCCGACAGTGTGAATTGGTGTATTTATTGTATGTACTGCTAAAAACCGGGAATGGGGCCGGTTCCTTTGCCGGTTCGTGACCCCCAGCAGTCCTAATATAAGGGAGCCTGTCGCTTGACACAGACTGTATTTAGACTAGAGTTTTAGGCTTTGTTATATCACTTGTACATCACTGAGTTAGAAAACCACTGAAATGTTGTTTGAGATCTGCATCTGGATACATATATGATATACTGTATTGCTATGCAACCGAGCGTGTGTATTTAGGACGGGACATGTCCACAGGGGGTAATCGTTTCTACAGCTTATTGGCGTGTGAACGGATTGAGAATCAGATTCACCCCACTGCTCTTTCTACTTTGATATCTCGGCGAGTTTTCAATCTATTCCAAATGTAAAAGGTGCATTATAAACTAGAAATAACACTGCAACTGACTGTATAAAAACTAAGTTAGAGATAAAAGAGATTAGAGTTTTGAGGGAGGGTTGAACACGGGTCTTTGGATTCAAAGTCTTACGCTCTATCCACTGCACCAACGTTGCCGACAGTGTGAAGAAGTGTATTCCATGTAACAGTTACTTTACGGTTTTCCAGCCTCCATAGTTATAGTTATGTAACGGTTTTTCAGTCGCCAAGACAACAGTTTTTAAGCTATGACCTTCAAAATCAAAAGGCTTGTGCAGGAGTCTTATGCGCATCTTCTTTGAAAATTTCATGTCATTCCGACAAGGATTGCGCCCGCTATCGTGCGAACAGTCGGACAGAACACATATTTGATCGCTGAGCAACATACAACTGAAGCAATCGCTCAGAGAGCTAGGACTTGGCAAAATAAAGTAATGAACTGGAAAAGAAGTCTATACACTAGCTTTTACACTAGCTTGATACAGTTATTAAATTGTGTTGTTATGTTGTTTAGAACGAAATTCATGATCATGATTGTGTAAGTTGAAAATAAAAATAAAATAATTTCAAGAGAGATTTGAACCCGGGTCTGTGGATTCAAAGTCCTGAGCTCTACGCACAGCACCAAGGTGGCCGACAGCGTCAAGTTGTGTTGTATTGTGACAGTTCCTCTATGGCAAGTTACTGCTAAAAACCGGGAATGGGGAACCGAGAAGGGGGCCGGTTCCTTTGCTGGTTCGTCACCCCCAGCAGTCCTAATATAAGGGAGCCTGTGGCTTGACACAGACTGTATTCAGACTAGAGTTTTAGGCTTTGTTATATCACTTGTACATCACTGAGTTAGAAAACCACTGAAATGTTGTTTGAGATCTGCATTTGGATACATACATGATATACTGTATTACTATGCAACCGAGCGTGTGTATTTAGGACGGGACATGTCCACAGGGGGTAATCGTTTCTACAGCTTATTGGCGTGTGAACGGATTGAGAATCAGATTAACCCCACTGCTCTTTCTACTTTGATATCTCGGCAAGTTTTCAAATTATTCCAAATGTAAAAGGTGCATTATAAACTAGAAATAACACTGCAACTAACTGTATAAAAAGTAAGTGAGAGGTAAAAGAGATCAGAGTTTTGAGGGAGGGTTGAACACGGGTCTTTGGATTCAAAGTCTTCTGCTCTATCCACTGCACCAACGTTGCCGACAGTGTGAAGAAGTGTATTCCATGTAACAGTTACTTTATGGTTTTCCAGCCTCCATAGTTATAGTTATGTAACGGTTTTTCAGTCGCCAAGACAACAGTTTTTAAGCTATGACCTTCAAAATCAATAGACTTGTGCAGGAGTCTTATGCGCATCTTCTTTGAAAATTTCATGTCATTCCGACAAGGATTGCGCCCGCGATCGTGCGAACAGACGGACAGAACACATATTTGATCGCTGAGCAACATACAACTGAAGTAATCGCTCAAAGAGCTAGGACTTGGCAAAATAAAGTTATGAACTTGAAGAGAAGTCTATAAACCAGCTTTGGTCTATAAACCCGTGCATCATAATACTGTAATAATATTAAATTGTGCTGCTACATTCTTCAGAATTGAAAGCATGATCATGATCTTGTAAGTTACAGATGAAAAATTACAATCACAACAAGTGAACAAAACGAATAGAGACACTCGGTGAATACAAATCATGCCAGAATGGACTTAACACAGATGCATTATGATGCATGAAGGACACGATCATAATGGAACCAATGAGACACTGTTAAATGACTTTAAGGAATTCATAGTGAGAAATAATTAAGTATGATGACATAATAACGATAAAGATCATTTATTTGCTGATTTTGTACACTACGAATGTGTTGTTTCGTTGTTTGGAATTGAATACATGATCTTTTAATGGAGAAAAAAAAACAGTTTTGAGATAGTATTGAACCCGGGTCTGTGGATTCAAAGTCCTACGCTCTACGCTCAGCACTAACGTGGCTGGCGATGTGAAGTGGAGTGTTTCATATAGCAATGCTATTATCGTTTTCATGTAATGCTTTTCAGTAACGATTTTCTGTTGCCGTGACAACAGTTTCAGAGCTACGATGTTCCAAATCAAAAGGGTTATGCGGACATTCCGTGCACATATTATGTGAGAATTTCGTCAAAATCACACAAGAATCGACTGCACAGCAATGTGTTAAACTTTGGATCCGAACTTCCTGACCCCCATGTATTTCACCTGGAGTTTAAATCGTCAATTTTGATTCAACTGCTGTCGGTCATACACCAAATGATGCAGAATTGACCATAATAAAAGACGTGAACACTTTTGGAAGTGCAGGTGGAATGAAAGTGGAGTTATGGCCATTTTTATTTTTTTTGTTTTTCAATGACCTTGGCGTTAATTCTTGACTTTTGACCTTGTGAAACAACAGGAATATGCCGACATCTGGTGCGCATATGCTGTGAAAATTTCATAAGAATCCGACAAGAATTGACTGCACAGCAATGCATGAAACTTTTGATCCAGAAACTCCTGACCCCCGTCTTTTTAACCTGGAGTCAAAATCGTCAATTTTGATGCAACAGCTGTCGGCCATACATCAAAAGATGCCGAATTGGCCATAGTAATCGATGCAAGAAATCTCGAAGGTCCTGATAAAATATAACTGGAGTTATTACGATTTTTAATTTTTTGGTTTTTCAATGACCTTGGCGTCAATTTTTGACCTTTGACCTTCAGAAACGAAAGGCTTATGCGGAAGCTGCTTACGCATATTGTGTGAAAATTTCATGAAAATGCGACAAGAATTGCGCCCGCTATCGTCATAACAGACGGACAGACAAACATACAAACAAACAAACAAACAAACAAGATGACTGACCAACATACTTGGCAAAATTTATTTTGCCAAGTAACAAACAAGATGACTGACCAACATACTTGGCAAAATTTATTTTGCCAAGTAATGAAGCAATCGCTCAAAGAGCTAGGACTTGGCAAAATAAAGTAATGAACTTGAAGAGAAGTCTATAAACCAGCTTTGGTCTATAAACCCTAGCATCATAATACTGTAATAATATTAAATTGTGCTGCTACATTCTTCAGAATTGAAAGCATGATCATGATCTTGTAAGTTACAGATGAAAAATTACAATGACAACAAGTGAACAAAACGAATAGAGACACTCGGTGAATACAAATCATGCCAGAATGGACTTAACACAGATGCATTATGATGCATGAAGGACACGATCATAATGGAACCAATGAGACACTGTTAAATGACTTTAAGGAATTCATAGTGAGAAATAATTAAGTATGATGACATAATAACGATAAAGATTACTCGTGCTACATTTATTTGCTGATTTTGTACACTACGAATGTGTTGTTTCGTTGTTTGGAATTGAATACATGATCTTTTAACGGAGAAAAAAAATAGTTTTGAGATAGTATTGAACCCGGGTCTGTGGATTCAAAGTCCTACGCTCTACGCTCAGCACTAACGTGGCTGGCGATGTGAAGCGGAGTGTTTCATATAGCAATGCTATTATCGTTTTCATGTAATGCTTTTCAGTAACGATTTTCTGTTGCCGTGACAACAGTTTCAGAGCTATGATGTTCCAAATCAAAAGGGTTATGCGGACATTCCGTGCACATATTATGTGAGAATTTCGTCAAAATCACACAAGAATCGACTGCACAGCAATGTGTTAAACTTTGGATCCGAACTTCCTGACCCCCATGTATTTCACCTGGAGTTTAAATCGTCAATTTTGATTCAACCGCTGTCGGTCATACATCAAAAGATGCAGAATTGGCCATAATAAAAGACGTGAACACTTTTGGAAGTGCAGGTGGAATGAGAGTGGAGTTATGACGATTTTTAATTTTGTGGTTTTTCAATGACCTTGGCGTTAATTCTTGACCTTTGACCTTGAGAAACAACAGGAATGTGCCGTTATACTGTGTGCATGTGCTGTCAAAATTTCATAAGAATCCGACAAAAATTGACTGCACAGCAATGCATGAAACTTTTGATCCAGAAACTCCTGACCCCCGTCTTTTTAACCCGGAGTCAAAATCGTCAATTTTGATGCAACAGCTGTCGGCCATACATCAAAAGATGCAGAATTGGCCATAGTATTCGAGGCTAGAAATCTCGAAACTCCAGATAAAATATAACTGGACTTATTACGATTTTAAATTTTTTGGTTTTTGAACGACCTTGACGTCAATTTTTGACCTTTGACTTTCAGAAACGAAAGGCTTATGAGGAAGATCCTTGCACATGTTGTGTCAAAATTTCATGAAAATCCGACAAGAATTGCGCCCGCTATCGTGCGAACGGACGGACAGACAAACATACAAACAAACAAACAAACAAACAAACAAGATGACTGACCAACATACTTGGCAAAATTTATTTTGCCAAGTAACAAACACACAAACAAAACCACGAACAGACCAACATACTTGCCGAAATCGTAGATTCCGGCAAGTAATGAAATCGCTCGCTGCTGCTGACTTGACGGCTGAAAGCCTTCGCTGGTACAGCGAGTACTTGCCGGAATGGAAGAAACAAAACTTTGACCTTGAGGGGTAATGTCAAGGTCAAACGACACGAGCAAGGTCCTTCAAAAGAGGGCTTCTAATATGCTACAATATTTTCTAGTTGGAACTCTCTGGGTCGATTAGTTCGGAAATTATAGAGATTCATGTGATTTTGACTGATCACTTTTCCGTGAACTTGACCTTTGACCTACGACGACTGAAGCAAAAGTTTTACCAAATATGTTTTTCTTCTGGGATTTCGATGACCTTGACCTCTGTGGTTCATGTCGTATAGGCCAATGCTGTCAATATACATATCAAGTTACAGAGGATTCCCTCCAGTATTGACATTGTTATGGCCTTTTGAAATTTCGGAAATTTGACGTTGATGACGTCATTGTGACGTCACTGAACGTCATACGTCAAAATTAAGACATCACTGGACTCAGGAGATCAAGACCTTAACGGTATACTACCAGGTATGGTTCGCTGAACTGCGTACTTGACCTTGACATTCACCTCATGGCGAACTTCTCAAGGTCAATGTCAAAAGTCAAGGTCAAAGTCACAGGCGATAGAACTCGAGTTCATCTACAATATGCACCTAATATGAAGTCTCTAGGACGATTACAGCCGGAGTTATGGCCACTTATGTGTTTTCGACGTTTTGTGTGACCTTGACCTTGACCTTCGACCTATATTCACCAAAATCTGATAGAATATACTCAATATCTCACAGAATATGTTCACCAAGTTTGAAAAAAATCGAATGAGAATTGTGGATGCTAGAGTGCGAAAATACATACAAACAAACAAACAAATGAAAATTTACCGATTTGTTTAAAAAAAAACGTCAATTACGTCAAAACGGATATATCGATTGAGCTAAAAATTGACAGAAACCATCACAGGACGAGTCCACATCGTTTGCATATGCTAGATCTGCAGTAAATGTGATAATTTTGCACATCTGACACTCAAAAGGCCTAAATGTCAGTCTGAAATCACATTTGACTTCATTATGACGTCAATTGACGTCCGATTCCAAAAATGACAACATATTTGGAAAGTACTCTCGAAGACCTTTCAAACGAGCTACTACTCGATATTTTTGCAAAAGGTCAAGGTCAAGGTCATTTTTGAGGTCAACTTCGACCTCAGGCGCTTGTAAAGGCTATTGGTTATACGCCTTAGGTGTAAATGCAAAAGTTGTTAGTCTAAGTGAGTGCAATACTGTGGATTTACCTACGTGTCTCTACCTTGCTTACTTTCTGAGATATAGTGACCTACATGGTTTTCGCTTGCAGGTCAATATTGACCTTGACTCTCGACCTTTGACCTTGAAATTTCGTGGAACAAAAGAACTCATTCTTGGCCATAAACAGGTGTATCATTAGATTTTTACGCACATTATTGACGCTTTTATCAGCATGGACAGCTTGAAACATGCAATTTCGCTTATAATGGGACCGATTTCGTTGCCATAGAAACGTCAATTACGTCATAACGAATTGACCGATCGCGCTCAAAATTGACATTGAGCATGAGGGACCGGTCCCACATCGTTTCCAAGCATCAGATCGAAAATCGGAGGAGGTGACCTCCAAGGTCAAATATTCGACCTCAGGCGAACTTCTTAAGGTCAAGGTCAAATGTCAAGGTCAAGGTCACAAAAGATAGAAGTCGAGTATATCTACAATATGAACTTAGTTTGAAGTCTCTAGGACGATTAGAACCGGAATTATGGCTCCTTATGTGTTTTCAACGTTTTGCTTGACCTTGGCCTTGACCTTTGACCTAGATACACCAAAATAGGACGTTCTCTGCGCGGTATTCTAGAGAATATGTGCACCAAATTTGGAGAAAATCGGATGAGAAATGTGGACGCTAGGCTGTAAACAAACAAACACACAAACAAACAAACACATCCACGAACAGAGCAACATACTTGCCGAAATCTTTAGATTCCGGCAAGTAATGAAATCGCTCGCTGCTGCTGACTTGACGGCTGAAAGCCTTCGCTGGTACAGCGAGTACTTGCCGGAATGGAAGAAACAAAACTTTGACCTTGAGGGGTAATGTCAAGGTCAAACGACACGAGCAAGGTCCTTCAAAAGAGGGCTTCTAATATGCTACAATATTTTCTAGTTGGAACTCTCTGGGTCGATTAGTTCGGAAATTATAGAGATTCATGTGATTTTGACTGATCACTTTTCCGTGAACTTGACCTTTGACCTACGACGACTGAAGCAAAAGTTTTACCAAATATGTTTTTCTTCTGGGATTTCGATGACCTTGACCTCTGTGGTTCATGTCGTATAGGCCAATGCTGTCAATATACATATCAAGTTACAGAGGATTCCCTCCAGTATTGACATTGTTATGGCCTTTTGAAATTTCGGAAATTTGACGTTGATGACGTCATTGTGATGTCACTGAACGTCATACGTCAAAATTAAGACATCACTGGACTCAGGAGATCAAGACCTTAACGGTATACTACCAGGTATGGTTCGCTGAACTGCGTACTTGACCTTGACATTCACCTTATGGCGAACTTCTCAAGGTCAATGTCAAAAGTCAAGGTCAAGGTCACAGGCGATAGAACTCGAGTTCATCTACAATATGCACCTAATTTGAAGTCTCTAGGACGATTACAGCCGGAGTTATGGCCACTTATGTGTTTTCGACGTTTTGTGTGATCTTGACCTTGACCTTCGACCTATATTCACCAAAATCTGATAGAATATACTCAATATCTCACAGAATATGTTCACCAAGTTTGAAAAAAATCGAATGAGAATTGTGGATGCTAGAGTGCGAAAATACATACAAACAAACAAACAAATGAAAATTTACCGATTTGTTTCCAAAAAAACGTCAATTACGTCAAAACGGATATATCGATTGAGCTAAAAATTGACAGAAACCATCACAGGACGAGTCCACATCGTTTGCATATGCTAGATCTGCAGTAAATGTGATAATTTTGCACATCTGACACTCAAAAGGCCTAAATGTCAGTCTGAAATCACATTTGACTTCATTATGACGTCAATTGACGTCCGATTCCAAAAATGACAACATATTTGGAAAGTACTCTCGAAGACCTTTCAAACGAGCTACTACTCGATATTTTTGCAAAAGGTCAAGGTCAAGGTCATTTTTGAGGTCAACTTCGACCTCAGGCGCTTGTAAAGGCTATTGGTTATACGCCTTAGGTGTAAATGCAAAAGTTGTTAGTCTAAGTGAGTGCAATACTGTGGATTTACCTACGTGTCTCTACCTTGCTTACTTTCTGAGATATAGTGACCTACATGGTTTTCGCTTGCAGGTCAATATTGACCTTGACTCTCGACCTTTGACCTTGAAATTTCGTGGAACAAAAGAACTCATTCTTGGCCATAAACAGGTGTATCATTAGATTTTTACGCACATTATTGACGCTTTTATCAGCATGGACAGCTTGAAACATGCAATTTCGCTTATAATGGGACCGAATTCGTTGCCATAGAAACGTCAATTACGTCATAACGAATTGACCGATCGCGCTCAAAATTGACATTGAGCATGAGGGACCGGTCCCACATCGTTTCCAAGCATCAGATCGAAAATCGGAGGAGGTGACCTCCAAGGTCAAATATTCGACCTCAGGCGAACTTCTTAAGGTCAAAGTCAAATGTCAAGGTCAAGGTCACAAAAGATAGAACTCGAGTATATCTACAATATGAACTTAGTTTGAAGTCTCTAGGACGATTAGAACCGGAATTATGGCTCCTTATGTGTTTTCAACGTTTTGCTTGACCTTGGCCTTGACCTTTGACCTAGATACACCAAAATAGGACGTTCTCTGCGCGGTATTCTAGAGAATATGTGCACCAAATTTGGAGAAAATCGGATGAGAAATGTGGACGCTAGGCTGTAAACAAACAAACACACAAACAAACAAACACATCCACGAACAGAGCAACATACTTGCCGAAATCTTTAGATTCCGGCAAGTAACGAGAGCCCCTAGGGCACCCACTTGCCGGAATGCATATGCATGATACTTCTGTACGACTAATACTTTCCGATATATAGCCCCATTTTGATAATTGACGTTTTACGTCATGACGTCATTTATGTTGCATGTAGTGTGTCGAAACTCGGTATATGAGTGGGTATTAATATTCCACATACGTGTTCACAGTTACAGTCAAATATCTCCAAATTTGAGTGCACTGTACATGTTTGAAAGTTTGCTGAAACGTCGAAAAATTGGTATGAGAGGCTTTACGTTTATGACGTCATAGTGGAAAATCTATCATGGTGGAAAAGTGTAAGACAATACCCTCCTAAACCAAAATTCGAACTTTCCAATGGTGCAATCCGCTTCTGTGTTCGACAAATACTTTCCAATATATAACCCCATTTTGAAAATTGACGTTTTACGTCATGACGTCATTGACGTTGCATGTAGCGTGTTGAAACTCGGGATATGGCTGCGTACTGATATTCCACATACGTTTTCACAATTATTGTTCAATATCTTCAAATTTGGGTACACTGTGATGCTTGAAAGTTTGCTGAAAAGTCGAAAAATTGGTATGACAAGCCTTACGTTTATGACGTCATAGCGGAAAATCAATCATAGCGAAAAAGTATCGGACAGTACCCTACTAAACCAAAATTCAACGAGCTTTCCAATGGTGCAATCCGTTTCTCTGTACAACAAATATTTTCCGATATAGAGCCCCATTTTCAAAATTGACGTTTGACGTCATGACGTCAGTGTCGTTGCACGTAACGTCTTGAAACTCGATACATTGCTGGGTATTAATATTTCACTTGTGTCCTCATGATTACAGTCAATTTACTTCAAATTTGAGAACAATGTGGATGCTTGAAAGTTTGCTGAAAAGTCGAAAATTTGGTATGACAGGCCTTACGTTTATGACGTCATAGCGGAAAATCTATCATGGCGGAAAAGTATCGGACAGTACTCTCCTAAACCAGAATTCAACGAGCTTTCCAATGGTGCAATCCGTGTTTCTTTATGACAAATACTTTACGATATATAGCCCCATTTTCAAAATTGACGTTTGACGTCATGACGTCATCATCGTTGCACGTAACGTCTTGAAACTCAATACATTGCTGGGTATTAATATTCCACGTGTGTCCTCAAAGTTACAGTCCAATAACTTTAAATTTGAGAACACCGTGGATGTTTGAAAGTTTGCTGAAAAGTCGAAAATTTGGTATGACAGGCCTTACGTTTATGACGTCATAGCGGAAAATCTATCATGGCGGAAAAGTATCGGACAGTACTCTCCTAAACCAGAATTCAACGAGCTTTCCAATGGTGCAATCCGCTTCTCTCTACGACGAATACTGTCCTATATATAGCCCCATTTTAAAAATTGACGTTTCACGTCGTGACGTCATTGACGTTCAACCGATCCAGAAAAAAATTCACAGTATGATGCATGATATCAACGTATATAGGTGTGCTAAATTTCAGAGGTATCGGCTCAAATATGACTGTGGTGTGAATTTTTGAAAATTCGCCAATGATGAGAGATAGGTTTTTTCTGAGTTTTCAAGAATTATTGGTGACGTCATCAATTGACCGATTTCTCCCAAAAAGGGAGGTTCAGGTCCGACAAGGAGTATCTATCCAACAAAAAAAATTCGGAATGATAGCTTAAAAATTGTGGCCCCTAGGCCGCGCACAACCAAACAAACAAACACACAAACAAACCAACTGACCAATATACTTGCCGAAATCGAAGATTCCGGCAAGTAATGAAATCGCTCGCTGCTGCTGACTTGACGGCTGAAAGCCTTCGCTGGTACAGCGAGTACTTGCCAGAATAGAAGAAAGAAAACTTTGACCTTGAGGGGTAATGTCAAGGTCAAATGACACGACCAAGGTCCTTCAAAAGAGGGCTTTCAATATGCTACAATATTTTCTAGTTGGAACTCTCTGGGTCGATTAGTTCCGAAATTATTGAGTTTCATGTGATTTTGACTGATCACTTTTCCGTGAACTTGACATTTGACCTACGACGACTGAAGCAAAAGTTTTACCAAATATGTTTTTTCTTCTGGGATTTCGATGACCTTGACCTCTGTGGTTCTTGTCGTACAGGCCAATGCTGTCAATATGCATATCAAGTTACAGAGGATTCCCTCCAGTATTGACATTGTTATGGCCTTTTGAAATTTCGGAAATTTGACGTTGATGACGTCATTGTGACGTCACTGAACGTCATATGCCAAAATTAAGACATCACTGGACTCAGGAGATCAAGACCTTAACGGTATACTACTGGGTATGGTTCGCTGAACTGCGTACTTGACCTTGACATTCACCTCATGGCGAACTTCTCAAGGTCAATGTCAAAAGTCAAGGTCAAGGTCACAGGCGATAGAACTCGAGTTCATCTACAATATGCACCTAATTTGAAGTCTCTAGGACGATTACAGCCGGAGTTATGGCCACTTATGTGTTTTCGACATTTTGTGTGACCTTGACCTTGACCTTCGACCTATATTCACCAAAATATGATAGAATCTACTCAATATCCTACAGAACATGTTCAACAAATTTGAAAAAAATCGAATGAGAATTGTGGATGCTAGAGTGCGAAAATACATACAAACAAACAAACAAATGAAATTTTTACCGATTTGTTGCCCAAAAAACGTCAATTACGTCAAAACGGATATATCGATTGAGCTAAAAATTGATAGAAACCATCACAGGACGAGTCCACATCGTTTGTATATGCTAGATCTGCAGTGAATGTGATAACTTTGCACATCTGACACTCAAAAGGCCTAAATGTCAGTCTGAAATCACTTTTGACGTCATTATGACGTCAATTAACGTCCGATTCCAAAAATGACAACATATTTGGAAAGTACGCTCGAAGACCTTCCAAACGAGCTACTACTCGATATTTTTGCAAAAGGTCAAGGTCAAGGTCATTTTTGAGGTCAATTTCGACCTTAGGCGCTTGCAAAGGCTATCGGTCATACGCCTTAGGTGTAAATGCAAAAGTTGTTAGGCTAAGTGAGTGCAATACTGTGGATTTACTTTCGTATCTCTATTTTGCTTACTTCCTGAGATATAGTGACCTACATGGTTTTCACTTGCGGGTCAATATTGACCTTGACTTTCGACCTACGACCTTGAAATTTCGCGGATCAAAAGAAGTCATCCTTGCTAATTAACAGGTTTATCATTGGAATTTTACGCACATTATTGACGCTTTTATCAGCATGGACAGCTTGAAAAATGCAATTTGGCTCATAATGGGACCGATTTCGTTGCCATAGAAACGTCAATTACGTCATAACGAATTGGCCGATTGGGCTAAAAATTGACATTGAGCATAAGGGACCGGTCCCACATCGTTTCCAAGCATCAGATCGAAAATCGGAGGAGGTGACCTCCAAGGTCAAATATTCTACCTCAGGCGAACTTCTCAAGTTCAAGGTCAAATGTCAAGGTCAAGGTCACGAAAGATAGAACTCGAGTTTATCTACAATATGAACTTGATTTGAAGTCTCTAGCACTATTAGAACCGAAGTTATGGCCACTTATGTGTTTTCGACGTTTTGCATGACCTTGACCTTGACCTTTGACCTAGACACACCAAAATAGGACGTTTTCTGCGCGGTATTTTAGAGAATATGTACACGAAATTTGGAGGAAATCGGGTGAGAAATGTGGACGCTAGGCTGTAAACAAACAAACAAACACATGAAATCGCTCGCTGCTGCTGACTTGACGGCTGAAAGCCTTCGCTGGTACAGCGAGTACTTGCCGGAATGGAAGAAACAAAACTTTGACCTTGAGGGGTAATGTCAAGGTCAAACGACACGAGCAAGGTCCTTCAAAAGAGGGCTTCTAATATGCTACAATATTTTCTAGTTGGAACTCTCTGGGTCGATTAGTTCGGAAATTATAGAGATTCATGTGATTTTGACTGATCACTTTTCCGTGAACTTGACCTTTGACCTACGACGACTGAAGCAAAAGTTTTACCAAATATGTTTTTCTTCTGGGATTTCGATGACCTTGACCTCTGTGGTTCATGTCGTATAGGCCAATGCTGTCAATATACATATCAAGTTACAGAGGATTCCCTCCAGTATTGACATTGTTATGGCCTTTTGAAATTTCGGAAATTTGACGTTGATGACGTCATTGTGATGTCACTGAACGTCATACGTCAAAATTAAGACATCACTGGACTCAGGAGATCAAGACCTTAACGGTATACTACCAGGTATGGTTCGCTGAACTGCGTACTTGACCTTGACATTCACCTTATGGCGAACTTCTCAAGGTCAATGTCAAAAGTCAAGGTCAAGGTCACAGGCGATAGAACTCGAGTTCATCTACAATATGCACCTAATTTGAAGTCTCTAGGACGATTACAGCCGGAGTTATGGCCACTTATGTGTTTTTGACGTTTTGTGTGATCTTGACCTTGACCTTCGACCTATATTCACCAAAATCTGATAGAATATACTCAATATCTCACAGAATATGTTCACCAAGTTTGAAAAAAATCGAATGAGAATTGTGGATGCTAGAGTGCGAAAATACATACAAACAAACAAACAAATGAAAATTTACCGATTTGTTTCCAAAAAAACGTCAATTACGTCAAAACGGATATATCGATTGAGCTAAAAAATGACAGAAACCATCACAGGACGAGTCCACATCGTTTGCATATGCTAGATCTGCAGTAAATGTGATAATTTTGCACATCTGACACTCAAAAGGCCTAAATGTCAGTCTGAAATCACATTTGACTTCATTATGACGTCAATTGACGTCCGATTCCAAAAATGACAACATATTTGGAAAGTACTCTCGAAGACCTTTCAAACGAGCTACTACTCGATATTTTTGCAAAAGGTCAAGGTCAAGGTCATTTTTGAGGTCAACTTCGACCTCAGGCGCTTGTAAAGGCTATTGGTTATACGCCTTAGGTGTAAATGCAAAAGTTGTTAGTCTAAGTGAGTGCAATACTGTGGATTTACCTACGTGTCTCTACCTTGCTTACTTTCTGAGATATAGTGACCTACATGGTTTTCGCTTGCAGGTCAATATTGACCTTGACTCTCGACCTTTGACCTTGAAATTTCGTGAAACAAAAGAACTCATTCTTGGCCATAAACAGGTGTATCATTAGATTTTTACGCACATTATTGACGCTTTTATCAGCATGGACAGCTTGAAACATGCAATTTCGCTTATAATGGGACCGAATTCGTTGCCATAGAAACGTCAATTACGTCATAACGAATTGACCGATCGCGCTCAAAATTGACATTGAGCATGAGGGACCGGTCCCACATCGTTTCCAAGCATCAGATCGAAAATCGGAGGAGGTGACCTCCAAGGTCAAATATTCGACCTCAGGCGAACTTCTTAAGGTCAAAGTCAAATGTCAAGGTCAAGGTCACAAAAGATAGAACTCGAGTATATCTACAATATGAACTTAGTTTGAAGTCTCTAGGACGATTAGAACCGGAATTATGGCTCCTTATGTGTTTTCAACGTTTTGCTTGACCTTGGCCTTGACCTTTGACCTAGATACACCAAAATAGGACGTTCTCTGCGCGGTATTCTAGAGAATATGTGCACCAAATTTGGAGAAAATCGGATGAGAAATGTGGACGCTAGGCTGTAAACAAACAAACACACAAACAAACAAACACATCCACGAACAGAGCAACATACTTGCCGAAATCTTTAGATTCCGGCAAGTAACAAACAAACACACAAACACATCCACAAACCGACCAACATACTTGCCAAAATCGAAGATTCTGGCAAGTAACAAACACACACACAAACACATCCACAAACCGACCAACATACTTGCCGAAATCGAAGATTCCGGCAAGTAACAAACAAACACATCCACGAACAGACCAACATACTTGCCAAAATCGAAGATTCTGGCAAGTAACAAACACACAAACACATCCACGAACAGACCAACATACTTGCCAAAATCGAAGATTCTGGCAAGTAACAAACACATCCACAAACCGACCAACATACTTGCCAAAATCGAAGATTCTGGCAAGTAATAAAGTTGTGATATAAAGTGGCCTGTCGCTTGACCCAGACTGTATTTAGACATGAGTTTTAGGCATTATTATATCAGTTGGACACCTCTTGGATACATATATGATATATTGTACTACTGCTAAACCGAATGTGTATATTTAGAAGGGGACATGTCCACAGGGGGTAATCGTTTCTGCAGCTTATTGTTGTGTGAACGGATTGAGAATCAGATTCACCCCACTGCTCTTTCTACTTTGATATCTCGGCGAGTTTTCAATTTATTCCAAATGTGAAAAGTGCATTATAAACTAGAAATAACACTGCACCTGACTGTATGAAATGCTTCAGAATTGAATGTTCAGTAAATTTGTGAAAATTGGAGCCATGAAAACATTAAAAATATCTGTAAAATCCAGAATCCTCATAAGATTCTGATTAAGCTTTGTCAGATTATAGACAAAATTCGAGGTCAATCATGGATTTGACATATTTGTCTGATTGATATACCTCTTCTGAATGACATGGTTCAAATTTCATGAGCCCACAATGATTCAAACAGATGTTATTACCGGAAACGTGTTTTTCTGGGATTTCGATGACCTTGACCTTGACCTTTGACCTTTGCACTTAAATTCGTAGAAGTCAATGCTGTCAAAGTGCATATCAAATTTCAAAGGATTCCATTCACTATTGACGGTGTTATGGCCCTTTGAAATTTCGGATTTTTGACGTTTATGACGTCATTATGACGAGTTTACGTCGCAGCGCCAAAAATGAGATATCACTGGAATCAGGGGCCCAAGACCTTTCCAAAGATATACTACTCGATATGCTGCGCCGAACTTCGTACTTGACCTTGACTTCGACCTCAGGCGAACTTCTCAAGGTCAAGGTCAAAGGTCAAGGTCAAGGTCACAAAAGATAGAACTCGAGTATATCTACAATATGCACCTAATTTGAAGTCTCTATGACACTTAGAACCGGAGTTATAGTCTTTTATGTGTTTTTCATGTTTTCTGTTGCCATGGAAACAATTTTTTAGCGATTTTGACCAAAAGCAATCGATGTCTGTCTATTGACCTACAGAACTCACCCTGAAAATTTGGTAACAATCCGATCAAAACTGTGGCCTGTAGAGCGCTAACATACAAACAAACAAACAAACAAACAAACAAACAAACAAACAAACAAAAAAACAAACGGCACCGATCAACATACTTGACAAAATCTTTGATTTCGTCAAGTAAAAAACGAGATACCATTGGCCTGAAGGCCAAACTTGTCGAAATCTTTTTAACGCATGTGCGTCATCTGTGTGTGAGTAATCTACCATGACGGGAAGAGTGGACACCCCCATGCAACTCGGTTTTTATGCAAAATTAGAGCAGATAGTTGTAAACACAATTCTCTGTACGGCCCCTGTAGCGCAGTGGTTAAGCTGCAGGATTCAAAGCCGGGAGGTCGTGGGTTCGAACCCCATCGGTGACCGAGGGATTTATCATGGCCGATCCCCACCCAGGATGGGTGTGCTGTGGGCTCAATGGGAATTAAGGCTGACCACTCAGCCGTGAGTTACTCACATACGAGTACGATACTGGGGGACTTCCTGGTGGTATGACTCAGGAATGGGGATGATTACACCATAGGGTCCGCAGGTGCTATGTTCACCAGGCCTGATTAACACCAGGATAGCTTCATGGTCTGGTAGGGACACCCCCATGCCAGGTCCATGAACGGTGTGATAGGAAGTGTGTGTCATAGCCCTGTCATGCAGTCCCAAACCGGAATGGAACTCAACAGTTGTATATATATCGCACTCCATAATTAAGTCGCACAGCATATACACAAAAATGGGTTCGCCCAACAAAAATATTTAAAAAAAAAAAAAAAAAAAAATTCTCTGTACGACAAATTCCCGAAAGCCCAATTTCGAGTGCAGTAGATCCATATACTATATAAATGCTTGAATATATCACTGATATTTCACGAAGATTGCCATGACGGGTTACGTATGTCGTGAAAAAAAATCTATCATGGAAAAATATTGAACAGTACTCTCTCAAACAAGAATTCAACAAGTTTTCCAATAGTGAAATCCAATTCTCTCTAGAGCAACTATTCCCGAGTTACTTACTATACACCCTTATTTTTAAAAATGACGTTTTGCGTCTCGGCGCTATTGCCTTTTAACTGATCTGTGTTTAGCTCAGCGCGATGATGTCTTCTATTGAGACATGTGCCAACTCGGGTGCCGAGCTTCAGAAACACCCACATAGAAATTACCCGATGTTAGTTTTCGAAAATTCGTCAAAAATACTGAGATATATAGGGATGTTCTGGTTTTTTTTCTAAGGAATTTCTGTGTTCTCCATTTGGCTAAATTACTTGGTATTTATTCTTGGAATGAGAACACTTGTGTTGGGCCTACTATTTCACGAATGAACCGATTGGAATTGTGGCTTGTAGAGTGCGAACAAAATAAGGTCGCAGTTCTATTTCACCCGTACTTTCATATCAGTAGACAATGACTGTTGTAGGCACGTTACCAGGGACAATGATAGGTTATCACTGGCTCGACACTGAACCGGGAAGTAACGCATTAGATGGATTCATCCTGTGAGTGAATCTAGATACTTTTGAGCAGAGCATGGAAGTCTGCAGAATGATGGACACTATGTAGCCTACATGAAATAACGTCTTTCGTTCCAATCTTGTATTTCCAGGGCAAACAGTGCCACGTGACTATTTTGCTGATTTCGCAATTAGGCATATCTTACAACAATTATACAATGTAGCTATATTTTAATAGTCCACACGTATATTTACAACTCATTCTGTAATGTAATAAATTTACTCTGGTTTTATGCGATATAAATGTTTCCGTATTTTTTCAAGCTAAAAACACTCCTTCACAAAGTCCAATCAGAAATGTAGCCTAGTTTATCATTCACAATTGTGCCTATTGGCCTAAATGTTTTCATGGCTATTTCTTGCTCATCAAAAGTTTTAATATGTGCACAGGCATCGAGCTAGTCTTATTCTTTAAAATATTTCAAGCAAAAATTGTACTCTGTGTAATCCGGGACAATGTGTTAACAGTGTGTTAAGTGAAAAAAATTTCTGGTTTGGAATGCCCTAAATCAGATGGAAAATTTGAACGAATATTCAGCGGAAATCCATATCTACATGTTTATAAGCCTAGATAGAACGAAAATGGTGAGGCAAACGCAAGATACCGTGATGTTTCAACAGTTCAAATTCATTGTTTTGATTGCGTGCCATGCCATTTTGGTAGGCCTATACTGCAGGCATGTGGGGCATATTCCCTATTTCCGTAACTGCAGTTGCTGAATAACGTGTGGTCATAGTGTGTTGGACGGACTGATTTCCGGTGAGGTGTTTTTGTTTTGCTGAAGTTCTTCATGCACGAAAACCTTGGATTATGTCGGTGTTAGCTCGACAAAACGGATAAAATTGATGTGCGCGAATGAATTATATGTTCTAGATCATGTTTCTGTATCGAAACTGTGGTTCGCGAGTGTATTCAGATGAACATCGGTGATTTTCACGTGACCGGGATAGCTGCCAACAGGCTAGCAGCTCACCAGCCCAAGCGACGCGGAGCCCGTCGCTTGGGCTGGCGGCTCACCGGCACGGCGGCAGCAGCTCGCGTTGTGCAGCCCTCACTCGCCCCAGCCTCACCCTAACTCTGGAAACGTAGCCCTGGAACAGTGTTAGCCTTACTACCCGTACTTTCTACCTTTGGTCCGATAACCTATTGGCATGGCGTTGCGTCCGTTTGGCCGTGTAGGGGGCCTACAGGTATGGGAACAAATGTCGAACAGTACCAAATGTCGAACACAGATCTTCATCTCATCAGTGCTCAAAGAGCATTAAATTTAATTAAAGTTTCATGAGTAAGAGTTGCTTACATCTAACATTTGAACGCTTGTGTGCAGTGAGATATAATTTATGTTCATGCTTTTTTGAGCATTGTTAAATTTAGCAAACTTTACGAAAAAGCTGTTTATGAGCAACTAAATCAATATCTCTCAGACCACAAGCTCTTATATGAGCACCAGTCAGGTTTCCGTCCCTCGCACTCCACAGATACCTGTCTAGCTCATTTGACTGATTTTATCAAAAGCGAGCAAGACAAAGGTAATTTTACAGGTATGGTACTTCTAGATCTACAAAAAGCATTTGACACTGTGGAGCATAGTACCCTTTTAAACAAGCTTGAAGCCATTGGGCTTCAGAAACCTGCTGTTGACTGGTTCAGAGCCTACTTATCTGATAGGCAGCAGTGTGTCGAAGTTAATGGCGTCACTTCGTCACCTGCTAATGTGGTCTGTGGGGTTCCCCAAGGATCCATATTGGGTCCCCTACTGTTCCTCATATATGTGAACGACATGCCCACTGCAGCAAAATGCAAGTTGCTGCTATATGCAGACGATTCGGCACTCCTTATAGCTGGCAAAAATGTAGCTGATATTGAGCAACGACTCACTGTCGAACTTCAGTCCGTACAAGAGTGGCTTGTGGAAAATAAGCTATCTCTTCACCTTGGAAAGACGGAGTCGATATTATTTGGCTCTTCCAGAAGGCTGAATGGTACAAAGCCTCTTGACGTCACCTGCGATGGTCATTCTATTTCCAGTAATTCCTGTGTGAAATATCTTGGCGTTGAACTTGACCAATCGCTTAGTGGGAGCCATATAGCTGACAATATTATCAAGAAATCTAACGCCAAACTAAAATTTCTGTATAGACAGGCCAGACACCTTAATGTGGACACTAAAAAACTCCTTACGTCAGCTCTGATTCAATGTCACTTTGACTATGCCAGCACCTCTTGGTATTCTGGCCTTACCAAGAGACTTCAGAATCGTCTACAGACCACTCAAAATAAGGTCATTCGCTTTCTTTTAAGCGCTCCCCCTAGAACCCACATAGGGTTCGAGGAATTCAAAGCCGTCGGTATGTTACCAGTGGAAGTCCGCGTCAACCAACTTAAAGTAAATTACATACATGACATGATTTATGGAAATGCTCCCAGATACCTAACCTCCTCCATTAGTATCCAAAATTCCCGCCACAACACCCGATCTGGCCCAATGTCCCTAGTTATCCCATCTGTAAAGTCTTTTGGTCACTCCTCTTTCCGGTACACATCAGTCACTGCTTGGAATGAGTTACCAAGTGATATCAGAACAACAAGTGTTAAATCAGTTTTTAAGTCCAAAGTCAAATCTTTTTTATTCAACAAGTTCTATCAAGAGTCACAAAACCCTTTTATTTATTTGTAACATTCTAGTCTTTGTTGTTAGGTTATCTAGTCACCATTATGTTGTTATGGATTTAAAATTCTATTTTTTCCATCTTTTTTTCCAATTTTTGTCTACTTTTGTAGTTATATTTATACAACCAGTCATTTACACTTGTGTACTCATTTATACAATTATATTTATACTTTTAGGCAACCTATTTTGTCATGTGATTTAGATCCGGACCACAATGGAAATAAGTGTCTTCACTTTCTTGTGTCATCCGTGTATTTTAATGTGCACTATAATGTTATTTATACTGTATGTTATTTTACTGAATAAATTCAATCAATCAATCAATCAAAAACTGTATTCGACATTCGGTACTGTTCGACATTTGTTCCCATACCTCAGTCCTGTATCCGTCTATCCGTCTGTATCCGTACATCTTCAAACTGTACGGTTTAATCGTATGGCTGCCATTTTTGACAAAAAACATCCAATTTGGGACTTCGACGGTTGTTTTCTCAATATCTGTTCCGTACCTTTTTTTCTTATTGATGCATAACAGTCCTCATATGTACCCCTGTGACGTGTATGAGTTTCTTTGCCATTGAATCACTCAAAGTGGGCTAGGTATTTTGGGTCCGAATTCAGGCCAATTAGGACTTTCACAAGCTAAATTCTCCTATGCTTTATAATGGGGAATGTTAGGAATCAATAATTGTGGACATATAGGAAATGATATATGCCGAATATTCTCACGACCTTAAATTTAACCTTTGACCTAATTTTCAAGGTCACAGGACAAAATGGCTAATACATCGCTTAATATCGACTTTACAGCTTAGGAATCAATTGTGAACATATAGGAAATGATGTATTCTGAATATTGTCGAGACCTTGAATTTGACCTTTGACCTAATTTTCAAGGTGACAGGACAAAATGACTAATACCTCGCTTATTATCGTTTTTTTGGCCTAGGAATCCATAGTGAACATATAGGACATGATATATGCTGAATATTCTGGTGTCCTTGAAATTGACCTTGGACTTCATTTTCAAGATCAGAGAACAAAATGGTTAATATCTCGCTTATTAGGCACTTTTCGGCCCAGGAATCCATAGTGAACATATAGGAAATGATATATGCTGAATATTCTGGTGACCTTGAATTGGACCTTAGACCTCATTTTCAAGCTCGGAGAACAAAATAGTTAATATCTCGCTTATTATCGACTGTACAGCTTAGGAATCAATAGTGAACATATGGGAAATGATATATGCTGAATATTCTGGTGTCCTTGAATTTGACCTTAGACCTCATTTTCAAGGTCAGAGAACAAAATGGTTTATATCTCGTTTATTAGCGACTTTTTGGCCTAGGAATCCATAGTGACCATATAGGAAATAATATATGCTGAATATTCTGGTGACCTCGAATTTGACCTTAGACCTCATTTTCAAGCTCAGAGAACAAAATAGTTAATATCTCGCTCGACTGTACAGCTTAGGAATCAATATTGAACGTATCGGAAACGATATATGCTGAATATTCTGGTGACCTTGAATTTGACCTTTGACCTCATTTTCAAGGTCAGAGAACAAAATACCTGATATTTGGCTTATTATCAATTTACAGCTTAGTAATCCATAGTGAACCTATAGGGAATGATATATGCTGAATATTCTGATGATCTTGAATTTGACATTTGAACCTATTTTCCAGGTGAGATCACAAAATGACTGAAATCTGGCTTATTATTGACTTTACAGCTTAGAAATCAGTTGTAATTTGTAATGTAATTTTATTTCAAAACTGAAATATTCACACTTACTACAAACAACACAGAAGATATACATATATTGCAGTTTTGTGGGAACATACCATGAATGATATATGTATATGCTGACAAATTACCTTATTTTTGAGGTCATGGGACAAAAGGCTAATACGTGAATATATAATGTCTGGTAACCTTTCTAAGCCCTTGGTTTAATTTTGATTTTCACATTTTTTTTGTCCAAAAATGCTCAATTCTGGACTTTGACGGCCATTTTCTCAAAAAATGTCTGATCAGTTTTGAGATTTTTGTTTCAAAACATGCTAAGGGGGGTCCTTGACATTGTGTATAAAGAAGGACTGCGTTGAATTGCTCGAAAGGCCCAAAATCTAGGCTTAAAAGGCCTATAGTTGGGGGACCAAATATCGAACAGTACCAAATGTCGAACATTTTTAAATTTATCAATGCTCAAAAACGCATGAACAAAATTATAATTCACTGCACATGAGCGTACCAATGTTAAATGTAAGCAACTCTTACTCATGAAAGTTTGATTTAATTACATGCTCTTTGAACACTGATAAAGTGAACAACTGTGTTCGACATTTGGTACTGTTCAACATTTGGTTCCGCACCTGTAAATTTCAGTTTTTGGCTATTGTCTCAAAAACTATATGATCAGTTTTGAGAATTTCATTTCAAAGCATGCTAATTGGCGTCCTTGACATTGTGTATTATGATGGAGTGCCTTGAGTTCATCGATAGGCCCAAAATTCAGGCTCAAATGGCCCAAAAAGGCCCAAAATTCAGTTATTGTCTGATCTCTTGAGAATACCTGATCAGTTTTGAAATTTTTGTTTCTCTATATGCTTATTGGGTCCTTGACATTGTGTATGAAGATGAGTGCCTTGAATCGATGAAAGGCGAAAAATCTAGGCTCAAAAGGCCCAAAAAGGCCTAAATTTAAGTTTTCATCTGTTTTCTCAAAAACTATCTGATCAGTTTTGAGATGTTCATTGCAAAACATGCTAATTGGGGTCCTTGTCATTGCTTATAAAGATGGAGTGCCTTGAGTCAATCGATAGGCCTGAAAAGCCGGCCCAAAGAGGCCCAAAATTCAATTTTTTGCTGTTTTCTCGGGAACTATCCGATTAATTTTAAGATTTTTGTTTCAATACATGTTAATTGGGGTCGTTGACATTATTTATAAAGATGAAGTGCCTTGAGTCTCCGAAAAAGCCGAATATATGGGCTGGAAAGTCACAAAATTATATGCAGCACACCTAATGGTGACATTGAAGTTCACAAAGATGACCTTGATTGGTAAATCTCAATGTTATATCTTGCCTGTGGTGCTTGAACCAAAATTGTCTGGTAACCTATCTTAATACTTGGGCGAACTTTTGCAATGATATTAGCTAATAACTTGTTGTGAATATACTTACCTCAAGAGTTATCTTTCAGATTGCTGACCATCAGACTTTGTTCTACCGTACTTCCTGTGCTTTCGTGTGTTTGGGTGACTGGGCGGACCAGTTACCAGTTCCAGCCTGTGTTTGGGTTGTGCCTGGCCCTTGTGCGACTGGGAGGACCATCGGCGACTGTCCCTAGTGACTTCTGCCGGTGGTGTTCACCTGTTTGTGTAACTTTTTGTGACTGGGAGAACTGCTACCAGTGAGCCTGTGGTGCCCAGCTTTGTGTGCAGTCCTCTTGTGACCAAGAAGGCTGCTGGTGACTGTACAGTTCCTGTTTTGTCCTCGTGCTACTAGGAGGACTACCCAGTGCCATCCAGTTTGTTTTGCTTCGGTGGTATGTTCCTTTATCACATACATATAAAGCTCCAATGGGCTGAACATTAAAATAGTGTACAATGTATACTGTGACTCTGCATATGTATTTGCTGCATATAATGTAAAGCCCTTTAATTTTGTGAACATTAATGTTCGCGTTTTTGCAAGTTGGACATTTTCGTGGACATTTAAGTTCGCGCTTTTGGGATGCTAGTAGATTGTAATAGTGTATTACAGTGTATTAATTTGTTCACGGACATTTATTTTCGCTTTTTTTGCCAAACCGCGAAATAAGCGAACTTAAATGTCCGCGAATAATTAGGGGCTTTACAGTAAAATTCTTGGGAAATTAGGATATAATTTTATCATATTTACACATTGTATTGCCTATTATTATATTAGATATATTTGAATTCTGCACACTACATCCATTTCTAATTAGGATATAATTTAATCATATTTACACATTGTATTGCCTGTAATTATTATATTAGATGTATTTGAATTCTGCACACTACATCAATTTGTATGTTTTCAGTTGATTTATTAGGGCATCTGAGACTTCTTATTTGTTTGCAGTTTGCTGCACCTGGCTACTTGAGGGCTCTTCCTTGAAGTCAGCATCCTGTGGCAGAACCACCTTGGTATTAAACATTTCATTGATAAGTGTTAAGCACAGTTGATAAGCAGTTTGTTTAGTGGAATCTATATGAGCATGGAATGAGCAATAGTGTGCAATATATGATACCTTACAAATACGACGATTACAATACTGTTGAAGATATGAAAGAGTTGAATACATTGTTATTTTGTTTCTCAAAAGGTAAACAAACAGCTCACATCATGTATAAGTTACATGTATCATTTGACCTGAAAGTGCATCAATTTAAAATATAGATTTTTGTGATTAAAGCTTGCTTCACCAGAATACCATTTTAATTCTGATTTGGTTTTTTTTTCTGTTCACAGATTCCCCGGTTACGCTGAAGGGGCCTCGGTGCAGGACGAGGCAGACTCACCCGAGCAAGGCCCAGTCAAGCAAAGCTTGACCAGTCGCTGCACCAGGGAGAGCCCACTACCAGTGTTACTTGTGGTACGCTATCTGTGCACAAGTGTTTTGCACATAGATAGTGATCTGTTGTTAAGTTTGCATTCCCAGTTTGATGTTGCTGTCTATCTGTACAATTATCATTGGATTTACGCTTGTCGAGCTGTCGTGCCATTATATCCGCCATAGACACTTCGTGTGAATGCTCTACAGGTCGCTTGATTAGGATCATTAACTTTGGTTGGCATAGCAACCAAAATGGCCGACTGCCGACACATGTCGCACTAATATTAGCCTGTTTAGGATACTTTCATGTGAACGCTCTGGTGGGTGTTTTCAATGAAAAACAACAATATTGCACAGGCCTGTTTGGCAAAGGTCATCTGCAGAGACAATTTGTTTTCCAGAATGATGATAGAATGAATGTCAGTAGGTTAACTAGTTTATTTAGTACAAAAATGAGAAATATACTTTGGTATCTTCGAACATTTACCTAACGAATTGCAGTGGATGTAGAATAGAGTACAGAGTTGATGTTCTTTTTGAGACTTTTTGGTTGTATTGTTGGTGGCTGTAGGAATGTTGATGTCACCAAAAAAATTGACATTAATATTGCCAAGGCTTGGCAGTAAAAAATAGTTCAGAGTCTGCATTCATGTTTTGGGCAATAGGGTTGAAAGGAGGCTTCACTGATACACCCATGCGGTCATTAGTGACTAGAATGTCCAGTTGTATTTGTTTATAATGCACAAGAGATCATTGTATGAGATCAGAATGTTTCCAGCTATAGAACATTCACTGTGAGTCATTAATTTTCATATGAATGAACATTTGTGTTGGTATAAAAACTTGACTCCTTGGTTAATTGTGCTGAATAAGTAGAAAAATATGTGCTTGTAAGTACTAGCCCCCAATGTACATGTATTGTATTCCGGAATTGTTCTTATTTTGTATGTAACATATACATCAATAATGTCAGCTTGTGCTTTAATATTCCAGCATTATAGTTCTTTCTGTTGTCAATTATAATGAATTGCTGCTAGCAGAATGTTTCGTGAGAACATTCACATCCGATTATTCGAGGACAATATTTGTTACTATGAAATGTAAGATAGTCCAATCAGACATCATTTCACATGATAATGTTTTGCTCATCATTTGGTGAACATTGTAGACCTCACAGTTTTAGAACTATGATCAACTAGTTGTATCTCGAATTAAGTGCACTCAATACACCAAAATTGTTTCGTTGAACAAACCGTTGAACGATGATTGTGTTAGAATCCACAAAATCCACTAGATAGCAAGATTACAAAACAAATACATATCCGTTTGTCAATGTACATTTATACATTCATATGTAATGTGGTAAACTACACTTTTAAAACATCAGTAAAACATAGTATAGTCATGATGTACACAAATTAAGAATTATTTCTAATTTGCACTATTTTTTGTTGACTATATGTATACTATACTATGTTTTTATGGAAGGAAGAAAAATGTCTATGAAGTTCACACGTGTAGAAAAATATTTCAATGCTCATGATAAATATCCCGGGAAATGTTGATCTGGCGAGGTAAAGAGGCACGTTCAGAGGCTTGACAGTGTTTATGTTCATGCTATATTCGTCAAATCAACTGTAGTAAATTTGAACTGATATGATTAATTTGGGAACTAAGCTTCGGAGCTACAATGTATGTGATGTCACAAATATTTGCCATATACTGGTAATTTAACGAACCATTGAGACAGACTTGTACCTATTTGGCCTAGTGGGTCAATGTTCTGTAGAAACTGACAAACTGAGAATGGACATGTATACTCAATAACTGGGAAGCAACTTAACCTCAGATCATGTTATGGTAACTGTGACATTATTAATCTCTACACTCGGTAAACTACATCTATTTTTCTCTGTCATAGCAGAACATACTAATACTATGGTTATGTGATCATCCATTGCGTCTTTCGAAATTCTTTGTGAAGGCTACATATTGCATATTTCATCCGAACTCGGATCAGACAGATATTATATTTTTTTTAACCACCTTATCTATTTTGGTTGATATAGCAACCAGATGGCTTAGTTGGCAACATAATTTTGTTTTCGAAATCAACACTGTTACGACAGATGCGTTCTCTACATGTGGCAATTTCCACATACATGTTCAGAAAGGATCTGACCTGAAGTATGTTTCGTTTAATTAATAGTCGATAAGAGTAATTTGAACAGGTCTGATATCACTATGTAGTAGAGGAGTAGAAAAAGTACAGTAAACAAATACATGTGTCTGATAATAATTTGGCCTTGGAGATTTTACAAATGTGGAATATAATGAACCAATTGTGTGTTGTATTTCATTGCATGAATTTTCTATGGCGAGACATTATGATATGCAGCATAATAGCAAGTATGTTGCTGGTGAGGTACCATCTGTCTGGAAACTAATACTACTAGTATTGATTTAGAACTTCACTGCTTTCCAGTTCAAAGCATTTCTTACTGGTATTGGTTTCAAACTTAAATGCAAAGATACCACTATCTGTAACTATGTGGTAAATCAATTCAAGAATGTTTCGAATGGCAGGGGTGATCTATATTGGGGGATCTGCCGACATGGTCGTATGTGATCAGGCCGTAGCTAAATATGATATAATTTCAACAAGCTGCAGTATGGTGAATATATGTATATTTTTATTTTTTCAGGTTGCCACAGTGACGTCTCAGACGTTACGGGTGCCAGGGGGTCGTGTCGACGTACACTTCACTCTGCGACCTGTCAAACACAGCGTGCTTGACAGGGAGTCTAGCTTGGAGGGCTAGCACTAACTCAGACGATCTCGACGTAGATCGCTGGGGTGTGACAGCTTGTTCTGTCCAGTACTGCGGCTGTATTGTTATTGAACTGAGATATACTGAGATTGAACTGCACTGACCTGATATTGCTTGAGATTGAATTCGTGTGCACTACGTTGTGTGCTTTCAATTGCTTAAAAATTTGGAAAATACGTGAATATCTGGCTGTGAAATTGTGACTTCACTTATTTTCGTGTCAAAATAGTTTCCAAAATCTTTCAAGTGAAGTCGATTGGTGTCTTGAGTTCACTTCCATCTTAACATCAAGATTGAATTGAACGTGTTTATGTGATCAGCTTGTTGCACTTAGAATAAGCTTGTTGCACGTGGCTGAATTGTGTTAGGAAATTTGAAGGTAGACAAAGTATATACTAGCTGTGAAGACAAAAGTATATTTGAGCAAGCACTGCACATTGTATTCTGTAATATTCTGTTGTATTGCAGAACATAACTTTCTGTTGGGATATTTGTTTGTTGACAAGAGTAAAACCTGAACAATATCCATCGCAGAATAAACAAACTCGTTAATTTTGTCATTGAAAGCTTGATTCTGATCCTTAGCACCTTGATTCTGAATTTAAACTTGTCTGGTATATACTAGTAGATCTATATCACATTGCTCTGCATTAACCAATTGCTGCACAATAGCTGTCGGAAAACAGATTTGCATGCACGAAGGAATTGTTCCTTGTGCTATTTTCCTATCAATTGTGGTTCTCTGCCATAAATCTGCCCAGTGATAACTGTTAGAAAAAAAATCTGGAAAAGACTGAGTCACATAGTACAGCTGTACAGCTGTGAAGGGAAAAGTACATTAACATATAAGTACTGTTCATTGCTGTTCGATATACATTGTGCTGTATTGCTGAAAATAAACTTCGTTTGGTACTTTTATTGTTTGTTGATTGATAAGAGTGGACTTTGTGAAGAATATTCACACACTACAAGAAACATATTCGTTAAGTTTGTTATTGGGAGTTAGTTTATAGAACAGCTTGATTTGATAATATTGACTTGCAAGCAGATTTTTGCACAAAGAATTTGTCTGAAAACAGATACGTGTACATAACCTGATAACTGGGACATTTTTATTAAAGCAGCGCAGCTCTATGTGCTTAAAATCTACTTAGTCTGCATTGAATTATCGAACTTGATTTCACAAAACCATAAGTGTATTTCGCTATCATATCAGTTGTTTTGACATTTGTAGAATTTGACAATGGGGCGGAAGAAAAGTGCAGACCAAAAACGAAAAGAGTGCAAATTATACATGCGAAAACTTCGCGAACTGGAGAGTGCAGGAGAAAGGGAACAAAGACTTGCAAAGGTGAAATGCTCTGTGTCTGCTAAACGAGAGAAGGAAGTACCAGAGGAGAAAGAGCAAAGGCTTGCAAAGGTGAAACGCTATGTGTCTGCTGAACGAGAGAAAGAAGCACCAGAGGAGAAACAGCAAAGGCTTGCAAAGGTGAAACGCTCTGTGTCTGCTAAACGAGAGAAGGAAGTACCAGAGGAGAAACAGCAAAGGCTTGAAAAGATGAAACGCTCTGTGTCTGCTAAACGAGAGAAGGAAGTACCAGAGGAGAAACAGCAAAGGCTTGAAAAGATGAAACGCTGTGTGTCTGCTAAACGAGAGAAGGAAGAACCAGACAAAAAACGGCAAAGACTTGAACATGTGAAACGCTCTGTGTCTGCTAAGCGAGAGAAGGAATTACCAGAGGAGAAACAGCAAAGGCTTGCAAAGGTGAAACGCTCTGTGTCTGCTAAGCGAGAGAGGGAAGTACCAGACAAGAAGCATCAGAGACTTGAGAAACATAAACAATATATCAAGGAGAAAAGAAACAGGACAAGGACACTGATTTTAAGCAATCAAGCATTGGTGGACAAATTTCTTAAGAGTGTCCAATGCTCTGCAGACTATGTTTGTTGTTGTTGTAACAGATTGATGTATCGATCTACTGTTGTGGAATTCAAGGCAGACAATTATTGTAAGATATCGAAGCGGACACTAAATTTGATTCTACCATTTAGACGTACCTCGCCCGGTGGCAAAGAATGGATATGTTTAACATGCAGATCATCACTCAGAAAAGGCAAGTTACCAGCTCAAGCCAAGGCAAACAACTTAGATTTAGTTAAAATACCTGAAGAGTTGAAAGGATTGAATGGACTGGAGTTACGTTTAATTTCACAACGAATCCCATTTCTGAAAATGGTGGCCTTGCCACGTGGAAGACAACTTGGAATACATGGTCCAGCTGTTAACGTTCCTGCAAAACTCGATTTCGTGTGTGAACAGTTGCCACGGTTACCTTCACAGACGCAACTGTTGCCACTGAAATTCAAACGCAATCTTCGATATAAAAGTTTCTATATTTTTGATTACGTTAGACCTGATAAAGTACTTTCAGCACTTAGATACCTAAAAGCAAACAATCCATTGTATTATGATATCGAGATCAATGAGGATTGGGTACAAGATTCAGCAGTAGATAATCCTGACATGTGGACGGCAATGACATCCTGTGAAACCGAGAAAGGTGAAAGCGAAATGCAGGTGGAAATGAGTACAGAGTCCGTGAAATCGTTTGATATAGAAAAGTCAGTTACTGCAGTAGACAAAATAAGTAAAAGGAGCAACAGCTTTGATAATATAGTTGATGAAAAATGTAAGAAATCAATTAGTTTGGAGCAAACTCGAATTCTTGGCCAAGGAGAAACATCTAAGAGTTCAAGGCGTATACGATCTAAGAAAAGGGAAAGGAACGACAAAATTGGAAAACGATCTGTTGAAAGCATTGAGCAGATTTCGAACAGCTCAAACCTCACAGCGTCGATCGGCAGTGGTACAAAGACTGGTAAAAATACCCAACCTGCTGGTGAAGTCCCCAAGGAATGTGCCATGACATATTGCGTCCTCGCCTCTGCTGACAATTCGGACATGCGTCAACTTAGTGAACTGGCTAGAAACATGGACATGAACATCATAGACACCCCTGGCGATGGTGATTGTCTGTTCTATGCAGTATGCTATCAACTTGAGAGGCTTGGTATTTCACAAATATCCCCAACTAAATTGCGTGCGTTGCTAGCGAAGTACATGTCCGAGAATCCCGACCAATATCGAGATTTTGTGTGTGCACATATTGGTAATGGAGACACGGAACCACCCACGAACACAGATCGGGCAATTGCAAAGATAACTGATGACTACAGCCGGCAGGAGATTCAGTGGATAAAATATCTCGATGGCCTCCAGTATACTAAGCAGTGGGGAGAGCACATAGCTTTACAAGCACTCGTCGACATGTTCGCGCTTACTGTGAAGGTACACAAAACCACAAGCAGAACTTGTCTCACAGTAGTCTCCAGATCAGAGCGCCGATATGAGTTTGACCTCGGTCTACTAGATGAAAATCATTACGTTGTATTGGAGCCATGCAGTATTCCAGGTTCAAACAAAGACCACACTGATGAGGCACTGGTTTCCCCAAACGCACATCCTGATGTTTCGGATCATGTTGATGAAGTTCCAGAAGGACCTTCCAATGGCAAAGGAACAAAAATCGAATATTCTGATGACCAAATTGAGGAGGATGAAACCGCTTTTGAAAAAGCAAGCAAAATTCGAGGTCTTCCATTCGAAACATGTTTGATGAGAGAGAGTCAAGATATGTCAAATCTGGTAGTTAATGTAGCCCCGGGACAAACAGAGAAACCACAGCCACTCCTCTCTGATCCTAACTTTGAAGAACTTGCCTTCCCTGACAAATACCCGAATGGCAAATTTGCATTAACAAGTGAACGCGAGGTTGAAATTACTCCACGACGATATTTTAACCAACGTCTGCTCGATTGTGAGGGTAGATTCGCTAAGTCTCCTGAGTACTTGCTGAGTGCACAGTATGCAGTTGAAAGTAAACAGTTGCAGAGTGACATAAATCATTTTGTATTTAGAAGGGTGTCCGGTAAACATTTCCAAGGGAAGCGCATAAATGCTGGAATGGTAAACAATGCACACAAACTAACTGCCCTCATACAGTCTGACCATGCATATAAAATCTTAACAAACATAAGAGGTTCGCCAGCATATTTTCAGACACTGTATTACGATGTTTTGGCAATGGTGAGACAACTAGGTATACCAACATGGTTCTTCACAGTATCAGCAGCTGATATGCAGTGGCCGGATCTAATACAGACAATTGCGAGACAATATGGTACAACTTTGACTGACGACGATGTGAATAACTTGAGTTTTCAAGAAAGAGTTGGATGGCTTCGGAATAATCCAGTTACTGCAGCTCGCCATTTTCACTACAGACTTGAGCTTCTGTTCAAAAATGTATTGATGTCTAATGCTAAACCTCTGGGAGAAGTCGTGGACTATGTCATTCGTATAGAGTTTCAAGCTCGAGGGTCACCACATGCTCACACAATATTATGGGTAAAGGATGCACCAAAGCTGGGCGAACAGTCAGAGAGAGAGGTGTGTGAATTCATTGATAAACATGTTACTTGTGAACTACCAGTGGAAGATCCTGAGCTAGAATCACTCGTGCAAAAACTACAGACACACAGCCATTCCTCGTACTGTCGCAAAAGAGGTTCATGTAGGTTTGGTTACCCACGGCCACCAAGTGAAAACACAATAATAGCTAGTGAACCTCTGACAAGCGAAGATCCGAAAGAAACCAAAAGTCAAGCTCAACAGGTACTAAATTTGGTTCGCAATGAACTTAATGTACAGGAAGACTCTGCACAGAAGCTTGAAGATTTGCTGGGCAGTGTGAATGTCGATGGAGAAGATTACGAAAAAGCACTCAAAGTGTCACAGCGAGGGAATAATGTTGTTCTGAAGAGAGACCCTTGTGAGTGCAATACTAATCCCTACAACCCCACGATATTGAGAGCGTGGCAGGCGAACATGGACATACAATATTTGTTAGACCCTTACGCAGTGATCATGTATGTAGCAACGTATATGACAAAGAATGAAAGTGGAATGGGAGAACTATTGAAACAGACATGTCGCGAGTACAAAGATGGTGACATGAAGAGTATGCTGAAAAGAGTTGGATCTGTGTTTCTGAATCACCGTGAGGTCAGTGCTCAGGAAGCAGCCTACAGAATACTGTCTATTCCAATGCGAAAACTGAGCAGGCAAGTTTTGTTTGTTAACACTGATCCACCATCAGAACGTATTGGTGTCCTGAAACCAATGAAAGAACTGCAAGACAAAAATGAAACTGATGAGGATATATTTCAGAAAAACGTGGTCACCAGGTATGCATCTCGACCCAATTCACTGGAGCACATGTGTCTTGCTGCCTTTGCTGCCAACTACACAGTTAGTTACAATGACAAAGAAGCTATGGATGATAGTGTACCAGTGGTATTGGACATGGATGAAAACAAAGGTGACCCTTCGCCACAGAGAGATGATCTTCCAAAACATATTGTTCTGAAGAATGGACTGGGGAGAATGCATAAACGCAAAACTGAAGCTGTCATTCGCTTTCGAAAGTTTGACATTGAACTGGATACAGGAAATTTTTACAGAGCCAAATTGATGCTGTACAAACACTGGAGACACGAAAATACAGATTTGATTGGTGGTTATGCAAGTTTTCAAGATCACTACATGGCAATATCAGATGAGCTACGTGAAAACGAACAGCGATTTACTGAAAACACAGAGTTGATTGATGAAGCGATACGTCTTAATTCTTTGTGTGGACCACCAGAACACGTGTGGGCGAGTGTCGCACCCGAGACTGAACATAACAATGAACAGGCAGAAGCTGAAGGACCCGAAACTGAGCGAGATATTGAACAAGAAGATTTGGATGACAATGCAGCACTGATTGAGAACCAAGCTGGTAATCCTCTGACGGACTTAGGGCTACGTTATCAGGCAGAAGTTGACAAAGGCGTTATGTCATTGGGGGATTATAGGAAAATGATGCGTGCCTTGAATACGAAGCAGCGCCAAATTGTGAGGTATCACCGTAAGTGGTGCAAGAAGGCAGTTATGGCAATGAAACTAGGCAAGCCCGTGGTTCCCTACAGACTGTTCCTAAGTGGTCCAGGTGGCACGGGGAAATCACATGTGATAAAACTAATACATTTTGAGACCAGACGACTGTTGGCATTGTCAAATACAATCAAACCGACAGACCTCACAATATTGCTCACTGGTCCAACTGGTGTTGCTAGCTTCAGTATAAGGGGAATGACCATCCATTCGGCATTACTCCTAAGAGTTACTAAATATGACAAAGCCAGTGATACTCTCACGTTCGAAAAACTTAACACTCTTCGATCGAACATGGAGAATTTGGTCGTGTTGGTGATTGACGAAATATCAATGGTAGGATCAGACATGCTCCTGAATATACACAAACGACTGAATGAGATCAAGGGAGCAGCAGATGGTGTTCTGTTTGGAAATGTCTGTATATTGGCCGTAGGAGATTTATATCAGCTTCCACCTGTTTTGCAGTCACGGATATTTGACAATGTTCGGGACCCATTAGCAAACCTCAATGGATCACTATGGAGAGACAATTTTATGCTGCACGAGTTAGATGAAATAATGCGTCAGAAAGGCGATGAGGAGTTTGCACAGCTGTTGTCACGTGTTCGAACTGGTGAATGTACTGACCACGATATTGAAGTGCTGAAGTCAAGAGAAATCAGCAAGGATGATCCAGAGTATCCTCAAAACGTTCTTCATGTATATGCCTATAACAAGGACGTTGACACGAGAAATGAGGAAATGTTGAGGTGCTTAGCTCCTGATGAATCTTTGCATGTAAAAATTATCGCAGCAGATGACAAAACAGACAAGACAGGTCAACTGGATCTTGGGAATAGTGGGATGGAACAGAAAAGATCGGAAACTGCTGGACTGCACACTGTTCTTGTATTGGCTGTTGGTGCGCGCGTCATGCTGACATACAACGTAGACACATCAGATGGCCTAGTCAACGGCGTTCTCGGAACAGTCAAAGGTATAATAAAGAATTCCAATGATCGTGTATCCATCGTGCTAGTACAATTTGACGAGGAAATTGTGGGTCGAAAAGCATATCGTAACAGTCAATGGAAAGTAGAATATCCCGAGGCTATTCCGATATCACGACAGGAAGGAAAGTTCGAGAAAGCTGGCAGGAAAGGCTCACAAGTATCACGAAGACAATTTCCTCTAACTTTGGCATGGGCTGTTACAATTCACAAATGTCAAGGCTTGACAATGAATGAGATTGTAGTGAGCATGAAGGGGGCAACCAGATTCGGGAAAGGTCAGGCATACGTAGCATTTAGTCGTGTTAAATCACTTGAGGGACTACATATTCTTGATTTTGATCGGCGTGGAATTAAAGCAGACAAAGTAATTAAACACGAAATGGACAGCATGAGAGAAAACATGTTATGCCCACCAGCTTCTCCGAACTTCATAGGACAAGGGAATCTAGATTATATCACCGTTGGCCACTTAAATGTTCACTACTTTCTGGACAAAATTGAGGACCTTAATAGTCAATATGAAAGAGAAATAATTCACCAAACTGGAGTGATGTGTTTCACTGAAACGTACTTGAATGAAAATCATGACATTAGCAACTTTCTAGAATTGCATAATTTTGTTGCATTTCGTGACGATTTGAGAAATGATGGAAAGAATCACGGACTTATGATATGCGCCTCTGCAGATCGCAAACCGAAAGAGCTTGACATGTTGTCTGTTCTTGGTTTGGAATCAAAGGTAGTTGTACTTAGTGTGCCATTTCCATTGTGCATAGTGCTTATTTATAGACCACCCTCTTTACCAATACTGACATTCCTGAGGAAGTTAGAAAGCCTGTTGAGTTTGCTCGCTCTTGGTGTACCTACAGTAGTGATCGGTGATTTCAATGATAATATCATGGAAGGCAAACAAACAAAGTTGACAGAATTAATGGAAAACTTTGGATTTCACCAATTTGTTTCAAATGCAACAACCGATAGTGGTACCCTTATAGATCATGTGTATTTCAATGGCTTGGAGAAAGACGACAGTGCAGAAATAGTAATTGACGTCCATGATGTGTATTATTCTGATCATGATTTAGTGCTGTCCACCATTAAGTGTGTAAAATGAATGGAGTCAATGTTATTTATTGTTTATTATCCGCAACATTTTTCTCACGACATTTGTGGCATTTCATCTGACCACCAGATAATTTAGGTCGCATTCAAAAACACTGGTTGTAAGGAACTTGGTATCCAAGAAGTATGCTTTCATTCATTTTTTGGTAGTGTGACCAGTAATCGGCGCAATACTATATCATTGAGGAACATACATTTTATAGCTGTTGTAAGGAAAAATGGGACATTTTTGTATACCTCTCCCATCCACCCCCCCCCCCCCCCCAAAACCCATACCCCCCCCCCGCCCCCCTTCCTGTTACAGAAACATCTGACAGGGCAGATGATGATGACAAGTTGCACATCATCCATGGTGTGTGTTTCATAATGTCTCTGATGCCCGGTTAGCTCAGTTTGTATGTGGACTGACCTCTCACCAATGCAGCCAGTTGAGGTTTGGCGTCAATATCCGGCCTCTACAGTATGTGAGGTCGTACGTGGTTGCCAAACCAGGCAAGTGGACTTTCACTAGGTCCCCTGATTTCTTCCACAATAATGACCACCCGTACGCCAAGATCCGAGCCAACAAATAATGTTAATATAATCTCACGCTTGATCACCAATCGATGTAAAATAAATAAAGTTTACAATTTTTAAGTTCTAATGTCTCTGATGCCCAAACACTGTTTGTAATCGGTGATTTACAGCTAGTGCTCAAAAATCGTATATATATATATATAAGTGAATGGGGGAAATGAAAGATTGGACTGATTACAATAGACAACACTTCTTATTATATAATTTCAGAACAATGGGCAGCGAAACTCGTGGTGATCACAATGGTGAATTACACTCCACATCACCTCTCAACAGATCTACAGCTGTCTCCAGTAGACACACGAGAAATTGGCTGACTTGAATTTCAAGGTGGGTGTGAGTAGATCCCGCCAGAAATTTAAGCCAGACAATAAAATTTGTCCTGAATTATTATTGTTCCTCAAGTTATTAGTACACCAGTACTGTATTTGTAAGTTGTCACACACATGAAATCTTGAATCATCCTGGAAATGTATATTATTATGAATATTATTTCTTGAAACAATGTGTGTCCATATAATTTTGGCTCCTTATGTTTCGCTTCAGAGTGGGCGATCACCAGACCTTGCTATACAGAACGATGACGTCTACCTGACATATCGGCACCGTAGCATATACGCAAACCAACCACACCAATATATAACACTAATGAAAAAACTCTCAAATGATGACAACATCTAACACTGTTCCGCCTTCAGGATTGTCATGTACAGACCATCAGCTGTGTAACAGGCCAGATGCGACGAGTCTAACCAGAACCCTAAAATAATCACGGCCTAGAATATTCTCAATAAAAATGAGTAGAGCTGATCGGCTCCACACATCCTCCTGACACCTTCAACATTCGTGGCCATAAAGGTTCACTTGTGAAAATAGCGAAGGTTTTATGTGAGGAAATGTTTTACTGTAGTCATCTGAGCGCATTATCAAAAAAATCATTTCCGGGAGAAAATATACTAATATCATTCTTTATGTATTGGTGGTGTGTTGGTTTCATGTATTGAATTTAACGTTCTGTAATAAAATTAATTTGAATATGGATTCGTTAAAAAACGGATATACTGGTGCCATATATCAGTGGAGGTTGTAAAACATGTACGTTAGGTGTCTGGAATAGGTGTTTGATATACTATCTTGTTTTGCTTTTTTGTACTTTCTGTTCTGGTTGGTGCCATATTGAAGCCCGGTGAAATAAATGTCAGTCAGCATGTGAACAGTTCATCTTAGTTCAAAAGATGGTTATGCGAATACAGATGTGGTATATATAGAGAGATAATTGGTCAAGTTATGTAATACTGGTCGTTCTTCTGTATTCAATAATATAAAGATGCTATTGGTTTTGAATGGCACGTTTCATTCATTATTAAGACCCATGATTGTATCATGAACTTTACATGGAAATATGGTATAATACATAAACACAATCAGCCCGATACCGGCACGTTCATCGCAGGATACTCTTATTGTTAATTGGATAAATACTATATTTAATCCGTCTGGCACATTTGTGATCTTCATTGAATTCAGAACAAAGAGTAACCTGCGATATATAGGGCGTATTGTTTTGGCAAATGGTTTCTGTGTGATACGCATTGTATAAACTACAAACTATCCTTTTATAGTGTCCTGTACACAAACTACTATGTATTTTATCATTTTGATCTAAGATGTACTTATATCATGTGTGTACAAAATAAATTATCTATCCATTTATCTCCCATCTATCTATCTATCTATCGATAAGGCGATATGGATCTATCGTTTTTTTGGCATAATGTCACATGATGATAGATAGTACTATAAGTTCTAAAATTAAAGTATAATCAAAGCAACTTTTCAATAGCTTATAGCCTAAGTGTCATTCATTTCACATAACAAAAATTAGCTATAAAGTTCCATTAGTGGGGTCCTGCATGGGTGTTGAAACTATCTACATGTCCTAATGTTGCAAAATATAAGTTCTTTAATTTTACACATTACAGGACCAAATTTTGTGTGAATGACCCTCTAAAGAATCTATCAAAAAATAGTACAACAAACAGCTAAAAAAATTAGTTTGAAATTTCGAGATATTTGGGTCTTGACAGAAAATGCAGGCAATGTTATACACTGGAGACAAGGTTGCTGAAATTGAGGTCTCGAAATTTTCAAGTTGACTTTGCAAGTCCAAAAATGTTCAAAATTTCGAAACAACACTTGAATATGATAGAAACTAGCATAGTTTAGCATATCTGAGAGTTTCAAGTTTTTTTGTAGCCAAATATGACATATAATATTTTTTTTCAAATCTTTAGAAATACGTGTCCTTCTGTCAAATTTTTATGTCTTTTTGTCACATTTTAATACGTATATATCAGATAATTCCTGGAAATTTTCAAATATTTTCACCAAATTTTTATTGCTGCATGTTAGTTACATAATGCAAAACATACACAAATTTCACGCATTTCTGTTCAAAATTGCAGCCGTTGCAACTCCAATTGACACATTTTCTTCAATATCTCCCAGGGTATAAGTGTCAATGATTTGATTTTTTTCATATTTGTATAATTCAGTTCTACAGCACATGAAGAAAACCCAGTATTGTTTTTGTCGAAAAAATATATGACTTTTTCCTATTATCCGCAAAAATAAAACCGCACTTTCTCGAGTGCTTATTCTGCAGTATACTCCAAGTTTGGAAGAATTCAAGCCAGGAATATGGACGGTAGAGATATAACACAAAAAAGCAGAGGTCAGATGCCATGAACTACACCCTTACCAGAATTCTTACGTCATTGTGACTTCACAAAATGACAATTTCATGCTACAACTACTTCAAATTTGATACACTGGTGTTCCTCAAGATGCCTGTTGATATTGTGTTTATAGATGTTATATTCTGGCTGGAAAACGTAACAAATTCTTCGGATAATCCGTTCCTTTCAAAAGTTTGCAACAAATAATTCATAAAAATGTCAATTAGGCCTACATATGATTTCAAAACTGTAGTCATAGTTCTTCAAATTTGCGTGCAATGTGGATGTTTGAAAGTTTGCTGAAAAGCCGAAAAACGTGTATGACAGGCCTTTCTTTTATGACGTCATAGTGGAAAATCTATCATAGCAGAAAAGTATCGACAGTACCCTCCTGAACCGGAATTCAACGAGCTTTCCAATGGTGCAATCCGCTTTTCTGTACGACAAATACCTCTCGATATATAGCTCCATTTTGAAAATTGACGTTTTACGTCATGACGTCATTGACGTTGCACGTAGCGTGTTGAAACTCGGCATGTGGCTGTGCAATCACGTTCCACATAAGTTCTTATAATTACAGTCTATTACCTTCAAAATTGAATGCACTGTGGTTGTTTGAAAGTTTGCTGAAAAGGCGAAAAACTTGTATGACAGGCCTTACGTTTATGACGTCATAGCGGAAAATCTATCATGGCGGAAAGGTATCGGACAGTACCCTCCTGAACCAGAATTCAACGAGCTTTCCAATGGTGCAATCCGCTTTTCTGTACGACAAATAGCTCTCGATATATAGCTCCATTTTTAAAATTGACGTTTTACGTCATGACGTCATTGACGTTGCACGTAGCGTGTTGAAACTCGGTGTGTGGCTGTGCAATAAAGTTCCACATACGTTCTCATTATTACAGTCCAGTACCTTCAAATTTAGGTGCACTGTGGATGTTTGAAATTTTGCTGAAAAATCGAAAAACTGGTATGACAGGCCTTACGTTTATGACGTCATAGCGGAAAATTTGTCATGGCGGGAAAGTATCGGACAGTACCCTCCTGAACCAGAATTCAACGAGCTTTTCAATGGTGCAATTCGCTTCTCTCTACGACAAACACTTTCCGATATATGGCCCCATTTTAAAAATTGACATTTTACGTCATGACGTCATTGACGTTCAACCGATCAACGTATAACTTTGTTGTTCGATGGATAATATGAACATATATCAGTGTATCAAATTTCAGAACAATCGGTTCAAATTTGACTGCTGTGCGAATTTTTTAAAATTCGCCAATGATGAGAGATAGGGATTTTTCGAGTTTTTAAGAATTTTTGGTGACGTCATCAATGGACCGATTTTTTTCAAAAAAGTTGGGTCTCGTCCTTGGCCGAATACCTATCCAACAAAAAAGTTTCGGGATGTTAGCGTGAAAACTGTGGCCGCTAGAGAGGTAACAAACAAACAAACATACATACAAACAAACATCCGCGAGTGACCAACATACTTGGCGAAAATCGAAGATTTCGCCAAGTAACAAACGGCACCGATCAACATACTTGACAAAATCTTTGATTTCGTCAAGTAATAATATCCGGTGCATATATACAAGCTATTGGGCCTTAGGCAATGCACTACATGTACTATAAACCTGTAACAGTGCTCACAATGCTCACAAACCCGGTGCTCACAAAACCCTGTTCGTCATCCCCAATAGTTCTGGTATAAAGTGGCCTGTCGCTTGACCCAGACTGTATTTAGACATGAGTTTTAGATTTTATTATACCAGTTGGACACCTGTGAGTCAGAAAACAAAAGAATTGCTTTGTTGTTTGAGTGTGCACTTGGATACATATATGATATACTGTACTACTGCTCAACCGAGTGTGTATATTTAGAAGGGGACATGTCCACAGGGGGTAATCGTTTCTGCAGCTTATTGTTGTGTGAACGGATTGAGAATCAGATTCACCCCACTGCTCTTTCTACTTTGATATCTCGGCGAGTTTTCAATTTATTCCAAATGTGAAAAGTGCATTATAAACTAGAAATAACACTGCACCTGACTGTATAAAATGCTTCAGAATTTAATGTTCAGTAAATTTGTGAAAATTGGAGCCATGAAAACATTAAAAATATCTGTAAAATCCAGAATCCTCATAAGATTCTGATTAAGCTTTGTCAGATTATAGACAAAATTCGAGGTCAATCATGGATTTGACATATTTGTCTGATTGATATACCTCTTCTGAATGACATGGTTCAAATTTCATGAGCCCACAATGATTCAAACAGATGCTATTACCGGAAACGTGTTTTTCTGGGATTTCGATGACCTTGACCTTGACCTTTGACCTTTGCACTTAAATTCGTAGAAGTCAATGCTGTCAAAGTGCATATCAAATTTCAAAGGATTCCATTCACTATTGACGGTGTTATGGCCCTTTGAAATTTCGGATTTTTGACGTTTATGACGTCATTATGACGTCAGTTTACGTCGCAGCGCCAAAAATGAGATATCACTGGAATCAGGGGCCCAAGACCTTTCCAAAGATATACTACTCGATATGCTGCGCCGAACTTCGTACTTGACCTTGACTTCGACCTCAGGCGAACTTCTCAAGGTCAAGGTCAAAGGTCAAGGTCAAGGTCACAAAAGATAGAACTCGAGTATATCTACAATATGCACTTAATTTGAAGTCTCTATGACACTTAGAACCGGAGTTATAGTCTTTTATGTGTTTTTCATGTTTTCTGTTGCCATGGAAACAATTTTTTAGCGATTTTGACCAAAAGCAATCGATGTCTGTCTATTGACCTATAGAACTCACCCTGAAAATTTGGTAACAATCCGATCAAAACTGTGGCCTGTAGAGCGCTAACATACAAACAAACAAACAAACAAACAAACGAGATACCATTGGCCTAAAGGCCAAACTTGTCGAAATCTTTTTCTACATGCGTGGCCTACTTTAAGCATAATTGAATGAGGTTTCCGACGGTGTAATCCATTTCATTAAGGATTAATACTTACCCAGATACAATCCTATTTCGAAAATGGACGTTTGACGTCATGACGTCATTGTTGTTGAATGTAACGTGTTTAAACTCGGTACATGGATGGGTATTAATATACGACATAGGTTCCCATAATTACAGTCTAATAACTTCAAATTTGAGTGCACATCCGCTTCTCTGTGCGACAAATACTTTCAGATATATAGCCCTTTTTTTAAATTGACGTTTTACGTCATGACGTCATTGACGTTGAACGTAGCACGTTGAAACTTGGTATATGGCTGTATATCAGTATTCCACATAGGTTCTCATAATTACAGTTCAATACCTTTAAATTTGAGTGCCCTGTGGATATTTGAAAGTTTGCTGAAAAGTCGAAAAACTTGTATGACAGGCCTTACGTTTATGACGTCATAGCGGAAAATCTGTCATGGCGGAAAAGTATCGGACAGTACCCTCCTAAACCAGAACTCAACGAGCTTTCCAATGGTGCAATCTGCTTTTCTGTACGACAAATACCTGTCGATATATAGCTCCATTGTGAAAATTGACGTTTTACGTCATGACATCATTGACGTTGCACGTAGCGTGTTGAAACTCTTTATATGGCTGGGTAATGAAGTTTCACATACATTCTCATAATTACAGTCTATTACCTCCAAAATTGAGTGCACTGTGGTTGTTTGAAAGTTTGCTGAAAAGCCGAAAAACTTGTATGACAGGCCTTACGTTTATGACGTCATAGCGGAAAATCTATCATGGCGGAAAAGTATCGGACAGTACCCTCCTAAACCAGAATCCAACGAGCTTTCCAGTGGTGCAATTCGCTTCTCTGTGCGACAAATACTTTCAGAAATATAGCCCATTTTTAAAATTGACGTTTTACGTCATGACGTCATTCACGTTGAACGTAGCGCATTGAAACTTGGCATATGGCTGTATATTAATATTTTCCATAGGTTCTCATAATTACAGTTCAAAACCTTCAAATTTGAGTGCACTGTGGGTGTTTGAATGTTTGCTGAAAAGTCGAAAATTTTGTATGACAGGCCTTACGTTTAGGACGTCATAGCGGAAAATCTATCAGGGCGGTAAAGTATTGGATAGTACCCACTTAAACCAGAATTCAACGATCTTTCCAGTGGTGCAATTCGCTTCTCTGTACGACGAATAGTTTCCGAGATATAGCCCCATTTTCAAAATTGACGTTTTACGTCATGACGTCATTGACGTTGAACGTAGCGCGTTGAAACTTGGTATGTTGCTGTATATTAATGTTTCACATAGGTTCTCATAATTACAGCTCAAAACCTTCAAATTTGAGTGCACTGTGGATGTTTGAATGTTTGCTGAAAAGTCGAAAATTTTATATGACAGGCCTTACGTTTATGACGTCATAGCGGAAAATCTATCAGGGCGGTAAAGTATCAGATAGTATCCCCTTAAACCAGAATTCAATGAGCTTTCCAGTGGTACAATCCGCTTCTCTGTATGACGGATAGTTTCCGAGATATAGCCCCATTTTCAAAATTGACGTTTTACGTCATGACGTCATTGACGTTGAACGTAGCGCGTTGAAACTTGGCATATGGCTGTATAATAATATTTCTCATAGGTTCTCATAATTACAGTTCAAAACCTTGAACTTTGAGTGCACTGTGGATGTTTGAATGTTTGCTGAAAAGTCGAAAATTTTATATGACAGGTCTTACGTTTATGACGTCATAGCGGAAATCTATCATGGCGGCAAAGTATCGGATAGTACCTTTTTAAACCAGAATTCAACGAGCTTTCCAGTGGTGCAATCTGCTTCTCTGTACGACGAATAGTTTCCGAGATATAGCCCCCTTTTCAAAATTTACGTGTTACGTCATGACGTCATTGACGTTGAACGTAGCGCGTTGAAACTTGGTATAGGGCTGTAGAATAATATTTCACATAGGTTCTCATAATTACAGTTCAAAACGTTCAAATTTGAGTGCATTGTGGATGTTTGAATGCTTGCTGAAAAGTCGAAAATTTTGTATGACAGGCCTTACGTTTATGACGTCATAGCGGAAAATCTATCATGACGGAAAAGTTTTTGACAGTACCCTCCTAAACCAGAATTCAACGAGCTTTCCAGTGGTGCAATCCGCTTCTCTGTACGACGAATAGTTTCCGAGATGTAGCTCCATTTTTAAAATTGACGTTTTACGTCATGACGTCATTGACGTTGAACGCAGCGCGTTGGAACTTGGTGTGTGGCTGTATATTAATGTTTCACATAGGTTCTCATAATTACAATTCAAACCCTTCAAATTTGAGTGCACTGTGGATGTTTGAATGTTTGCTGAAAAGTCCAAAGTTTTGAATGACAGGCCTTACATTTATGACGTCATAGCGGAAAATCTATCAGATCGGCAAAGTATCGGATAGTACCTTCTTAAACCAGAATTCAACGAGCTTTCCAGTGGTGCAAACCGCTTCTCTGTACGACGAATAGTTTCCGATATATAGCCCCATTTTTTAAAATTGACGTTTTACGTCGTGACGTCATTGACGTTCAATTGATTCGAGTGAAACTTCGCAGTTTGATGCATAATATAAATGTATATCAGTGTGCTAAATTTCAGAAATATGGTTACAAATTTGACTGTTGTGTGAATTTTTGAAAATTCGCCAATGATGAGAGATAGGGATTTTTCGAGTTTTCAAGAATTTTTAGTGACGTCATCAATGAACCGATTATTTCCAAAAACGTGCGGTCCCGTCCTTGGGCGAATACCTATCCCTCAAAAAAGTTTCGAGATGCTAGCGTGAAAACTGTGGCCGCTAGAGCGCGAACAAACAAACATACAAACAGACAAACATACGCGAGTGACCAACATACTTGGCGAAAATCGAAGATTTCGCCAAGTAACAAACACATAAACAAACCAACCGACCAACATACTTGCCGAAATCGAAGATTCCGGCAAGTAACAAACACATCCATCCACAAACCGATCAACATACTTGCCGAAATCTTTAGATTCCGGCAAGTAACAAATAACAAACGAGAGCCCCTAGGGCACCCACTTGCCGGAACGCATACTCATGATTTTTGACAGGTTTCAATGAGTTTGAAAACTTGACCTTAAAAACTTACTCATGTGATTCCATGGATTTAACATATAAGCATGAGTGCAATGCCTGTTCTGAATATGATTCAAATTTCACGAACCTACGACGATTCGAGCAGAAGTTATCACCAGTAATGTGTTTTTCTGGGATTTCGATGACCTTGACTTTGACCATGTGGATCATGTCGTAGAGGCCAATGCTGTCAATATGCATATCAATATCAAAAAGATTCCCTCCAGTTTTGATGTTAGGACCTTTTGAAATTTCAGATAATTGACATTTCTGTCGTCATTGTGACGTCACTGAACGTCATAGCGCCAAAATTAAGACATCACTATAATCAGGAGACCGAGACCTTTCCAACGGTATCCTATTCAGTATGGTGCACTGAACTTTGTACTTGACCTTGATATTGACTTGTGGCGAACTTCTCAAGGTCAAGGTCAAAGGTCACATTCAAGGTCACCTAAGAAAGGCCTTTTGATATGCCACAATATGGTCTTAGTTTGAACTCTCTGCGACCATTAGTTCCGAAGTTATGCTTTTATGTGATTTTGACCTTTTCCTTGACCTTGACCTCGACCTTTGACCTTTGGTCACGAAAATTGTGCATTGTCTGTGTATGGTGATACAGACTATGCTAGAATAATTCCGTCGGAATCGAACAAGAATTGTGGACACTATGGCCTTTTGAAATTTCGAAAAATTGACGTTCATGACGTCACGGTGAGGTCAATGAACGTCACATCTCAAAACTAATGAGATGCTATGTATCAGGGAATCAAGACCTTCCATTTGATATACTACTTGATAGGTTTCAGTTAGTTTGAAAATTTGACCTTGAAGTTTTGCTAATGTGACCTCATTTTTCGACTAAGTTCAAGGTCAATCATCAAATTGACATATACATCTGATTGGGATACCTCTTCTGAATGATATGGTTCAAATTTCATGAGCCTACGACGATTCAAGCAGATGTTATTACTGAAAAGGTGTTTTTCTAGGATTTCGATGACCTTGACCTTGAGATTTGACCTTTGTACTTCAATTCGTAGAGGTCAATGCTGTCAATATGCATACCAAGTTTCAAGAGATTCCAAACAGTATTGACGATGTTATGGCCTTTTGAAATTTCGGAAATTTGACGTTTATGACGTCATTGTGACGTCAGTTTACATCGCAGCGCCAAAAATAAGATATCACTGGAATCAGGGGCTCAAGACCTTTCCAACGATATACTACTCGATATGCTGCGCTGACCTTCGTACTTGACCTTGACTTCGACCTCAGGCAAACTTCTCAAGGTCAAGGTCAAATGTCGAGATCAAGGTCACATAAGAAAGAACTCGAGTTTATCTACAATATGAACTTGATTTGAAGTCTCTAGGACCATTAAAACCGAAGTTATGACCACTTATGTGTTTTCGACATTTTGCGTGACCTTGACCTTGACCTTTGATCTAGATACACCAAAATAGGACGTTTTGTTCCCAGTATCCTACAGATTGTGCACACGAACTTTGAAAGGATTTAATCAAGAATTGAGGACGCTAGAGGGTTCACAAACAAACAAACAAACAAAAAATCGGCCATAGGCCAACACTTGACGAAATGACTAAACATTTGTTTACATTTAAAACATTTACCCATAATTTACACATTGAAAAGATTTACTGAACAACTCGACATTTGAAGAAAGATACTTTTTTCATGAAATTTTTACGTTGGGCAAACTTTTCAAGGTCAAGGTCAAAGTGCACATTCAAGGTCAGCGGACAAAGACCTTTTGATATGCTACAATATGGTCCCAGTTTGAACTTTCTATGACGAATAGTTCCGAAGTTATGGCAATTTTTGTGATTTTGACCTTTTCTTCGACCTTGACCTTGACCCTTGACCTTGGGACACGAAAATTGTGCATTGCCCGTGCATGAAGATATAAATTATACTTGAACAATTCCATCAGAATCGAACAAGAATTCCGGACACTGTAGCTTTTCGAAATTTCGAAAAATTTACGTACATGAGGTCACTGTGACGTCAATAAACGTCACATTTGAAAACTGATGAGAAACTATTTATCATGGGTTCAAGGCCTTCCATTTGATATATTACTTGATAGCTTTTAGTTAGTTTGAAAATTTGATCTTGAAGTTTTGCTCATGTGACCTCATTTTTCCGATCAAGTTCAAGGTTAGTCATGGAATTGACATATAAGTCTGATTGCTATACCTCTTCTGAATGATATGGTTCAAATCTTATGAGACTACAACGATTCAAACAGATGTTATAACTGAAAAGGTGTTTTTCTGGGATTTCGATGACCTTGACCTTGACCTTTGACCTTTGTATTTCAATTCGTAAAGGTCAATGCTATTAATATGCATGTCAAGTTTCAAGGTATTCCATACATTATTGACGCTGTTATGGCCTTTTGAAATTTCGGTAATTTAACTTTTATGACGTCATTTTGACGTCAGTGTACGTCGCAGCGCCGAAAATAGGGTATCACTGCAATCAGGGGCTCAAAACCTTTCCAACGATATACTACTCAATATGGTGCGCTGACTTTCGTACTTGACCTTGACATTCACCTCATGGCGAACTTCTCAAGGTCAAGGTCAAATGCCAAGGTCAAGGTCACAGAAGATATGACTCGAGTTTATCTACAATATGAACTTGGTTTGAAGTCTCTATAACAAATAGAACCGGAGTTATGGCCACTTATGTGTTTTAACATTTTGCGTGACCTTGACCTTGATCTTTGACCTTGAGTCACGAAAATTGTGCATTGCCTGTGCATGAAGACATATATTATACCTGTATAATTTCATTAGAATCAAACAAGATTTGTAGACACTATGACCGTTTGAAATTTCGAAAAATTAACGTTTATGACGTCACTGTGACGTCAATAAACGTCAAATCTCAAAACTGATGAGAAAGTATGTACCAGGGAATCAAGACCTTTCATTTGATATAGTACTTGATAGGTTTCAGTTAGTTTGAAAATTTGACCTTGAAGTTTTCCTCATATGACCTTATTTTCCTGACAAAGTTCAAGGTCAATCATGAAAATGATATATACACTCGATTACTATACCTCTTCTGAATGACATGGTTCAAAATTCATGAACCTACGACAAATCAAACGGATGTTATTACCGGAAACGTGTTTTTCTGGGATTTCGATGACCTTGACCTTGACCTTTGACCTTTGTACCTAAATTCGTAAAGGTCATTGCTGTCAATATGCATATCAAGTTTGAAGAGATTCCATACAGTATTGATGATGTTATAGCCTTTTGAAATTTCGGAAATTTGACGTTTATGACGTCATTGTGACGTCAGTTTACGTCGCAGCGCCGAAAATAAGGTATCACTGCAATCAGGGGGTCAAGACCTTTCCAACGATATACTACTCGATATGGTGCGCTGACCTTCGTATTTGACCTTGACATTCACCTTAGGCGAACTTCTCAAGGTCAAGGTCAAATCCCAAGGTCAAGGTCACAAAAGATAGAACTCGAGTTTATGTACAATATGAACTTGGTTTGAAGTCTCTAGGACAATTAGAACCGGAGTTATGGCCATTTATGTGTTTTTATCGTTTTGCGTGACCTTGACCTCAATATTTGACCTTGACCTCCCAAAAATGAACTCATCCATCCATATTGGATTGCACATCTTCTGACCTATTTTCAGGATTCTACGATCAAAAATGTGACCTGTGGAGCGGTCACAAACAAACAAACAAACAAACAAACAAACAGACAGACAAACGCGACTGACCAACATACTTGACGAAATTTACATTTCGTCAAGTAACAAACACACAAACCCACAAACCAACTGACCAATATACTTGCCGGAATTTTAAATTCCGGCAAGTAACGAGATACCATTGGCCTAAAGGCCAAACTTGTCGAAATCTTTTTCTACATGCGTGGCCTACTTTAAGCATAATTGAATGAGGTTTCCGAGGGTGTAATCCATTTCATTAAGGATTAATACTTAGCCAGATACAATCCTATTTCGAAAATGGACGTTTGACATCATGACGTCATTGTTGTTGAATGTAACGTGTTTAAACTCTGTACATGGCTTGGTATTAATATTCGACATAGGTTCCCATAATTACAGTCTAATAACTTCAAATTTGAGTGCACTGTGGATGTTTCAATGTTTGCAGAAAAGTCGAAAAATTGGTACGGCAGGCATTACGTTTATTACGTCATAGCGGAAAATCTATCATGGCGGAAAAGTATCGGACAGTACCCTCCTAAACCAGAATTCAACGAGCTTTCCAATGGTGCAATCCGCTTTTCTGTACGACAAATACCTCTCGATATATAGCTCCATTTTGAAAATTGACGTTTTACGTCATGACGTCATTGACGTTGCACGTAGCGTGTTGAAACTCGGTGTATGGCTGTGTGATAAAGTTCCACATACGTTCTCATGATTACAGTCTATTGCCTTCAAAATTGAGTGCACTGTGGTTGTTTGAAAGTTTGCTGAAAAGCCGAAAAACTTGTATGACAGGCCTTACGTTTATGACGTCATAGCGGAAATCTATCATGGCGGAAAAGTATCGGACAGTACCCTTCTAAACCAGAATTCAACGAGCTTTCCAATGGTGCAATCCACTTTTCTGTACGACAAATACCTATCGATATATAGCTCCATTGTGAAAATTGACGTTTTACGTCATGACGTCATTGACGTTGCACGTAGCGCGTTGAAACTTATGATATGGCTGTATATTAATATTTCACATAGGTTCTCATAATTACAGTTGAATACCTTTAAATTTGAGTGCACTGTGGATATTTGAAAGTTTGCTGAAAAGTCGAACAAATTTTATGACAGGCCTTACGTTTATGACGTCATAGTGGAAAATCTATCAGGGCGGAAACGTATCGGACAGTACCCTCCTAAACCAGAATTCAACGAGCTTTCGAGTGGTGCAATCCGCTTCTCTGTGCGACGAATACTTTCATATATATAACCCCATTTTTAAAATTGACGTTTTACGTCATGACGTCATTGACGTTGAACGTAGCGCGTTGAAACTTGGTATATGGCTGTATATTAATATTTCACATAGGTTCTCATAATTACAGTTCAATACCTTTAAATTTGAGTGCACTGTGGATATTTGAAAGTTTGCTGAAAAGTCGAAAAAAATTTATGACAGGCCTTACGTTTATGACGTCATAGCGGAAAATTTATCAGGGCGGAAGGGTATCGGACAGTGCCCCCCTGAACCAGAATTCAACGAGCTTTTCAATGGTGCAATCCGCTTTTCTGTACGACAAATAGCTCTCGATATATAGCTGCATTTTAAAAATTGACGTTTTACGTCATGACGTCATTGACGTTGCACGTAGCGTGTTGAAACTCGGATTGTGGCTGGGTAATAAAGTTCCACATACGGTGTCATAATTACAGTCCAGTACCTTCAAATTTGAGTGCACTGTGGATGTTTGAAATTTTGCTGAAAATTCGAAAAACTGGTATGACAGGCCTTACGTTTATGACGTCATAGCGGAAAATCTATCAGGGCGGAAAAGTATCAGACAGTACCCTCTTGAACCAGAATTCAACGAGCTTTTCAATGGTGCAATCCGCTTCTCTCTACGACAAATACGTTCTGATATATGGCCCCATTTTAAAAATTGACATTTTACGTCATGACGTCATTGACGTTCAACCGATCAACGTACAAGTTTGTTTTTCGATGGAGAATATGACCGTATATCAGTGTACTAAATTTCAGAACAATCGGTTCATATTTGACTGCTGTGCGAATTTTTTAAAATTCGCCAATAATGAGAGATAGGGATTTTTCGAGTTTTTAGGAATTTTTGGTGACGTCATCAATGGACCGATTTTTTTCAAAAACGTGCGTTCGCGTCCTTGGCCGAATACCTATCCAACAAAAAAGTTTCGAGAAGTTAGCGGTAAAACTGTGGCCGCTAGAGAGGTAACATACAAACAAACAGACAGACAAACATCCGCGAGTGACCAACATACTTGGCGAAAATCGAAGATTTCGCCAAGTAACAAAAAAACAAACGGCACCGATCAACATACTTGACAAAATCTTTGATTTCGTCAAGTAATAATATCCGGTGCATATATACAAGCTATTGGGCCTTAGGCAATGCACTACATGTACTATAAACCTGTAACAGTGCTCACAATGCTCACAAACCCGGTGCTCACAAAACCCTGTTCGTCATCCCCAATAGTTCTGGTATAAAGTGGCCTGTCGCTTGACCCAGACTGTATTTAGACATGAGTTTTAGATTTTATTATACCAGTTGGACACCTGTGAGTCAGAAAACAAAAGAATTGCTTTGTTGTTTGAGTGTGCACTTGGATACATATATGATATACTGTACTACTGCTCAACCGAGTGTGTATATTTAGAAGGGGACATGTCCACAGGGGGTAATCGTTTCTGCAGCTTATTGTTGTGTGAACGGATTGAGAATCAGATTCACCCCACTGCTCTTTCTACTTTGATATCTCGGCGAGTTTTCAATTTATTCCAAATGTGAAAAGTGCATTATAAACTAGAAATAACACTGCACCTGACTGTATAAAATGCTTCAGAATTTAATGTTCAGTAAATTTGTGAAAATTGGAGCCATGAAAACATTAAAAATATCTGTAAAATCCAGAATCCTCATAAGATTCTGATTAAGCTTTGTCAGATTATAGACAAAATTCGAGGTCAATCATGGATTTGACATATTTGTCTGATTGATATACCTCTTCTGAATGACATGGTTCAAATTTCATGAGCCCACAATGATTCAAACAGATGCTATTACCGGAAACGTGTTTTTCTGGGATTTCGATGACCTTGACCTTGACCTTTGACCTTTGCACTTAAATTCGTAGAAGTCAATGCTGTCAAAGTGCATATCAAATTTCAAAGGATTCCATTCACTATTGACGGTGTTATGGCCCTTTGAAATTTCGGATTTTTGACGTTTATGACGTCATTATGACGTCAGTTTACGTCGCAGCGCCAAAAATGAGATATCACTGGAATCAGGGGCCCAAGACCTTTCCAAAGATATACTACTCGATATGCTGCGCCGAACTTCGTACTTGACCTTGACTTCGACCTCAGGCGAACTTCTCAAGGTCAAGGTCAAAGGTCAAGGTCAAGGTCACAAAAGATAGAACTCGAGTATATCTACAATATGCACTTAATTTGAAGTCTCTATGACACTTAGAACCGGAGTTATAGTCTTTTATGTGTTTTTCATGTTTTCTGTTGCCATGGAAACAATTTTTTAGCGATTTTGACCAAAAGCAATCGATGTCTGTCTATTGACCTATAGAACTCACCCTGAAAATTTGGTAACAATCCGATCAAAACTGTGGCCTGTAGAGCGCTAACATACAAACAAACAAACAAACAAACAAACAAACGAGACGACATAGTCGACGCACTTGCCGGAATTCTGAACGTCAAATGTCACATTCAAGGTCACCTAAGAACCGCCTTTTGATATGCTACAATATGGTCCTAGTTTGAACTCTCTGTGACGATTAGTTCCGAAGTTATTGTCATTTATGTTATTTTGCCCTTTTTCTTGACTTTGACCTTGACCTTTGACCTTGGATCACGAAAATTGTGCATTGCCTGTGCATGGAGGTATAGATTTTACCTGAATAATTTCATCAGAATCGAACAACAATTGTGGACACTATGGCCTTTTTGAATTTTGAAAAATTGGCGTTTATGACGTCACTGTGACGTCAATAAACGTCACATCTGTAAACTAATGGAATAGTAAGTATCAGGGGATTAGCGCCGAAAATAAGGTATGACTGCAATCAGTGGATCAAGACCTTTCCAACGATATACTACTCGATATAGTGCGCTGACCTTTGTACTTGACCTTGACATTCACCTCATGGCGAACTTCTCAAGGTCAAGGTCAAATGTCAAAGTCAAGGTCACAGAAGATAGAACTCGAGTTTATCTACAAAATGAACTTGGTTTGAAGTCTCTAGCACAATTAGAACCGGAGTTATGGCCATTTATGTGTTTTCATCGTTTTGCGTGACCTTGACCTTGACCTTTGACCTAGAATCACCAAAAGTGTGCAGTCGCGAGCCATGAACCTACATAATATGCACACTAAGTTTGGAAGAAATCGAGCCAGAATTGTGGACGCTAGAGGGCGTACAAACAAACAAACAAATCAAATTTCATGAGCATACAAAGATTCAAGCAGAAGTTATTAATTACTGGAAAGGTGTTTTTTCTGGGATTTTGATGACCTTGACCTTGATCTTTGACCTTTGTACTACAATTCGTAGAGGTCAATGCTATCAATGGGTATATCAAGTTTCAAGATACTCCATACAGTATTGACGCTGTTATGGCCTTTTGGAATTTCGGAAATTTAACCTGTATGATGCAGTCAGAGTTTGATGATGCCAAAAACAAACGTAAAATACAACAGTTTGCAATGAAAATTGTAGCTCGATCAAATAGTTCATCCGAAGACACACTGAAACATTCCACTCATAGTCATGAAACACTTTTTTGTTATCTCCATAAAGGCACGAAGTAGTAGATTCTTTGTGTTTTCTGCTTCAGGCTTGATTTTGATTTAATATCGGGAAACTCATGTGGAATAATAATACCCAGCCATACACCGAGGTTGAAGACTAGAAACGGTTCAATTTTCGTGAAAATCGGTCAAGTGAAGAGGTCACAAAAATCTCAAAAAATTCCTCACGCTGCCGCCACAGCAGCCACACCAATGCGCAGCCATGGGATATACCTGCATTTATTCTGAGGGCAGTCTCTTGTACGCTATATGCTTCACACGTAACAACTTTCAAGTGACAGTTTGCCTCAGTCAGTAAAGGCGTTAGGTGTTGGTGCGCGGGGTCAGGGGTTTGATTCCTATTGCCACTTTTTTTTTTTTTTTAAATTCCAACTAAATTATTTTTTCTGTTTCTGAGTGTTTTTTTGTATTAATTCTGATATGTTTTCCACAGTCACCCTTTTATCTAATTCTATTGTTCTGATAATTACAGTCTAATACCTTTAAATGGAAGTGCACTGTGGATGTTTGAGAGTTTGCTAAAAAGTTGAAGTATTGGTATGACAGGCCATACGTTTATGACGTCATAGCGGAAAATCTATCATGGCGGAAAAGTATCAGACAGTACCCTTCTAAAGCAGAATTCAACGAGCTTTCCAATGGTGCAATTCGCTTCTCTGTACGACAAATACTTTTTGATATATAGCCCCATTTCGAAAATTGACGTTTTACGTCATGACGTCATTGACGTTGCACGTAGCGTTTTCAAACTTGGTATATGGCTGGGTATCATTATTTTACATATGTTCTGATAAATACAGTCCAATACCTTCAAATTTGAGTGCACTGTGGATGTTTGAAAGTTTGTTGAAAAGTCGAAAAATTGGTATGACAGGCCTTACGTTTATGACGTCATAGCGGAAAATTTATCATGGCGGAAAAGTATCGGACAGTACCATATTAAACCAGAATTCAACGAGCTTTCCAATGGTGCAATTCGCTTCTCTGTACGACAAATACTTTTTGATGTATAGCCCCATTTCGAAAATTGACGTTTTACGTCATTACGTCATTGACGTTGCATGTAGCGCCTTGAAACTTGGTATTTAGCTGGGTATAATTATTTCACATGCGTTCTGATAATTACAGTCCAATACCTTCAAATTTGAGCGTACTGTGGATGTTTGAAAGTTTGCTGAAAAGTCGAAAAATTGGTATGACAGGCCTTACGTTTATGACGTCATAACGGAGAATCTATCATGGCGGAAAAGTATCGGACAGTACTCTTCTGAACCAGAATTCAACGAGCTTTCCAATGGTGCAATTCGCTTCTCTGTACGACAAATACTTTCCGATATATAGCCCCATTTTCAAGATTAACGTTTTACGTCATGACGTCATTGACGTTGTACGTAGCGTCTTGAAACTTGATGGGCGGCTGGGTATCATTATTCCACATAGGTTCTGATAATTACAATCCAATACCTTCAAATTTGAGTGCACTGTGGATGTTTGAAAGTTTGCTGAAAAGTCGAAAAATTGGTATGACAGGCCTTACGTTTATGACGTCATAGCGGAAAATCTATCATGGCGGAAAAGTATCGGACAGTACCCTTCTAAACCAGAATTCAACGAGCTTTCCAATGGTGCAATTCGCTTCTCTGTACGACAAATACTTTCCGATATATAGCCCCATTTCTAAAAATGACGTTTCACGTCGTGACGTCATTGACGTTCGAACAATCCGAGTAAAACTTCGCAGTTATATGGAATATACCATTATATATCGGTGTGCTGAATTTCAGAGGTATCGGTCCAAATGTGACTGCTGTGTGAATTTTTGAAAATTCGCCAATGATGAGAGATAGGGATTTTTCGATTTTCAATGATTTTTGGTGACGTCATCAATGAACCGATTTTTTTCAAAAACGTGCGGTGCCGTCCCAGGGCAGATACCTATCTATCAAAAAAGTTTCGTGATGATTACGCAAAAACTGTAGACGCTAGAGGGCGTACAGACAAACAAACACACAAACACACAAACCCACAAACCCACACACAAACCAACCGACCAACATACTTGCCGAAATCTTTAGATTCCGGCAAGTAAAAAACAAACGGCACCGATCAACATACTTGACAAAATCTTTGATTTCGTCAAGTAATAATATCCGGTGCATATATACAAGCTATTGGGCCTTAGGCAATGCACTACATGTACTATAAACCTGTAACAGTGCTCACAATGCTCACAAACCCGGTGCTCACAAAACCCTGTTCGTCATCCCCAATAGTTCTGGTATAAAGTGGCCTGTCGCTTGACCCAGACTGTATTTAGACATGAGTTTTAGATTTTATTATACCAGTTGGACACCTGTGAGTCAGAAAACAAAAGAATTGCTTTGTTGTTTGAGTGTGCACTTGGATACATATATGATATACTGTACTACTGCTCAACCGAGTGTGTATATTTAGAAGGGGACATGTCCACAGGGGGAAATCGTTTCTGCAGCTTATTGTTGTGTGAACGGATTGAGAATCAGATTCACCCCACTGCTCTTTCTACTTTGATATCTCGGCGAGTTTTCAATTTATTCCAAATGTGAAAAGTGCATTATAAACTAGAAATAACACTGCACCTGACTGTATGAAATGCTTCAGAATTGAATGTTCAGTAAATTTGTGAAAATTGGAGCCATGAAAACATTAAAAATATCTGTAAAATCCAGAATCCTCATAAGATTCTGATTAAGCTTTGTCAGATTATAGACAAAATTCGAGGTCAATCATGGATTTGACATATTTGTCTGATTGATATACCTCTTCTGAATGACATGGTTCAAATTTCATGAGCCCACAATGATTCAAACAGATGTTATTACCGGAAACGTGTTTTTCTGGGATTTCGATGACCTTGACCTTGACCTTTGACCTTTGCACTTAAATTCGTAGAAGTCAATGCTGTCAAAGTGCATATCAAATTTCAAAGGATTCCATTCACTATTGACGGTGTTATGGCCCTTTGAAATTTCGGATTTTTGACGTTTATGACGTCATTATGACGTCAGTTTACGTCGCAGCGCCAAAAATGAGATATCACTTGAATCAGGGGCCCAAGACCTTTCCAAAGATATACTACTCGATATGCTGCGCCGAACTTCGTACTTGACCTTGACTTCGACCTCAGGCGAACTTCTCAAGGTCAAGGTCAAAGGTCAAGGTCAAGGTCACAAAAGATAGAACTCGAGTATATCTACAATATGCACTTAATTTGAAGTCTCTATGACACTTAGAACCGGAGTTATAGTCTTTTATGTGTTTTTCATGTTTTCTGTTGCCATGGAAACAATTTTTTAGCGATTTTGACCAAAAGCAATCGATGTCTGTCTATTGACCTATAGAACTCACCCTGAAAATTTGGTAACAATCCGATCAAAACTGTGGCCTGTAGAGCGCTAACATACAAACAAACAAACAAACAAACAAACAAAAAAACAAACGGCACCGATCAACATACTTGACAAAATCTTTGATTTCGTCAAGTAATAATATCCGGTGCATATATACAAGCTATTGGGCCTTAGGCAATGCACTACATGTACTATAAACCTGTAACAGTGCTCACAATGCTCACAAACCCGGTGCTCACAAAACCCTGTTCGTCATCCCCAATAGTTCTGGTATAAAGTGGCCTGTCGCTTGACCCAGACTGTATTTAGACATGAGTTTTAGATTTTATTATACCAGTTGGATATTTTCGCGAAAGGTCAAGGTCAAGGTCATTTTTTGGGTCAACTTCGACCTCAGGCGCTTGCAAAGGCTATCGGCCATACGCCTTAGGTGTAAATACAAAAGTTGATAGGCTAAGTGAGTGCAATACTGTGGATTTACTTTCGTGTCTCTATCTTGCTTACTTCCTGAGATATAGTGACCTACATGGTTTTCACTTGCGGGTCAATATTGACCTTGACTTCCGACCTTTGACCTTGAAATTTCGCGGAACAAAAGAACTCGTCCTTGGCTATAAACAGGTGTATCATTAGATTTTTACGCACATTATTGACGCTTTTATCAGCATGGACAGCTTGAAACATGCAATTTCGCTTATAATGGGACCGATTTCGTTGCCATAGAAACGTCAATTACGTCATAACGGATTGACCGATCGCGCTAAAAATTGACATTGACCATAAGGGACCGGTCCGACATCGTTTCCAAGCATCAGATCGAAAATCGGAGGAGGTGACCTCCAAGGTCAAATATTCGACCTCAGGCGAACTTCTCAAGGTCAAGGTCAAATGTCAAGGTCAAGGTCACAAAAGATAGAACTCGAGTATATCTACCATATGCACTTGATTTGAAGTCTCTACGACAATTAGAACTGGAGTTATGGCCACTTATGTGTTTTCGACGTTTTGCTTGACCTTGACCTTGACCTTTGACCTAGACTCACCAAAAGTGTGCGGTGCCTGCCTATTATCCTACAGATTACATACCCCAAGTAACGTAACAATCACCGTACAATTGCGACCTGTAGAGCACTAACAGATAAACAAACAAACAATCAATCAATCAATCAATCAATCAATCAATCAATCAAACCAACCGACCAACATACTTGCCGAATCTTTAGATTCCGGCAAGTAACAATCAATCAATCAATCAAACCAACCGACCAACATACTTGCCGAAATCTTTAGATTCCGGCAAGTAATGAACCGACATAGTCGACTAACTTGCCGGAATAGCTGGCAATGACCTTGAACTTTTACCAAAGACTTTGAATTTTTTGCAAAGTTGATGCATCTGGTTATTTTAAATATGAGTAATGGCATTTTTCTAGATTTTGTATAGTTGATGGAAAACATTGAAAAAAGTATTATATTTCTTTCCTAGCATAAGCAGTTTGTGGTCATGAAAGACTGATAGGATTCGGATCTTTTGTGACGTCATCAACAGAGCTATTTTTCTCAAAATCATTCTGTCAAGAGCCATTATCCTACAGAATATCTACATCAAATTTGAAAAGAATCAAGCAACAAATGTGGACGCTATGAGTATGAAAAGACAAACAAATGAAATTTTCTCCAACTTTTCCCTCATAAAAAGGTCAATTAGGCCATTACCACTGCAATTATTGAACTGATATTTGTCAAATAGCGTCAGTAGGTATCCCCAATACTTACCAGAGCACCGGATCAACAATCATCATAAATGGTTTATGCATCTCATGTAAACAATCAATTGAAGCATGATAAAATCACGTTTCACGTCATTATGACGTCATATGACGTCAGATTCCAAAAATAAGAACATATATCGAAACTACTCCCGAAGACCTTTCAAACGAGTTACTACTCGATATTTTCGCGAAAGGTCAAGGTCAAGGTCATTTTTTGGGTCAACTTGGACCTCAGGCGCTTGCAAAGGCTATCGGCCATACGCCTTAGGTGTAAATACAAAAGTTGATAGGCTAAGTGAGTGCAATACTGTGGATTTACTTTCGTGTCTCTATCTTGCTTACTTCCTGAGATATAGTGACCTACATGGTTTTCACTTGCGGGTCAATATTGACGAATATTGACGAGTTGACGAATTTTTAATTCGTCAACTAAAAATCGGCCATAGGCCAACACTTGACGAAAATCTACACATTTGTTTACATTCAAAACATTTACTCATTATTTACACATTTATGGCATCCCCTGACAACATATAGCATTGGAAACTGAACCATTTGAAACATCTAGTTTGCGTATGTATCAACATAATATATTACCTCTAACCATGCTAACGGCACAAAATTTTGATGATGCCACTACTAAAAAACCTAAAATATATCAAAATTACAAAAATCCAAAAACAAATATCGATAGCCTAAAAATGAGCGAATAACAAACAGCAAATATTCCCGCACAAATATGAAATTACATTGACAACAAGTAAACAAAACAAATAGAGAGGGTTAGACATGTGGCGATTGCACAGCCCTAAATTATGACCTAATAATTGCTTGTCTTCTTTTTATCAATGTTTTTTATATTAACAAACAGTTGTAATTAGGTCATATTTTAAGGCTATGAAGAATGGAGTTAACACAAACGCGTTATGACAAAAACATGCGTCGCTCGATCATAATGAAACCAATGAGACCCTGTAAAATGACACGATACAGTGTTTAATCTGGGCCATTCGCCATGCAACTTACCAGACCCCCAATCCCACATGCATCATATGAAGCAGACAAATCATCTGGTACACGCCTTTTGTCATGCATTTGTTAGCAGCTAATACCACAGATCATTCACAGTTGTGGCCGTAATGCTGAATTTAAAGCGGCTTGTAACTTTAAATATAAAGAACAAACTAGATTTTGATGATACCACTAGAAAGCCCGATAAAATAGTTTGTCGCTATTCGTGGAACAGTGTTTTTTCCTTCAAAGGTGATCATTATAATTCGAAACAATAGAATTACATAAAGCATGGCAGGTTTGGGATGCTTACAAGACCACCCAGAAACAGAAAAAGTCATTTGGAATTGAATTTTAGAAGAAAAAAAAAATGAGTCAACAGTGAGAATCGAACCACTGACCCCTCGCACACATACCTAACGCCTCTACTGACTACGCCATTCTGTTCATTGAAACTCAACACGTGTAAAGTATAGTGCGTAGGAGAGACTTCGCTCAGGATAAACACTGAATTGTGCCATGGCTGTACATTGGACTGGCAGTGTGCAGAATTCGATCGGGAAAACTCATTACCTTGAGTTCTACAACTTCACAATCTTATTCTGCGTGATCAGGCACAACTCCTGAGTAAAATCCGGCAATATATATTGGAACCTGGCTCTATAATGTGGTTTTGAATATTGTGAGACAGGAAAAACCTAAATTCATGACCCCCAAATTTTCGACCTGGACCGAAAATCCAGAGTTTTGGTCATACGACCATCGAACATGTATCATATGATGTGGATTTGACCATAGAAAAATACAAAAATAATCAGAAAAAATAATCATGATTACAAGCGGAGTTATCACAATTTTTCAATTTTGACCTTTAGTATGACCTTAACTGTAATTCTTGACCTTGAGCCCTATAACTTCACAGTCATGTTCTGCGTGAGAAGGCACAACTCCTGAGTAAAAATCAGAAACATATATTGGATCCTGGCTCTACAATAGGGTTTTGAAAATTGAGACAAGCAAGACCTAAGTTCATGACCCCCAAATTTTCGACCTGGACCGAAAATCGAGATTTTAGGTCATACAACCAACAGACATGCATCATGTGATGCGGAATTGACCATAGAAAAATATAAAAATACACAGAAAAAATAATCTTGATTAGAAGCGGAGTTATCACGATTTTTCGATTTTGACCTTTACTATGACCTTAACTCTTATCCTTGACCCTGAGCTCTGAAACTTCAGGATCTTGTTCTGCGTGATAAGGCACAACTCCTGAGTAAAAATCAGCAACATATATCGGAACCTGGCTCTATAATATGATTTTGAATATTGTGAGAGAGGAAAAACCTAAATCTTGACCCCCAAATTTTCGACCTGGACCGAAAATCGGGAATTTGGGTCGTACAACCATCGGACATGCATCAGATGATGCAGAATTGACCATAGAAAAATATAAAAATACCCAGAAAAAATAATCTCAGTTAGAAGCGAAGTTATCGCGATTTTTCGATTTTGACCTTTTCTATGACCTTGACCTCAATTTTTGACCTTGACCTCCTAAACGTTTACCACTTGGTACGAAATTGATTGTCCACCTTCTGGTGAAGTTTCATGACGATACGACCAAAATTGTGACCTGTAGAGTGAAAACAAACAAACACACAAACAAACAAACGGATAAACTCAACTGACCAACATACTTGACGAAATTTAATTTCGTCAAGTAAAAATCGGCCATAGGCCAAGCTTGACGAAATAATTTACACATTTGTTTACATTTAAAACATGTACACAAAATTTTCACATTGAAATCATTCCCTGAACAACCCATAGCATTAGAAATCGAGATGTTTAAGCCATCTCCTGAACATCATCCAGCAGTATAGTTTACAATTTTGGACATTAGACGTGATAATTGCTTCATTTTCACCATGACCTTGGCCTTAATTTTTGACCTTCAGGTCTGAAATTTTGAACCTTTGTTGGCAGTGATGAGGCACAACTCCTGAGTACAAATCAGGAAAAAAGATATTGAAACTTGGTTCAGAAACATGGTCTAAAACGTTAGGACCTTCAAAAACGAAAATCTTGACCCCCGAATTTTCTACCTCAGGCGCAAATCAGGAGTTTTGGTCGTACGACCATCGGACATATATCATATGAAAGGGAACTGACCAAATAAAATAACAAAAATACTTTGAAAAATTGGACTTGATTAGAAGCGGAGTTATTGCAATAATTCAATTTTGACCTTTTCATTGACCTTGACCTCAATTTTCGACCTAGACCTCCCAAAAGTGAACTCATCCGTCATATATTGACTGTGCATATTCCGACCAGTTTTCATGATTCTGGGATCAAAATTGTGACCTCTAGAGCGCTAACAAAGAAACATACAGTGTATATTCATCTGATCGACATACAGTAAAATCGGCCATAGGCCAACACTTGACGAAATGACTAAACATTTGTTTACATTTAAAACATTTACCCATAATTCACACATTGAAAAGATTTACTGAACAACTCCTCGACATTTGAAGAAAGATACTTTTTTCATGAAATTTTTACGTTGGGCAAACTTTTCAAGGTCAAGGTCAAAGTGCACATTCAAGGTCAGCGGACAAAGACCTTTTGATATGCTACAATATGGTCCCAGTTTGAAATTTCTATGACGAATAGTTCCGAAGTTATGGCAATTTTTGTGATTTTGACCTTTTCTTTGACCTTGACCTTGACCCTTGACCTTGGGTCACGAAAATTGTGCATTGCCTGTGCATGAAGATATAAATTATACTTGAACAATTCCATCAGAATCGAACAAGAATTCCGGACACTGTGGCTTTTCGAAATTTCGAAAAATTTACGTACATGAGGTCACTGTGACGTCAATAAACGTCACATCTCAAAACTGATGAAAAAGTATGTACCAGGGAATCAAGACCTTTCATTTGATATACTACTTGATAGGTTTAAGTTAGTTTGAAAATTTGACTTTGAAGTTTTCCTCATATGACCTTATTTTCCTGACAAAGTTCAAGGTCAATCATGAAATTGACATATACACTCGATTACTATACATCTTCTGAAGGATATGGTTCAAAATTCATGAACCTACGACAAATCAAACGGATGTTATTAACGGAAACGTGTTTTTCTGGGATTTCGATGACCTTGACCTTGACCTTTGACCTTTGTACTTAAATTCGTGGAGGTCATTGCTGTCAATATGCATATCAAGTTTGAAGAGATTCCATACAGTATTGACGATGTTATAGCCTTTTGAAATTTCGGAAATTTGACGTTTATGACGTCATTGTGACGTCAGTTTACGTCTCAGCGACGAAAATAAGGTATCACTGCAATCAGGGGGTCATGACCTTTCCAACGATATACTACTCGATATGGTGCGCTGACCTTCGTATTTGACCTTGACATTCACCTTAGGCAAACTTCTCAAGGTCAAGGTCAAATGCCGAGGTCAAGGTCACAGAAGATAGAACTCGAGTTTATCTACAATATGAACTTGGTTTGAAGTCTCTAGGACAATTAGAACCGGAGTTATGGCCATTTATGTGTTTTTATCGTTTTGCGTGACCTTGACCTCAATATTTGACCTTGACCTTCCAAAAATGAACTCATCCATCTATACTTGATTGCACATCTTTTGACCTAATTCCATGATTCTACGTTCAAAAATGTGACCTGTGGAGCGCTAACAAGCAAACAAACAAATGAACCGACATAGTCGACTAACTTGCCGGAATAGCTGGCAATGACCTTGAACTTTTACCTAAGACTTTGAATTTTTTGCAAAGTTGATGCATCTGGTTATTTTAAATATGAGTAATGGCATTTTGCTAGATTTTGTACAGTTGATGGAAAACATTGAAAAAAGTATTATATTTCTTTCCTAGCATAAGCAGTTTGTGGTCATGAAAGACTGATAGGATTCGGATCTTTTGTGACGTCATCAATAGAGCTATTTTTCTCAAAATCATTCTGTCAAGAGCCATTATCCTACAGAATATCTACATCAAATTTGAAAAGAATCAAGCAACAAATGTGGACGCTATGAGTATGAAAAGACAAACAAATGAAATTTTCTCCAATTTTTCGTCATAAAAAGGTCAATTAGGCCATTACCACTACAATTATTGAACTGATATTTGTCAAATAGCTTCAGTAGGTATCCCCAATACTTACCAGAGCACTGGATCAACAATAATCATAAATGGTTTATGCATCTCATGTAAACAATCAATTGAAGTATGATAAAATCACGTTTCACGTCATTATGACGTCATATGACGTCAGATTCCAAAAATAAGAACATATATCGAAACTACTCCCGAAGACCTTTCAAACGAGTTACTACTCGATATTTTCGCGAAAGCTCAATGTCAAGGTCCTTTTTTGGGTCAACTTCGACCTCAGGCGCTTGCAAAGGCTATCGGCCATACGCCTTAGGTGTAAATACAAAAGTTGATAGGCTAAGTGAGTGCAATACTGTGGATTTACTTTCGTGTCTCTATCTTGCTTACTTCCTGAGATATAGTGACCTACATGGTTTTCACTTGCGGGTCAATATTGACCTTGACTTCCGACCTTTGACCTTGAAATTTCGCGGAACAAAAGAACTCGTCATTGGCTATAAACAGGTGTATCATTAGATTTTTACGCACATTATTGACGCTTTTATCAGCATGGACAGCTTGAAACATGCAATTTCGCTTATAATGGGACCGATTTCGTTGCCATAGAAACGTCAATTACGTCATAACGGATTGACCGATCGCGCTAAAAATTGACATTGACCATAAGGGACCGGTCCGACATCGTTTCCAAGCATCAGATCGAAAATCGGAGGAGGTGACCTCCAAGGTCAAATATTCGACCTTAGGCGAACTTCTCAAGGTCAAAGTCAAATGTCAAGGTCAAGGTCACAAAAGATAGAACTCGAGTATATCTACCATATGCACTTGATTTGAAGTCTCTACGACAATTAGAACTGGAGTTATGGCCACTTATGTGTTTTCGACGTTTTGCTTGACCTTGACCATGACCTTTGACCTAGACTCACCAAAAGTGTGCGGTGCCTGCCTATTATCCTACAGATTACATACCCCAAGTAACGTAACAATCACCGTACAATTGCGACCTGTAGAGCACTAACAGATAAACAAACAAACAATCAATCAATCAATCAATCAATCAATCAAACCAACTGACCAACATACTTGCCGAAATCTTTAGATTCCGGCAAGTAACAAACAAACAGACAAACAGACAAACGCGACTGACCAACATACTTGACGAAATTTACATTTCGTCAAGTAAAAATCGGCCATAGGCCAACACTTGACGAAAAATCTACACATTTGTTTACATTCAAAACATTTACTCATTATTTACACATTTATGGCATCCCCTGACAACATATAGCATTGGAAACTGAACCACTTGAAACATCTAGTTTGCGTATGTATCAACATAATATATTACCTCTAACCATGCTAACGGCACAACGTTTTGATGATGCCACTACTAAAAAAACTAAAATATATCAAAATTACAAAAATCCAAAAACAAATATCGATAGCCTAAAAATAAGCGAATAACAAACAGCAAATATTCCCGCACAAATATGAAATTACATTGACAACAAGTAAACAAAACAAATAGAGAGGCTTAGACATGTGGCGATTCATAAGAAGCAGACATATCATCTGGTACACGCCTTTTGTCATGCATTTGTTAGCAGCTAATACCACGGATCATTCACAGTTGTGGCCGTAATGCTGAATTTAAAGCGGCTTGTAACTTTAAATATAAAGAACAAACTAGATTTTGATGATACCACTAGAAAGCCCGATAAAATAGTTTGTCGCTATTCGTGGAACAGTTTTTTTTTCCTTCAACGGTGATCATTATAATTCGAAACAATAGAATTACATAAAGCATGGCAGGTTTGGGATGCTTACCAGACCACTCAGAAACAGAAAAAGTCATTTGGAATTGAATTTTAGAAGAAAAAAAAATCAGTCAACAGTGAGAATTGAACCACTGACCCCTCGCACACAAACCTAACGCCTCTACTGACTGCGCCATTCTGTTCATTGAAGCTCAACACGTGTAAAGTATAGTGTGTAGGAGAGACTTCGCTCAGGATAAACACTGAATTATGCCATGGCTGTACATTGGACTGGTAGCGTGCAGAATTCGAGCGGGAAAACTCGTGACCTTGAGTTCTACAATTTCACAATCTTATTCTGCGTGATCAGGCACAACTACTGAGTAAAATCCAGCAATATATATATTTGAACCTGGCTCTATAATGTGGTTTTGTATATTGTGAGACAGGAAAAACCTAAATTCATGACCCCCAAATTTTCGACCTGGACCGAAAATCCAGAGTTTTGGTCATACGACCATCGGACATGTATCATATGATGCGGATTTGACCATAGAAAAATACAAAAATAATCAGAAAAAATAATCATGATTACAAGCGGAGTTATCACGATTTTTCAATTTTGACCTTTACTATGACCTTAACTGTAATTCTTGACCTTGAGCCCTACAACTTCACAGTCATGTTCTGCGTGATATGGCACAACTCTTGACTAAAAATCAGAAACATATATTGGAAGCTGGCTCTACAATAGGGTTTTGAAAATTGAGACAAGCAAGACCTAAGTTCATGACCCCCAAATATTCGACCTGGACCGAAAATCGAGAGTTCAGGTCATACGACCATCAGACATGCATCATGTGATGCGGAATTGACCATAGAAAAATATAAAAATACACAGAAAAAATAATCTTGATTAGAAGCGAAGTTATCTCAATTTTTCGATTTTGACCTTTACTATGACCTTAACTCTAATCCTTGACCCTGAGCTCTGAAACTTCAGGATCTTGTTCTGCGTGATATGGCACAACTCCTGAGTGAAAATCAGCAACATATATTGGAACCTGGCTCTACAATAGGGTTTTGAAAATTGAGACAAGCAAGACCTAAGTTCATGACCCCCAAATTTTCGACCTGGACCGAAAATCGAGAGTTTAGGTCATACGACCATCAGACATGCATCATTTGATGCGGAATTGACCATAGTAAAATATAAAAATACACAGAAAAAATAACCTTGATTAGAAGCAGAGTTATCACGATTTTTCGATTTTGACCTTTACTATGACCTTAACTCTAATTCTCGACCCTGAGCTCTGAAACTTCAGGATCTTGTTCTGTGTGATAAGGCACAACTCCTGAGTAAAAATCAGCAACATATATTGGAACCTGGCTCTATAATATGGTTTTGAATATTGTGAGACAGGAAAAACCTAAATTCTTGACCCCCAAATTTTCGACCTGGACCGAAAATCGAGAATTTTGGTCGTACGACCATCGGACATGCATCAGATGATGCAGAATTGACCATAGAAAAATATAAAAATACCCAGAAAAAATAATCTCAATTAGAAGCGAAGTTATCGCGATTTTTCGATTTTGACCTTTTCTATGACCTTGACCTCAATTTTTGACCTTGACCTCCTAAAAGTTTACCACTTGGTCCGACATTGATTGTCCACCTTCTGGTGAAGTTTCATGACGATACGACCAAAATTGTGACCTGTAGAGTGCACACAAACAAACAAACAAACAGACAAACAGAAAATCGGCCATAGGCCAACACTTGACGAAAAATCTACACATTTGTTTACATTCAAAACATTTACTCATAACTTACACATTTATGGCATCCCCTGACAACATATAGCATTGGAAACTGAACCACTTGAAACATCTAGTTTGCGTATGTATCAACATAATATATTACCTCTAACCATGCTAACGGCACAAAATTTTGATGATGCCACTACTAAAAAACCTAAAATATATCAAAATTACAAAAATCCAAAAGCAAATATCGATAGCCTAAAAATGAGCGAATAACAAACAGCAAATATTCCCCCACAAATATGAAATTACATTGACAACAAGTAAACAAAACAAATAGAGAGGCTTAGACATGTGGCGATTGCACAGCCCTAAAATATGACCTAATAATTGCTTGTCTGCTTTTTATCAATGTTTTTTATATTAACAAACAGTTGTAATTAGGTCATATTTTAAGGCTATGAAGAATGGAGTTAACACAAACGCGTTATGACAAAAACATGCATCGCTCGATCATAATGAAACCAATGAGACCCTGTAAAATGACACGATACAGTGTTTAATCTGGGCCATTCGCCATGCAACTTACCAGACCCCCCATCGCACATGCATCATATGAAGCAGACATATCATCTGGTACAAGCCTTTTGTCATGCATTTGTTAGCAGCTAATACCACAGATCATTCACAGTTGTGGCCGTAATGCTGAATTTAAAGCGGCTTGTAACTTTAAATATAAAGAACAAACTAGATTTTGATGATACCACTAGAAAACCCGATAAAATAGTTCGTGGAACTATTCGTGGAACAGTGTTTTTGCATCAAAGGTGATCATGATAATTCGAAACAATAGAATTACATAAAGCATGGCAGGTTTGGGATGCTTACAAGACCACTCAGAAACAGAAAAAGTCATTTGGAATTGAATTTTAGAAGAAAAAAAAAAATCAGTCAACAGTGAGAATTGAACCACTGACCCCTCGCACACAAACCTAACGCCTCTACTGACTGCGCCATTCTGTTCATTGAAGCTCAACACTTGTAAAGTATAGTGTGTAGGAGAGACTTCGCTCAGGATAAACACTGAATTATGCCATGGCTGTACATTTGACTGGCAGCGTGGAGAATTCGATCGGGAAAACTCGTGACATTGAGTTCTACAACTTCACAATCTTATTCTTCGTGATCAGGCACAACTCCTGAGTAAAATCCGGCAATATATATATTGGAAACTGGCTCTATAATGTGGTTTTGTATATTGTGAGACAGGAAAAACCTAAATTCATGACCCCCAAATTTTCGACCTGGACCGAAAATCCAGAGTTTTGGTCATACGACCATCGGACATGTATCATATGATACGGATTTGACCATAGAAAAATACAAAAATAATCAGAAAAAATAATCATGATTACAAGCGGAGTTATCACGATTTTTCAATTTTGACCTTCACTATGACCTTAACTGTAATTCTTGACCTTGAGCCCTACAACTTCACAGTCATGTTCTGCGTGAAGAGGCACAACTCCTGAGTAAAAATCAGAAGCATATATTGGAACCTGGCTCTACAATAGGGTTTTGAAAATTGAGACAAGCAAGACCTAAGTTCATGACCCCCAAATTTTCGACCTGGACCGAAAATCGAGAGTTCAGGTTATACGACCATCAGACATGCATCATGTGATGCGGAATTGACCATAGAAAAATATAAAAATACACAGAAAAAATAATCTTGATTAGAAGCGGAGTTATCTCAATTTTTCGATTTTGACCTTTACTATGACCTTAACTCTAATCCTTGACCCTGAGCTCTGAAACTTCAGGATCTTGTTCTGCGTGATATGGCACAACTCCTGAGTGAAAATCAGCAACATATATTGGAACCTGGCTCTACAATATGGTTTTGAAAAATGAGACAAGCAAGACCTAAGTTCATGACCCCCAAATTTTCGACCTGGACCGAAAATCGAAAGTTTAGGTCATACGACCATCAGACATGCATCATGTGATGCGGAATTGGCCATAGAAACATACAAAAATACTCAGAAAAAATAATCTTGATTAGAAGCGGAGTTATCACGATTTTTCGATTTTGACCTTTACTATGACCTTAACTCTAATCCTTGACCCTGAGCTCTGAAACTTCAGGATCTTGTTCTGCGTGATAAGGCACAACTCCTGAGTAAAAATCAGCAACATATATTGGAACCTGGCTCTATAATATGATTTTGAATATTGTGAGACAGGAAAAACCTAAATTCTTTACCCCCAAATTTTCGACCTGGACCGAAAATCGGGAATTTTGGTCGTACGACCATCGGACATGCATCAGATGATGCAGAATTGACCATAAAAAAATATAAAAATACCCAGAAAAAATAATCTCAATTAGAAGCGAAGTTATCGCGATTTTTCGATTTTGACCTTTTCTATGACCTTGACCTCAATTTTTGACCTTGACCTCCTAAAAGTTTACCACTTGGTACGAAATTGATTGTCCACCTTCTGGTGAAGTTTCATGACGATACGACCAAAATTGTGACCTGTAGAGTGCACACAAACAAACAAACAGACAAACAGACAAACAGGCAAACAGACAAACTCAACTGACCAACATACTTGACGAAATTTAATTTCGTCAAGTAAAAATCGGCCATAGGCCAACACTTGACGAAAATCTACACATTTGTTTACATTCAAAACATTTACTCATTATTTACACATTTATGGCATCCCCTGACAACATATAGCATTGGAAACTGAACCATTTGAAACATCTAGTTTGCGTATGTATCAACATAATATATTACCTCTAACCATGCTAACGGCACAAAATTTTGATGATGCCACTACTAAAAAACCTAAAATATATCAAAATTACAAAAATCCAAAAACAAATATCGATAGCCTAAAAATGAGCGAATAACAAACAGCAAATATTCCCGCACAAATATGAAATTTCATTGACAACAAGTAAACAAAACAAATAGGCTTAGACATGTGGCGATTGCACAGCCCTAAAATATGACCTAATAATTGCTTGTCTTCTTTTTATCAATGTTTTTTATATTAACAAACAGTTGTAATTAGGTCATATTTTAAGGCTATGAAGAATGGAGTTAACACAAACGCGTTATGACAAAAACATGCATCGCTCGATCATAATGAAACCAATGAGACCCTGTAAAATGACACGATACAGTGTTTAATCTGGGCCATTCGCCATGCAACTTACCAGACCCCCAATCCCACATGCATCATATGAAGCAGACATATCATCTGGTACACGCCTTTTGTCATGCATTTGTTAGCAGCTAATACCACAGGTCATTCACAGTTGTGGCCGTAATGCTGAATTTAAAGCGGCTTGTAACTTTAAATATAAAGAACAAACTAGATTTTGATGATACCACTAGAAAGCCCGATAAAATAGTTTGTCACTGTTCGTGGAACAGTGTTTTTTCCTTCAAAGGTGATCATTATAATTCGAAACAATAGAATTACATATAAAGCATGGCAGGTTTGGGATGCTTACAAGACCACTCAGGAACAGAAAAAGTCATTTGGAATTGAATTTTAGAAGAAAAAAAATATCAGTCAACGGTGAGAATCGAACCACTGACCCCTCGCACACATACCTAACGCCTCTACTGACTGCGCCATTCTGTTCATTGAAACTCAACACGTGTAAAGTATAGTGCGTAGGAGAGACTTCGCTCAGGATAAACACTGAATTATGCCATGGCTGTACATTGGACTGGCAGCGTGCAGAATTCGATCGGGAAAACTCGTGACCTTGAGTTCTACAACTTCACAATCTTATTCTGCGTGATCAGGCACAACTCCTGAGTAAAATCCGGCAATATATATTGGAGCCTGGCTCTATAATGTGGTTTTGAATATTGTGAGACAGGAAAAACCTAAATTCATGACCCCCAAATTTTCGACCTGGACCGAAAATCCAGAGTTTTGGTCATACGACCATCGGACATGTATCATATGATGCGGATTTGACCATAGAAAAATACAAAAATAATCAGAAAAAATAATCATGATTACAAGCGGAGTTATCACGATTTTTCAATTTTGACCTTTACTATGACCTTAACTGTAATTCTTGACCTTGAGTCCTATAACTTCACAGTCATGTTCTGCGTGAGAAGGCACAACTCCTGGGTAAAAATCAGAAACATATATTGGAACCTCGCTCTACAATAGGGTTTTGAAAATTGAGACAAGCAAGACCTAAGTTCATGACCCCCAAATTTTCGACCTGGACCGAAAATCGAGAGTTTAGGTCATACGACCATCAGACATGCATCATGTGATGCGGAATTGACCATAGAAAAATATAAAAATACACAGAAAAAATAATCTTGATTAGAAGCGGAGTTATCACGATTTTTCGATTTTGACCTTTACTATGACCTTAATTCTAATCCTTGACCCTGAGCTCTGAAACTTCAGGATCTTGTTCTGCGTGATAAGGCACAACTCCTGAGTAAAAATCAGCAACATATATTGGAACCTGGCTCTATATGATTTTGAATATTGTGAGACAGGAAAAACCTAAATTCTTGACCCCCAAATTTTCGACCTGGACCGAAAATCGGGAATTTTGGTCGTACGACCATCGGACATGCATCAGATGATGCAGAATTGACCATAGAGAAATATATAAATACCCAGAAAAAATAATCTCAATTAGAAGCGAAGTTATTGCGATTTTTCGATTTTGACCTTTTCTATGACCTTGACCTCAATTTTTGACCTTGACCTCCTTAAAGTTTACCACTTGGTCCGAAATTGATTGTCTACCTTCTGGTGAAGCTTCATGACGATACGACCAAAATTGTGACCTGTAGAGTGCACACAAACAAACGAGGGGCCATAGGCCCGGCAGTTGACGAATTAGGAAGGTTACCGGACAATATATGTTTTAGATAAATGTTTTAGTGAGATATTAGCCATTTTGTGCTCTGACCTCAATTTTCAAATCATGAGAAGATATAACATATATCATTTCCTATACATGTATGTCCAAAGCTGTGTAGTCGATAAAAAGCGATATATTAGCCACATTGTGCTCTGACCTTAAAAATGAGGTCGAAGGTCAAATGTCAAGGTCAAGGTCACAGAAGATAGAACTCGAGTTAATCTACAATATGAACTTGGTTTGAAGTCTCTAGGGCGATTAGAACCGAAGTTATGGCCATTTATGTGTTTTCGACACTTTATGTGACCTTGACCTTGACCTTTGACCTAGGGTCCCCAAATTTCACCCATTTGCAAGTATATACATAAGCATTTTATACGTACAATTTGGTCATGATACGTCCAAAACTGTGGCTTGTAGAGTGGTAATATACGAAGAACAAACTAGATTTTGATGATAACAATAGAATGCAAAGCAGTTTTTCAGGCGAATTTGACTAAAATGGCAACATTTTTCAGGCGAATTTGACTAAAATCAATGGGTGCCTGGCTTTGAGCCTAAAAAGTGTTCCCATAAAGTTTGGTGATGATCCGACCTAAACTGTGATATGTTTCAGTTAGTTTGAAAATTTGACCTTGAAGTTTTGAATGTGTCCTCATTTTTGCGACCAAGTTCAAGGTCAATTATAAAATTGACATGTACATATGGTTACCATGCCTCTTCTGAATGATATGGTTCAAATTTTATGAGACTACAATGATTCAAGCAGATGTTATAACTGAAAAGGTGTTTTTCTAGGATTTCGATGACCTTGACCTTGACCTTTGACCTTTGTATTTCAATTCGTAGAGGTCAATGCTATTAATATACATGTCAAGTTTCAAGATATTCCATACAGTATTGACGCTGTTATGGCCTTTTGAAATTTCGGTAATTTGACGTTTATGACGTCATTGTGACGTGAGTGTACGTCGCAGCGCCGAAAATAAGGTATCACTGCAATCAGGGGCCCAAGACCTTTCCAACGATATACTACTCGATATGATTCGCTGACCTTCGTACCTGACTTTGACATTCACCTCATGGCAAACTCTCAAGGTCAAGCTCAAATGCCGAGGTCAAGGTCACAGAAGATAGAACTCGAGTTTATCTACAATATGAACTTGGTTTGAGGTCTCTAGCACGAATAGAACCGGAGTTATGGCCACTTATGTGTTTTTAACATTTTGCGTGACCTTGACCTTGACTTTGGACCTTGAGTCACAAAAATTGTGCATTGTCTGTGCATGAATATATATATTGTATCTGTAAAATTTCATCAGAATCAAACAAAATTTGTGGACACTATGACCGTTTGAAATTTTTAAAAATTAACGTTTATGACGTCACTGTGACGTCAATAAACGTCACAGCTCAAAACTGATGAAAAGGTATGTACCAGGGAATCAAGACCTTTCATTTGATATACTACTTGATAGGTTTCAGTTAGTTTTAAAATTTGACCTTGAAGTTCTCCTCATATGACCTTATTTTCCTGACCAAGTTCAAGGTCAATCATGAAATTGACATATAGGTTCGATTGCTATACCTCTTCTGAACGATATGGTTCTATTTTCATGAACCTACGACAATTCAAACGGATGTTATTACCGGAAACGTGTTTTTCTGGGATTTCGATGACCTTGACCTTGACCTTTGACCTTTGCACTTAAATTCGTAGAGGTCATTGCTGTCAGTATGCATATCAAGTTTCAAGAGATTCCATATAGTATTGACGATGTGATGGCCTTTTGAAATTTCGGGAATTTGACGTTTATGACGTCATTGTGACGTCAGTGTACGTCGCAGCGCCGAAAATAGGGTATCACTGCGATCAGGGGGTCAAGACCTTTCCAACGATATACTACTCAATATGCTGCGCTGACCTTCGTACTTGACCTTGACTTCGACCTGGGGCGAACTTCTCAAGGTCAAGGTCAAATGTCAAGGTCAAGGTCACAGACGATAGAACTCGAGTGTATCTACAATATGCACTTGGTCAGAAGTCTCTACAACGATTAGAACCGGAGTTATGACCACTTATGTGTTTTCAACGTTTTGTGTGACCTTGACCTTGACCTTTGACCTAGGGTCACCAAAATTCACCGGTTTCCAGGTATATACCTAGGCATTGTATCCGTACGATTTGGTGATGATCCGGCCAAAACTGTGGCCTGTAACGTTAAAATTGACATGTACATATGGTTACCATGCCTCTTCTGAATGATATGGTTCAAATTTTATGAGACTACAATGATTCAAGCAGATGTTATAACTGAAAAGGTGTTTTTCTAGGATTTCGATGACCTTGACCTTGACCTTTGACCTTTGTATTTCAATTCGTAGAGGTCAATGCTATTAATATACATGTCAAGTTTCAAGATATTCCATACAGTATTGACGCTGTTATGGCCTTTTGAAATTTCGGTAATTTGACGTTTATGACGTCATTGTGACGTGAGTGTACGTCGCAGCGCCGAAAATAAGGTATCACTGCAATCAGGGGCCCAAGACCTTTCCAACGATATACTACTCGATATGATTCGCTGACCTTCGTACCTGACTTTGACATTCACCTCATGGCAAACTCTCAAGGTCAAGCTCAAATGCCGAGGTCAAGGTCACAGAAGATAGAACTCGAGTTTATCTACAATATGAACTTGGTTTGAGGTCTCTAGCACGAATAGAACCGGAGTTATGGCCACTTATGTGTTTTTAACATTTTGCGTGACCTTGACCTTGACTTTGGACCTTGAGTCACAAAAATTGTGCATTGTCTGTGCATGAATATATATATTGTATCTGTAAAATTTCATCAGAATCAAACAAAATTTGTGGACACTATGACCGTTTGAAATTTTTAAAAATTAACGTTTATGACGTCACTGTGACGTCAATAAACGTCACAGCTCAAAACTGATGAAAAGGTATGTACCAGGGAATCAAGACCTTTCATTTGATATACTACTTGATAGGTTTCAGTTAGTTTTAAAATTTGACCTTGAAGTTCTCCTCATATGACCTTATTTTCCTGACCAAGTTCAAGGTCAATCATGAAATTGACATATAGGTTCGATTGCTATACCTCTTCTGAACGATATGGTTCTATTTTCATGAACCTACGACAATTCAAACGGATGTTATTACCGGAAACGTGTTTTTCTGGGATTTCGATGACCTTGACCTTGACCTTTGACCTTTGCACTTAAATTCGTAGAGGTCATTGCTGTCAGTATGCATATCAAGTTTCAAGAGATTCCATATAGTATTGACGATGTGATGGCCTTTTGAAATTTCGGGAATTTGACGTTTATGACGTCATTGTGACGTCAGTGTACGTCGCAGCGCCGAAAATAGGGTATCACTGCGATCAGGGGGTCAAGACCTTTCCAACGATATACTACTCAATATGCTGCGCTGACCTTCGTACTTGACCTTGACTTCGACCTGGGGCGAACTTCTCAAGGTCAAGGTCAAATGTCAAGGTCAAGGTCACAGACGATAGAACTCGAGTGTATCTACAATATGCACTTGGTCAGAAGTCTCTACAACGATTAGAACCGGAGTTATGACCACTTATGTGTTTTCAACGTTTTGTGTGACCTTGACCTTGACCTTTGACCTAGGGTCACCAAAATTCACCGGTTTCCAGGTATATACCTAGGCATTGTATCCGTACGATTTGGTGATGATCCGGCCAAAACTGTGGCCTGTAACGTGCAAACAGACAAACAAACAGACAAACAAACAAACAGACAAACCGAACTGACCAACATAGTTGACGAATTTTTAATTCGTCAACTAACAAACAGATAAACTCAACTGACCAACATACTTGACGAAATTTAATTTCGTCAAGTAACAAACTCAACTGACCAACATACTTGACGAAATTTAATTTCGTCAAGTAAAAATCGGCCATAGGCCAACACTTGACGAAAATCTACACATTTGTTTACATTCAAAACATTTACTCATTATTTACACATTGATAGCATCCCCTGACAACGTATAGCATTGGAAACTGAACCATTTGAAACATCTAGTTTGCGTATGTATCAACATAATATATTACCTCTAACCATGCTAACGGCACAAAATTTTGATGATGCCACTACTAAAAAACCTAAAATATATCAAAATTACAAAAATCCAAAAACAAATATCGATAGCCTAAAAATGAGCGAATAACAAACAGCAAATATTCCCGCACAAATATGAAATTACATTGACAACAAGTAAACAAAACAAATAGAGAGGCTTAGACATGTGGCGATTTCACAGCCCTAAAATATGACCTAATAATTGCTTGTCTTCTTTTTATCAATGTTTTTATATTAACAAACAGTTGTAATTAGGTCATATTTTAAGGCTATGAAGAATGGAGTTAACACAAACGCGTTATGACAAAAACATGCATTGTTCGATCATAATGAAACCAATGAGACCCTGTAAAATGACACGATACAGTGTTTAATCTGTACTTACCAGACCCCCAATCCCACATGCATCATATGAAGCAGACATATAATCTGGTACACGCCTTTTGTCATGCATTTGTTAGCAGCTAATACCACAGATCATTCACAGTTGTGGCCGTAATGCTGAATTTAAAGCGGCTTGTAACTTTAAATATAAAGAACAAACTAGATTTTGATGATACCACTAGAAAGCCCGATAAAATAGTTTGTCGATATTCGTGGAACAGTGTTTTTTCTTTCAAAGGTGATCATTATAATTCGAAACAATAGAATTACATAAAGCATGGCAGGTTTGGGATGCTTACAAGACCACTCAGAAACAGAAAAAAAGTCATTTGGAATTGAATTTTAGAAGAAAAAAAAAATCAGTCAACAGTGAGAATTGAACCACTGACCCCTCGCACACAAACCTAACGCCTCTGCTGACTGCGCCATTCTGTTCATTGAAGCTTAACACGTGTAAAGTATAGTGTGTAGGAGAGACTTCGCTCAGGATAAACACTGAATTATGCCATGGCTGTACATTGGACTGGCAGCGTACAGAATTCGATCGGGAAAACTCGTGACCTTGAGTTCTACAACTTCACAATCTTATTCTGCGTGATCAGGCACAACTCCTGAGTAAAATCCGGCAATATATATTGGAACCTGGCTCTATAATGTGGTTTTGAATATTGTGAGACAGGAAAAACCTAAATTCATGACCCCCAAATTTTCGACCTGGACCGAAAATCCAGAGTTTTCGTCATACGACCATCGGACATGTATCATATGATGCGGATTTGACCATAGAAAAATACAAAAATAATCAGAAAAAATAATCATGATTACAAGCGGAGTTATCACGATTTTTAAATTTTGACCTTTACTATGACCTTAACTGTAATTCTTGACCTTGAGCCCTATAACTTCACAGTCATGTTCTGCGTGAGAAGGCACAACTCGTGAGTAAAAATCAGAAACATATATTGGATCCTGGCTCTACAATAGGGTTTTGAAAATTGAGACAAGCAAGACCTAAGTTCATGACCCCCAAATTTTCGACCTGGACCGAAAATCGAGAGTTTAGGTCATACGACCATCAGACATGCATCATGTGATGCGGAATTGACCATAGAAAAATATAAAAATACACAAAAAAAATAATCTTGATTAGAAGCGGAGTTATCACGATTTTTCGATTTTGACCTTTACTATGACTTTAACTCTAATCCTTGACCCTGAGCTCTGAAACTTCAGGACCTTGTTCTGCGTGATAAGGCACAACTCCTGAGTAAAAATCAGCAACATATATTGGAACCTGGCTCTATAATATGATTTTGAATATTGTGAGACAGGAAAAACCTAAATTATTGACCCCCAAATTTTCGACCTGGACCGAAAATCGGGAATTTTGGTCGTACGACCATCGGACATGCATCAGATGATGCAGAATTGACCATAGAAAAATATAAAAATACCCAGAAAAAATAATCTCAATTAGAAGCGAAGTTATCGCGATTTTTCGATTTTGACCTTTTCTATGACCTTGACCTCAATTTTTGACCTTGACCTCCTAAAAGTTTACCACTTGGTACGAAATTGATTGTCCACCTTCTGGTGAAGTTTAATGGCGATACGACCAAAATTGTGACCTGTAGAGTGAACACAAACAAACACACAAACAAACAGAAAATCGGCCATAGGCCAACACTTGACGAAAAATCTACACATTTGTTTACATTCAAAACATTTACTCATAACTTACACATTTATGGCATCCCCTGACAACATATAGCATTGGAAACTGAACCACTTGAAACATCTAGTTTGCGTATGTATCAACATAATATATTACCTCTAACCATGCTAACGGCACAAAATTTTGATGATGCCACTACTAAAAAACCTAAAATATATCAAAATTACAAAAATCCAAAAGCAAATATCGATAGCCTAAAAATGAGCGAATAACAAACAGCAAATATTCCCCCACAAATATGAAATTACATTGACAACAAGTAAACAAAACAAATAGAGAGGCTTAGACATGTGGCGATTGCACAGCCCTAAAATATGACCTAATAATTGCTTGTCTGCTTTTTATCAATGTTTTTTATATTAACAAACAGTTGTAATTAGGTCATATTTTAAGGCTATGAAGAATGGAGTTAACACAAACGCGTTATGACAAAAACATGCATCGCTCGATCATAATGAAACCAATGAGACCCTGTAAAATGACACGATACAGTGTTTAATCTGGGCCATTCGCCATGCAACTTACCAGACCCCCCATCGCACATGCATCATATGAAGCAGACATATCATCTGGTACAAGCCTTTTGTCATGCATTTGTTAGCAGCTAATACCACAGATCATTCACAGTTGTGGCCGTAATGCTGAATTTAAAGCGGCTTGTAACTTTAAATATAAAGAACAAACTAGATTTTGATGATACCACTAGAAAACCCGATAAAATAGTTCGTGGAACTATTCGTGGAACAGTGTTTTTGCATCAAAGGTGATCATGATAATTCGAAACAATAGAATTACATAAAGCATGGCAGGTTTGGGATGCTTACAAGACCACTCAGAAACAGAAAAAGTCATTTGGAATTGAATTTTAGAAGAAAAAAAAAATCAGTCAACAGTGAGAATTGAACCACTGACCCCTCGCACACAAACCTAACGCCTCTACTGACTGCGCCATTCTGTTCATTGAAGCTCAACACTTGTAAAGTATAGTGTGTAGGAGAGACTTCGCTCAGGATAAACACTGAATTATGCCATGGCTGTACATTTGACTGGCAGCGTGGAGAATTCGATCGGGAAAACTCGTGACATTGAGTTCTACAACTTCACAATCTTATTCTTCGTGATCAGGCACAACTCCTGAGTAAAATCCGGCAATATATATATTGGAAACTGGCTCTATAATGTGGTTTTGTATATTGTGAGACAGGAAAAACCTAAATTCATGACCCCCAAATTTTCGACCTGGACCGAAAATCCAGAGTTTTGGTCATACGACCATCGGACATGTATCATATGATACGGATTTGACCATAGAAAAATACAAAAATAATCAGAAAAAATAATCATGATTACAAGCGGAGTTATCACGATTTTTCAATTTTGACCTTCACTATGACCTTAACTGTAATTCTTGACCTTGAGCCCTACAACTTCACAGTCATGTTCTGCGTGAAGAGGCACAACTCCTGAGTAAAAATCAGAAGCATATATTGGAACCTGGCTCTACAATAGGGTTTTGAAAATTGAGACAAGCAAGACCTAAGTTCATGACCCCCAAATTTTCGACCTGGACCGAAAATCGAGAGTTCAGGTTATACGACCATCAGACATGCATCATGTGATGCGGAATTGACCATAGAAAAATATAAAAATACACAGAAAAAATAATCTTGATTAGAAGCGGAGTTATCTCAATTTTTCGATTTTGACCTTTACTATGACCTTAACTCTAATCCTTGACCCTGAGCTCTGAAACTTCAGGATCTTGTTCTGCGTGATATGGCACAACTCCTGAGTGAAAATCAGCAACATATATTGGAACCTGGCTCTACAATATGGTTTTGAAAAATGAGACAAGCAAGACCTAAGTTCATGACCCCCAAATTTTCGACCTGGACCGAAAATCGAAAGTTTAGGTCATACGACCATCAGACATGCATCATGTGATGCGGAATTGACCATAGAAACATACAAAAATACTCAGAAAAAATAATCTTGATTAGAAGCGGAGTTATCACGATTTTTCGATTTTGACCTTTACTATGACCTTAACTCTAATCCTTGACCCTGAGCTCTGAAACTTCAGGATCTTGTTCTGCGTGATAAGGCACAACTCCTGAGTAAAAATCAGCAACATATATTGGAACCTGGCTCTATAATATGATTTTGAATATTGTGAGACAGGAAAAACCTAAATTCTTTACCCCCAAATTTTCGACCTGGACCGAAAATCGGGAATTTTGGTCGTACGACCATCGGACATGCATCAGATGATGCAGAATTGACCATAAAAAAATATAAAAATACCCAGAAAAAATAATCTCAATTAGAAGCGAAGTTATCGCGATTTTTCGATTTTGACCTTTTCTATGACCTTGACCTCAATTTTTGACCTTGACCTCCTAAAAGTTTACAACTTGGTACGAAATTGATTGTCCACCTTCTGGTGAAGTTTCATGACGATACGACCAAAATTGTGACCTGTAGAGTGCACACAAACAAACAAACAGACAAACAGACAAACAGGCAAACAGACAAACTCAACTGACCAACATACTTGACGAAATTTAATTTCGTCAAGTAAAAATCGGCCATAGGCCAACACTTGACGAAAAATCTACACATTTGTTTACATTCAAAACATTTACTCATAATTTACACATTTATGGCATCCCCTGACAACATATAGCATTGGAAACTGAACCACTTGAAACATCTAGTTTGCGTATGTATCAACATAATATATTACCTCTAACCATGCTAACGGCACAAAGTTTTGATGATGCCACTACTAAAAAACCTTAAATATATCAAAATTACAAAAATCCAAAAACAAATATCGATAGCTTAAAAATGAGCGAATAACAAACAGCAAATATTCCCGCACAAATATGAAATTACATTGACAACAAGTAAACAAAACAAATAGAGAGGCTTAGACATGTGGCGATTCATATGAAGCAGACATATCATCTGGTACACGCCTTTTGTCATGCATTTGTTAGCAGCTAATACCACAGATCATTCACAGTTGTGGCCGTAATGCTGAATTTAAAGCGGCTTGTAACTTTAAATATAAAGAACAAACTAGATTTTGATGATACCACTAGAAAGCCCGATAAAATAGTTTGTCGCTATTCGTGGAACAGTGTTTTTTCCTTCAAAGGTGATCATTATAATTCGAAACAATAGAATTACATAAAGCATGGCAGGTTTGGGATGCTTACCAGACCACTCAGAAACAGAAAAAGTCATTTGGAATTGAATTTTAGAAGGAAAAAAAATCAGTCAACAGTGAGAATTGAACCACTGACCCCTCGCACACAAACCTAACGCCTCTACTGACTGCGCCATTCTGTTCAATGAAGCTCAATACGTGTAAAGTATAGTGTGTAGGAGAGACTTCGCTCAGGATAAACACTGAATTATGCCATGGCAGTACATTGGACTGGCAGCGTGCATAATTCGATCGGGAAAACTCGTGACCTTGAGTTCTACAACTTCACAATCTTATTCTGCGTGATCAGGCACAACTCCTGAGTAAAATCCGGCAATATATATATTGGAACCTGGCTCTATAATGTGGTTTTGTATATTGTGAGACAGGAAAAACCTAAATTCATGACCCCCAAATTTTCGACCTGGACCGAAAATCCAGAGTTTTGGTCATACGACCATCGGACATGTATCATATGATGCGGATTTGACCATAGAAAAATACAAAAATAATCAGAAAAAATAATCATGATTACAAGCGGAGTTATCACGATTTTTCAATTTTGACCTTTACTATGACCTTAACTGTAATTCTTGACCTTGAGCCCTACAACTTCACAGTCATGTTCTGCGTGATATGGCACAACTCTTGAGTAAAAATCAGAAGCATATATTGGAAGCTGGCTCTACAATAGGGTTTTGAAAATTGAGACAAGCAAGACCTAAGTTCATGACCCCCAAATTTTCGACCTGGACCGAAAATCGAGAGTTCAGGTCATACGACCATCAGACATGCATCATGTGATGCGGAATTGACCATAGAAAAATATAAAAATACACAGAAAAAATAATCTTGATTAGAAGCGAAGTTATCTCAATTTTTCGATTTTGACCTTTACTATGACCTTAACTCTAATCCTTGACCCTGAGCTCTGAAACTTCAGGATCTTGTTCTGCGTGATATGGCACAACTCCTGAGTGAAAATCAGCAACATATATTGGAACCTGGCTCTACAATAGGGTTTTGAAAATTGAGACAAGCAAGACCTAAGTTCATGACCCCCAAATTTTCGACCTGGACCGAAAATCGAGAGTTTAGGTCATACGACCATCAGACATGCATCATTTGATGCGGAATTGACCATAGAAAAATATAAAAATACACAGAAAAAACAATCTTGATTAGAAGCAGAGTTATCACGATTTTTCGATTTTGACCTTTACTATGGCCTTAACTCTAATTCTCGACCCTGACCTCTGAAACTTCAGGATCTCGTTCTGTGTGATAAGGCACAACTCCAGAGTAAAAATCAGCAACATATATTGGAACCTGGCTCTATAATATGGTTTTGAATATTGTGAGACAGGAAAAACCTAAATTCTTGACCACCAAATTTTCGACCTGGACCGAAAATCGAGAATTTTGGTCGTACGACCATCGGACATGCATCAGATGATGCAGAATTGACTATAGAAAAATATAAAAATACCAAGAAAAAATAATCTCAATTAGAAGCGAAGTTATCGCGATTTTTCGATTTTGACCTTTTCTATGACCTTGACCTCAATTTTTGACCTTGACCTCCTAAAAGTTTACCACTTGGTCCGACATTGATTGTCCACCTTCTGGTGAAGTTTCATGACGATACGACCAAAATTGTGACCTGTAGAGTGCACACAAACAAACAAACAAAAAATCGGCCATAGGCCAACACTTGACGAAAATCTACACATTTGTTTACATTCAAAACATTTACTCATTATTTACACATTTATGGCATCCCCTGACAACATATAGCATTGGAAACTGAACCATTTGAAACATCTAGTTTGCGTATGTATCAACATAATATATTACCTCTAACCATGCTAACGGCACAAAATTTTGATGATACCACTACTAAAAAACCTAAAATATATCAAAATTACAAAAATCCAAAAACAAATATCGATAGCCTAAAAATGAGCGAATAACAAACAGCAAATATTCCCGTACAAATATGAAATTACATTGACAACAAGTAGACAAAACAAATAGAGAGGCTTAGACATGTGGCGATTGCACAGCCCTAAAATATGACCTAATAATTGCTTGTCTTCTTTTTATCAATGTTTTTTATATTAACAAACAGTTGTAATTAGGTAATATTTTAAGGCTATGGGGTTGAAATGACCAATTATTGGCTGCATTTAAATCAATGTTAAATTGGGCAACTTCGGGTGTGCGTTTCACCTTTCCAAAAAAAAAAATTAGGGCTTAACGGTTGACAGGGTGTGATAGTATAATCATAGTACTTCAATAAAATCTAGGTCACTATAGAGCATGATAGTACCAATTTTTCATAAAATGACGTTGAACAGGACCCCTGTCAATTTAGCTCGTTTTCAGATCGCATTTGCCGACATAGCATACATGCAGCAAAACCTTTCTCTACTCCAAATCCCGGGGAATACCATCGGAATTTTTGCTTTTCCCAAAACCAGACTTCCACACGCGCAAAATAAACCAGCACGTGGATCAATATCGCTTCGCGTTGTCTCCCTAGGCAACCATACATCTGGCGAAATGACGTCACTTAAAACGGAATCCTCAACGTGTGAGGCATCCCCAAGTCTATTTCTGGCTTATACCCTATGAAGCATGGAGTTAACACAAACGCGTTATGACAAAAACATGCATCTCTCGATCATAATGAAACCAATGAGACCCTGTAAAATGACACGATACAGTGTTTTAATCTGGGCCATTCGCCATGCAACTTACCAGACCCCCAATCCCACATGCATCATATGAAGCAGACATATCATCTGGTACACGCCTTTTGTCATGCATTTGTTAGCTAATACCACAGATCATTCACAGTTGTGGCCGTAATGCTGAATTTAAAGCGGCTTGTAACTTTAAATATAAAGAACAAACTAGATTTTGATGATACCACTAGAAAGCCCGATAAAATAGTTTGTCGCTATTCGTGGAACAGTGTTTTTTCCTTCAAAGGTGATCATTATAATTCGAAACAATAGAATTACATAAAGCATGGCAGGTTTGGGATGCTTACAAGACCACTCAGAAACAGAAAGTCATTTGGAATTGAATTTTAGAAGAAAAAAAAAATTAGTCAACAGTGAGAATCGAACCACTGACCCATCGCACACAAACCTAACGCCTCTACTGACTGCGCCATTCTGTTCATTGAAACTCAACACGTGTAAAGTATAGTGCGTAGGAGAGACTTCGCTCAGGATAAACACTGAATTATGCCATGGCTGTACATTGGACTGGCAGCGTGCAGAATTCGATCGGGAAAACTCGTGACCTTGAGTTCTACAACTTCACAATCTTATTCTGCGTGATCAGGCACAACTCCTGAGTAAAATCCGGCAATATATATTGGAACCTGGCTCTATAATGTGGTTTTGAATATTGTGAGACAGGAAAAACCTAAATTCATGACCCCCAAATTTTCGACCTGGACCGAAAATCCAGAGTTTTGGTCATACGACCATCGGACATGTATCATATGATGCGGATTTGACCATAGAAAAATACAAAAATAATCAGAAAAAATAATCATGATTACAAGCGGAGTTATCACGATTTTTTAATTTTGACCTTTACTATGACCTTAACTGTAATTCTTGACCTTGAGCCCTATAACATCACAGTCATGTTCTGCGTGAGAAGGCACAACTCCTGAGTAAAACTCAGAAACATATATTGGATCCTGGCTCTACAATAGGGTTTTGAAAATTGAGACAAGCAAGACCTAAGTTCATGACCCCCAAATTTTCGACCTGGACCGAAAATCCAGAGTTTTGGTCATACGACCATCGGACATGTATCATAGGATGCGGATTTGACCATAGAAAAATACAAAAATAATCAGAAAAAATAATCATGATTACAAGCGGAGTTATCACGATTTTTCAATTTTGACCTTTACTATGACCTTAACTGTAATTCTTGACCTTGAGCCCTATAACTTCACAGTCATGTTCTGCGTGAGAAGGCACAACTCCGGAGTAAAATTCAGAAACATATATTGGATTCTGGCTCTACAATAGAGTTTTGAAAATTGAGACAAGCAAGACCTAAGTTCATGACCCCAAAATTTTCGACCTCGACCGAAAATCCAGAGTTTTGGTCATACGACCATCGGACATGTATCATAGGATGCGGATTTGACCATAGAAAAATACAAAAATAATCAGAAAAAATAATCATGATTACAAGCGGAGTTATTACGATTTTCCAATTTTGACCTTTACTATGACCTTAACTGTAATTCTTGACCTTGAGCCCTATAACTTCACAGTCATGTTCTGCGTGAGAAGGCACAACTCCTGAGTAAAAATCAGAAACATATATTGGATCCTGGCTCTACAATAGGGTTTTGAAAATTGAGACAAGCAAGACCTAAGTTCATGACCCCCAAATTTTCGACCTGGACCGAAAATCGAGAGTTTAGGTCATACGACCATCAGACATGCATCATGTGATGCGGAATTGACAATAGAAAAATATAAAAATACACAGAAAAAATAATATTGATTAGAAACGGAGTTACCACGATTTTTCGATTTTGACCTTTACTATGACCTTAACTCTAATCCTTGACCCTGAGCTCTGAAACTTCAGGATCTTGTTCTGCGTGATGAGGCACAACTCCTGAGTAAAAATCAGCAACATATATCGGAACCTGGCTCTATAATATGAATCTGAATATTGTGAGACAAGAAAAATCTAAATTCTTGACCCCCAAATTTTCGACCTGGACCGAAAATCGGGAATTTTGGTCGTACGACCATCGGACATGCATCAGATGATGCAGAATTGACCATAGAAAAATATAAAAATACCCAGAAAAAATAATCTCAATTAGAAGCGAAGTTATCGCGATTTTTCGATTTTGACCTTTTCTATGACCTTGACCTCAATTTTTGACCTTGACCTCCTAAAAGTTTACCACTTGGTACGAAATTGATTGTCCACCTTCTGGTGAAGTTTCATGACGATACGACCAAAATTGTGACCTGTAGAGTGCACACAAACAAACAAACAGACAAACAGACAAACTCAACTGACCAACATACTTGACGAAATTTAATTTCGTCAAGTAAAAATCGGCCATAGGCCAACACTTGACGAAAAATCTACACATTTGTTTACATTCAAAACATCTACTCATTATTTACACATTTATGGCATCCCCTGACAACATATAGCATTGGAAACTGAACCACTTGAAACATCTAGTTTGCGTATGTATCAACATGATATATTACCTCTAACCATGCTAACGGCACAAAATTTTGATGATGCCACTACTAAAAAACCTAAAATATATCAAAATTACAAAAATCCACAAACAAATATCGATAGCCTAAAAATGAGCGAATAACAAACAGCAAATATTCCCGCACAAATATGAAATTACATTGACAACAAGTAAACAAAACAAATAGAGAGGCTTAGACATGTGGCGATTGCACATCCCTAAAATATGACCTAATAATTGCTTGTCTGCTTTTTATCAATGTTTTTTATATTAACAAACAGTTGTAATTAGGTCATAGTTTAAGGCTATGAAGAATGGAGTTAACACAAACGCGTTATGACAAAAACATGCATCGCTCGATCATAATGAAACCAATGAGACCCTGTAAAATGACACGATACAGTGTTTAATCTGGGCCATTCGCCATGCAACTTACCAGACCCCCCATCGCACATGCATCATATGAAGCAGACATATCATCTGGTACAGGCCTTTTGTCATGCATTTGTTAGCAGCTAATACCACAGATCATTCACAGTTGTGGCCGTAATGCTGAATTTAAAGCGGCTTGTAACTTTAAATATAAAGAACAAACTAGATTTTGATGATACCACTAGAAAACCCGATAAAATAGTTTGTCGCTATTCGTGGAACAGTGTTTTTTCCTTCAAAGGTGATCATGATAATTCGAAACAATAGAATTACATAAAGCATGGCAGGTTTGGGATGCTTACAAGACCACTCAGAAACAGAAAAAGTCATTTGGAATTGAATTTTAGAAGAAAAAAAAAATCAGTCAACAGTGAGAATTGAACCACTGACCCCTCGCACACAAACCTAACGCCTCTACTGACTGCGCCATTCTGTTCATTGAAGCTCAACACTTGTAAAGTATAGTGTGTAGGAGAGACTTCGCTCAGGATAAACACTGAATTATGCCATGGCTGTACATTTGACTGGCAGCGTGGAGAATTCGATCGGGAAAACTCGTGACCTTGAGTTCTACAACTTCACAATCTTATTCTTCGTGATCAGGCACAACTCCTGAGTAAAATCCGGCAATATATATATTGGAACCTGGCTCTATAATGTGGTTTTGTATATTGTGAGACAGGAAAAACCTAAATTCATGACCCCCAAATTTTCGACCTGGACCGAAAATCCAGAGTTTTGGTCATACGACCATCGGACATGTATCATATGATACGGATTTGACCATAGAAAAATACAAAAATAATCAGAAAAAATAATCATGATTACAAGCGGAGTTATCACGATTTTTCAATTTTGACCTTTACTATGACCTTAACTGTAATTCTTGACCTTGAGCCCTACAACTTCACAGTCATGTTCTGCGTGAAGAGGCACAACTCCTGAGTAAAAATCAGAAGCATATATTGGAACCTGGCTCTACAATAGGGTTTTGAAAATTGAGACAAGCAAGACCTAAGTTCATGACCCCCAAATTTTCGACCTGGACCGAAAATCGAGAGTTCAGGTCATACGACCATCAGACATGCATCATGTGATGCGGAATTGACCATAGAAAAATATAAAAATACACAGAAAAAATAATCTTGATTAGAAGCGGAGTTATCTCAATTTTTCGATTTTGACCTTTACTATGACCTTAACTCTAATCCTTGACCCTGAGCTCTGAAACTTCAGGATCTTGTTCTGCGTGATATGGCACAACTCCTGAGTGAAAATCAGCAACATATATTGGAACCTGGCTCTACAATATGGTTTTGAAAATTGAGACAAGCAAGACCTAAGTTCATGACCCCCAAATTTTCGACCTGGACCGAAAATCGAAAGTTTAGGTCATACGACCATCAGACATGCATCATGTAATGCAGAATTGACCATAGAAACATAAAAAAATACTCAGAAAAAATAATCTTGATTAGAAGCGGAGTTATCACGATTTTTCGATTTTGACCTTTACTATGACCTTAACTCTAATCCTTGACCCTGAGCTCTGAAACTTCAGGATCTTGTTCTGCGTGATAAGGCACAACTCCTGAGTAAAAATCAGCAACATATATTGGAACCTGGCTCTATAATATGATTTTGAATATTGTGAGACAGGAAAAACCTAAATTCTTTACCCCCAAATTTTCGACCTGGACCGAAAATCGGGAATTTTGGTCGTACGACCATCGGACATGCATCAGATGATGCAGAATTGACCATAAAAAAATATAAAAATACCCAGAAAAAATAATCTCAATTAGAAGCGAAGTTATCGCGATTTTTCGATTTTGACCTTTTCTATGACCTTGACCTCAATTTTTGACCTTGACCTCCTAAAAGTTTACCACTTGGTACGAAATTGATTGTCCACCTTCTGGTGAAGTTTCATGACGATACGACCAAAATTGTGACCTGTAGAGTGCACACAAACAAACAAACAGACAAACAGACAAACAGGCAAACAGACAAACTCAACTGACCAACATACTTGACGAAATTTAATTTCGTCAAGTAACAAACAGACAAACATACTCAACTGACCAACATACTTGACGAAATTTACATTTCGTCAAGTAACAAACAGGCAAACAGACAAACTCAACTGACCAACATACTTGACGAAATTTAATTTCGTCAAGTAAAAATCGGCCATAGGCCAACACTTGACGAAATAACTAAACATTTGTTTACATTTAAAACATTTACTCATTAATTACACATTGAAAAGATATACTGAACAACTTCTAGCATTAGAAATTGGCACTTTTAAGACACCTCCTGAGCATCACCCAGCTGAAGAATTCACAATTTTAAAATTAGACAAGAGTTGCTTCATTTTCACAGTGACCTTGGCCTTTGAATTCTGAATTTTCACAAATTTGTTAGAATTAATAATGCACAACTCCTGAGCAGACATACATATTGAATCTTTATGACGTCTCCTGAGCAAGACCCAGCCATTTGAGACTGACTCATTCAAAACATTCAATCGATGTGTGTATAAACATAATATATACTACTAACAGCACAAAATTTTGATGATGTCAATATAAGAAAAATTATAGAATACAACACTGCTATAAATGTTCGTTACTACAACTTGGTAACTTTCATATCATGATGCTGCATCTTCGGAGAACTATCTAATGAGTTCAAGCAGATCGTGATGGCCGTTTTTGCATGCCATACTGGTATTATATGACAGAGGCAACGATAATTTTTGCACGCCATATTAGTACCAAATGATCATTCAACAGTGTATATTCATAATATATCAAAACAAATTGCAAAAAGTTCTTGGATAAAACCACTATAATAGATTATAATGGTACTGGATATTCTTGAAAAAAATAAAGAGCAAAAAAAAAATATTTAAAAGCAGGTAGATTCGAACTCGCAGAGTCAAAAGCCTACGTGTTACAGAGCGAGTGCTGGAACCACTCGGCCACCGAGCCATCATACAATAAATTGCCATATTCCCCTTCCCCATGGAGAACAACATTTACTGTACATGTATGACCGCATGCATGTCGGCATGACTGCACGAAGAAATCGATCCAAAATAACTGTAACTTTATAACCCAAACTAGTATTGATAACCAACTTTCACAGTCAACTCAATTGGAGAATTAGGGCAAGAAAGTCCACGTTTCACATTTGTGTATTCAAATCTGCATAAAACATTTCATATCTCCTATAAATTGGCAACTTATGTGAGGTAATTTTGCGGCCACTACACTAGGGCTACCACTATGCAACTTGCACATGACCCCCAGATTTTCGGCACCGGGCGATAATCGGGACTTTTGGTCGTACGACCATCGCACATACACCATTTGACGCCGAATTAACCATATAAAAATACAAAAATACTGACAAAAATTAATGTTGATCAAAAGTGGAGTTATTGCGATTTTTCGATTTTGACCTTTTACATGACCTTGACCTTAATTTTCAACCTTGAGTTAAGAAACTCCACAGATTTGTTCAATTTGATAAGGCACAACTCCTGAGTAAAAATCAATAACCCATATCAGAAATTGGCCTCGCAATATGGGGTTGAAGGTTGCGAGACATGAAACCATAAAATCATGACCCTCAAATTTTCGACCTGGACCGAAAATCGGGAGTTTTGGTCGTACGACCATCGGGCATGCACCGCAGGGCGCGGAATTGACCATAAAAAATATAAAAATACTCAGAAAAAATAACATTGAATAGAAACGGAGTTATTGCGATTTTTCGATTTTGACCTTTACTATGACTTTAACTGTAATTCTTGATATTGAGTCCTACATTTTTACACATATGTTCAGTATGATAAGACACACCTACTGATTAAAAATCAGCAACTTCTATCGGATTCTGACTCCACAATAACGGTTTGAATATTGCACAAAATACAAATGATCTGAAAACCCCCAAATGTTCAACCATGGGCGATAATCGGGAGTTTTGGTCGTACAACCATCGGACATACGTCAGCTGATGTCGAATTGACCAAATAAAAATACAAAAATGTTTAGAAAAATTAATTTTGATCAAAAGCCAAGTTATTGCAATTTTTCGATTTTGACCTTTACTATGACCTTAACTCTAATTCTTGACCTTGAGTCCTATAACTTCACAATCGTGTTTTGTGTGATAAGGCAGAACTTCTGAGTGAAAATCAGCAACATATATCGGGAATTTGCTCTATAATATGGTTTTGAATATTGCGAGGTAGAAAAAAGCCTAAATTCGTGACCCCCAAATTTTCGACCTGGACCGAAAATCGGGAGTTTTGGTCGTACGACCATCGGGCATGCATCATATGATGCGGAATTGACCATAGAAAAATATAAAAATAGCTAGAAAAAATAACATTGATTAAAAACGGAGTTATCGCGATTTTTCGATTTTGACCTTTTCCTTGACCTTGACCTCAATTTTTGACCTTGACCTCCCAAAAGTTAATCACTTGGTCGAGTACTAATTGCACGTCTTCTGACAAATTTTCTGGACTTTACGATCAAAATTGTGACCTGTAGAGCGCTAACAAACAAACAAAAAATCGGCCATAGGCCAACACTTGACGAAAAATCTACACATTTGTTTACATTCAAAACATTTACTCATTATTTACACATTTATGGCATCCCCTGACAACATATAGCATTGGAAACTGAACCATTTGAAACATCTAGTTTGCGTATGTATCAACATAATATATTACCTCTAACCATGCTAACGGCACAAAATTTTGATGATGCCACTACTAAAAAACCTAAAATAGGTTGAGTTCTACAACTTCACAATCTTACTCTGCGTGATCAGGCACAACTCCTAAGTAAAATCGGGCAATTTATATTGGAACCTGGCTCTATAATGTGGTTTTGAATATTATAAGACAGGAAAAACCTAAATTCATAATCCCCAAATTTTCGACCTCGATCGAAAATCCAGAGTTTTGGTCATACGACCATCGGACATGTATCATATGATGCGGATTTGACCATAGAAAAATACAAAAATAATCAGAAAAAATAATCTTGATTACAAGCGGAGTTATAACGATTTTTCAATTTTTACCTTTACTATGACCTTAACTGTAATTCTTGACCTTGAGCCCTACAACTTCACAGTCATGTTCTGCGTGAGAAGGTACAACTCCTGAGTTAAAATCAGAAACATATATTCGAACCTGACTCTACAATAGGGTTTTGAAAATTGAGACAAGCAAGACCTAAGTTCATGACCCCCAAATTTTCGACCTGGACCGAAAATCGAGAGTTTAGGTCATACGACCATCAGACATGCATCACTTGATGCGGAATTGACCATAGAAAAATATAAAAATACACAGAAAAAATAATCTTGATTAGAAGCGGAGTTATCACGATTTTTCGATTTTGACCTTTACTATGACCTTAACTCTAATTCTCGACCCTGAGCTCTGAAACTTCAGGATCTTGTTCTGTGTGATAAGGCACAACTACTGAGTAAAAATCAGAAACATATATTGGAACCTGGCTCTATAATATGGTTTTCGAATATTGTGAGACAGGAAAAACCTAAATTCTTGACCCCCAAATTTTCGACCTGGACCGAAAATCGGGAATTTTGGTCTTACGACCATCGGACATGCATCAGATGATGCAGAATTGACCATAGAAAAATATAAAAATACCCAGAAAAAATAATCTTAATTAGAAGCGAAGTTATCGCGATTTTTCGATTTTGACCTTTTGCTTGACCTTGACCTCAATTTTTGACCTTGAACTCCCAAAAGTTAATCACTTGGGCGAATTTATCTTACCAATCTTTTGACCAACTTTCATGACTCTGAGATCAAAATTGTAACCTGTAGAAAGCTCACAAACACACAGACAAACAGACAAACAGACAAACGCGACTGACCAACATACTTGACGAAATTTAATTTCGTCAAGTAACAAACGCGACTGACCAACATACTTGACGAAATTTACATTTCGTCAAGTAAAAATCGGCCATAGGCCAACACTTGACGAAATATCTACACATTTGTTTACATTCAAAACATTTACTCATTATTTACACATTTATGGCATCCCCTGACAACATATAGCATTGGAAACTGAACCATTTGAAACATCTAGTTTGCGTATGTATCAACATAATATATTACCTCTAACCATGCTAACGGCACAAAATTTTGATGATGCCACTACTAAAAAACCTAAAATATATCAAAATTACAAAAATCCAAAAACAAATATCGATATCCTAAAAATGAGCGAATAACAAACAGCAAATATTCCCGCACAAATATGAAATTACATTGACAACAAGTAAACAAAACAAATAGAGAGGCTTAGACATGTGGCGATTGCACAGCCCTAAAATATGACCTAATAATTGCTTGTCTGCTTTTTATCAATGTTTTTTATATTAACAAACAGTTGTAATTAGGTCATATTTTACGGCTATGAAGAATGGAGTTAACACAAACGCGTTATGACAAAAACATGCATCGCTCGATCATAATGAAACCAATGAGACCCTGTAAAATGACAAGATACAGTCCATTCGCCATGCAACTTACCAGACCCCCCATCGCACATGCATCATATGAAGCAGACATATCATCTGGTACACGCCTTTTGTCATGCATTTATTAGCAGCTAATACCACAGATCATTCACAGTTGTGACCGTAATGCTGAATTTAAAGCGGCTTGTAACTTTAAATATAAAGAACAAACTAGATTTTGATGATACCACTAGAAAGCCCGATAAAATAGTTTGTCGCTATTCGTGGAACAGTGTTTTTTCCTTCAAAGGTGATGATTATAATTCGAAACAATAGAATTACATAAAGCATGGCAGGTTTGAGATGCTTACAAGACCACTCAGAAACAGAAAAAGTCATTTGGAATTGAATTTTAGAAGAAGAAAAAAAATCAGTCAACAGTGAGAATCGAACCACTGACCCCTCGCACACACACCTAACGCCTCTACTGACTGCGCCATTCTGTTCATTGAAGCTCAACACGTGTAAAGTATAGTGTGTAGGAGAGACTTCGCTCAGGATAAACACTGAATTATGCCATGGCTGTACATTGGACTGGCAGCGTGCAGAATTCGATCGGGAAAACTCGTGACCTTGAGTTCTACAACTTCACAATCTTATTCTGCGTGATCAGGCACAACTCCTGAGTAAAATTCGGCAATATATATTGGAACCTGGCTCTATAATGTGGTTTTGATGTCTATATGTAATGATCTCAATTCAACAGACTGGACATACCTCGACCGAATTCCCATCAATGACGCTTACGCATCCTTCACAAACAAAGTAAAACAGGCTATGGACAAATTCGCTCCTGAAATAGAGAAAACAATCCCACAAAAACGTGTAATAAAAGAACCCTGGATGACACAAGGGTTGTTACAGTCATCATCCAAATGTATCAAACTTTATAAAAAGTGCCTACGTAAATCAAAAACAGATAGTTCTTACCAAAAATATATTAAGCATAGGAACTTATTCAGAGCTTTGAAAAGACAATGCAAACGCGAATACTATGGGTCCCTTCTTGATAAATACAGATGTGATGTGAAAAAAACGTGGAAAATTTTGAACAATGTTATAGGGCGAACAAATGACAAATCATCAATCACCGACACATTTCTTATCAATAATAAACCTGAGACTGATCCAACCAAAATCGCTGACGGGTTCTGCAAATATTTCTCAAACATAGGCGTTTCGCTGGCAGAACAAATTCCATCAGCCCCTAAACATTTCACTGAATATCTAAGTGAACAACCGAACCCAAACTCTATATTCATCAACCCCACTGATCCCAACGAGGTCATGAAAATGATAGACTCATTGAAAGGAAAAAAAAGTTCAGGAGTTGACAATTTGAGTAGTCACTTCATAAAACAGATAAAACATGCAGTTTGCACCCCGATATCATTACTAATAAACAAATCAATTTCAACGGGAATTGTCCCTCAGCAAATGAAAACGGCGAAAGTAATCCCAATCTACAAAAATAAAAACAAGCAAATGCTGAATAACTATAGGCCAATATCACTATTACCCTGTTGCTCTAAACTCTTAGAAAAAATCATCCACTCACGACTGTATACGTTTCTCGTACAACATAATATACTCTATCCTAAGCAATACGGATTTAGGCCCAAACATTCAACTATTAATGCAGTTACAGAATTTGTATTCGATACCCTGACTGGCTTTAACAATAACATGTACACACTTGGAGTTTTCCTGGACCTCTCCAAGGCTTTCGATACTATTGACCATTCTATTCTGTTGTCCAAATTAGAATATTATGGTATTCGAGGGATTGCCTTGGAGTGGTTCAGGAGCTACCTAAATAACCGTGAGCAGTATGTCAAGTTCAAAAACTCATGTTCGAACCTCTATCCTATAAAATACGGTGTACCACAGGGTTCAGTATTGGGTCCGTTACTTTTTATCATATATTCAAACGATATTCCCAACTCAATAACAAAATCAAAATGTATTTTATTCGCAGACGATACAACGTTGTATTATACTCACAATAACCTCCAACACCTATATCACATTGTTGAATCAGATATCCTCCTCATGGTTAATTGGTTCCGGAGCAACAAATTATCACTGAATGTTAGCAAAACTAATATAATCTTATTCTCCAAGAAGCTGGTACACAACTACAACACCCATTCGCTAAAAGTCGATACACAATACATTACACCATCACTTTCTGTTAAATTTCTTGGTATCCATATAGACAGTAAGCTGAGTTGGAATGTCCACATTGAACACGTCTTGAAAAAATTGTCCAGCGCCCTATATATGTTAAACACTGTCAAAAACATGTTAAGTAAAGCCCACCTCAAATCGTTATATTTTAGTCTGTTTCATTCCTACCTAAACTATGGTATATTGTTATGGGGTTCTGCACAAAAAACGATACTGCGCCCGCTTGAAATCAAGCAAAATAAAGCAATCCGATGCGTCACTGGATCACGTTTTAATGCCAGCTCTACGCCACTCTATCATAAAACAGGCATAGCTAAGCTACATGATTTGTTCAATATTGAACTTAGTAAATTTATGTATCTTCATTCCCGCAATGAACTACCAAGTTCGCTGAACAATCTTTTTGTGGCAAACAATTCTATCCACTCCTTCAACACTAGACATTGTAAAGACCCCCATATAACTAGGTGGAATGTCCAAATTTTTGGAAGCAGCTTCATTCGTAAAGGTCAGGAATTATGGCTAAATACACCAACCCATATAAAAAACAGCATTTCAGTCAGTGCCTACAAATCTAAGATAAAACAACACTTCATTTCGAAATATTTGATGAATAACTAACTATCTAATCTAGTAATACTCCCTTGATACTGTAAAATTTCATGGCTGCATTGTATTTCATAAGTTCACGTTACTACGGTCGCTTTATTAGTTTGTCTTTTTTGTGTCTTGTGTCACTTTTTCATATTATTATTATTATTATTTTTTTTTTTGCTCTACCAATCCTGTATCGTTTGCCAATAGTGTAAGGATGTGTGTGGGTGTGGGTGTGTGTGTCATGGGGGGGGGGGGGGGTATGAAAAAGGACTTTTTTCATTCATTTCTCATTCTATGTAATACCACAAGTTTGGCATTTCACAGTAGTAAATGTGTACATTTTAGGTTCAATCTGTTAATTCTAGCACAACTGTATCATCATCTCCTGTGTATATGGGTGTATGTGAATAATGTGAATAGTATGTATTTCTACGTGAAATTAATGTATATATATATCTACTTGTTTGTGATGTTGTTATATGTAGTATGCAACTCATACGTGAGTCCAACTTGTAAATATTTTGTTCCTATCCGTTCCATATTTTGTGTTACTATTATTTCAATGTAATGGGCTTCACCGCTTGAGCAATCAAGTTACAGGCATCGGCCTCTGGTGGAGTCCACAAATTGTGCATTTCTTGAATATTGTGAGACAGGAAAAACCTAAATTCATGACCCCCAAATTTTCGACCTGGACCGAAAATCCAGAGTTTTGGTCATACGACCATCGGACATGTATCATATGATGCGGATTTGACCATAGAAAAATACAAAAATAATCAAAAAAAATAATCATGATTACAAGCGGAGTTATCACGATTTTTCAATTTTGACCTTTACTATGACCTTAACTGTAATTCTTGACCTTGAGCCCTATAACTTCACAGTCATGTTCTGCGTGAGAAGGCACAACTCCTGAGTAAAAATCAGAAACATATATTGGAACCTGGCTCTACAATAGGGTTTTGAAAATTGAGACAAGCAAGACCTAAGTTCATGACCCCCAAATTTTCGACCTGGACCGAAAATCGAGAGTTTAGGTCATACGACCATCAGACATGCATCATGTGATGCGGAATTGACCATAGAAAAATATAAAAATACACAGAAAAAATAATCTTGATTAGAAGCGGAGTTATCACGATTTTTCGATTTTGACCTTTACTATGACCTTAACTCTAATCCTTGACCCTGAGCTCTGAAACTTCAAGATCTTGTTCTGCGTGATAAGGCACAACTCCTGAGTAAAAATCAGCAACATATATTGGAACCTGGCTCTATAATATGATTTTGAATATTGTGAGACAGGAAAAACCTAAATTCTTGACCCCCAAATTTTCGACCTGGACCGAAACTCGGGAATTTTGGTCGTACGACCATCGGACATGCATCAGGTGATGCAGAATTGACCATAGAAAAATATAAAAATACCCAGAAAAAAAAATCTCAATTAGAAGCGAAGTTATCGCGATTTTTCGATTTTGACCTTTTCTATGACCTTGACCGCAATTTTTGACCTTGACCTCCTAAAAGTTTACCACTTGGTACGAAATTGATTGTCCACCTTCTGGTGAAGTTTCATGACGATACGACCAAAATTGTGACCTGTAGAGTGCACACAAACAAACAGACAAACAGACAAACTCAACTGACCAACATACTTGACGAAATTTAATTTCGTCAAGTAACAAACGCGACTGACCAACATACTTGACGAAATTTACATTTCGTCAAGTAAAAATCGGCCATAGGCCAACACTTGACGAAATATCTACACATTTGTTTACATTCAAAACATTTACTCATTATTTACACATTTATGGCATCCCCTGACAACATATAGCATTGGAAACTGAACCATTTGAAACATCTAGTTTGCGTATGTATCAACATAATATATTACCTCTAACCATGCTAACGGCACAAAATTTTGATGATGCCACTACTAAAAAACCTAAAATATATCAAAATTACAAAAATCCAAAAACAAATATCGATATCCTAAAAATGAGCGAATAACAAACAGCAAATATTCCCGCACAAATATGAAATTACATTGACAACAAGTAAACAAAACAAATAGAGAGGCTTAGACATGTGGCGATTGCACAGCCCTAAAATATGACCTAATAATTGCTTGTCTGCTTTTTATCAATGTTTTTTATATTAACAAACAGTTGTAATTAGGTCATATTTTACGGCTATGAAGAATGGAGTTAACACAAACGCGTTATGACAAAAACATGCATCGCTCGATCATAATGAAACCAATGAGACCCTGTAAAATGACAAGATACAGTCCATTCGCCATGCAACTTACCAGACCCCCCATCGCACATGCATCATATGAAGCAGACATATCATCTGGTACACGCCTTTTGTCATGCATTTATTAGCAGCTAATACCACAGATCATTCACAGTTGTGACCGTAATGCTGAATTTAAAGCGGCTTGTAACTTTAAATATAAAGAACAAACTAGATTTTGATGATACCACTAGAAAGCCCGATAAAATAGTTTGTCGCTATTCGTGGAACAGTGTTTTTTCCTTCAAAGGTGATGATTATAATTCGAAACAATAGAATTACATAAAGCATGGCAGGTTTGAGATGCTTACAAGACCACTCAGAAACAGAAAAAGTCATTTGGAATTGAATTTTAGAAGAAGAAAAAAAATCAGTCAACAGTGAGAATCGAACCACTGACCCCTCGCACACACACCTAACGCCTCTACAGACTGCGCCATTCTGTTCATTGAAGCTCAACATGTGTAAAGTATAGTGTGTAGGAGAGACTTCGCTCAGGATAAACACTGAATTATGCCATGGCTGTACATTGGACTGGCAGCGTGCAGAATTCGATCGGGAAAACTCGTGACCTTGAGTTCTACAACTTCACAATCTTATTCTGCGTGATCAGGCACAACTCCTGAGTAAAATTCGGCAATATATATTGGAACCTGGCTCTATAATGTGGTTTTGAATATTGTGAGACAGGAAAAACCTAAATTCATGACCCCCAAATTTTCGACCTGGACCGAAAATCCAGAGTTTTGGTCATACGACCATCGGACATGTATCATATGATGCGGATTTGACCATAGAAAAATACAAAAATAATCAAAAACAATAATCATGATTACAAGCGGAGTTATCACGATTTTTCAATTTTGACCTTTACTATGACCTTAACTGTAATTCTTGACCTTGAGCCCTATAACTTCACAGTCATGTTCTGCGTGAGAAGGCACAACTCCTGAGTAAAAATCAGAAACATATATTGGAACCTGGCTCTACAATAGGGTTTTGAAAATTGAGACAAGCAAGACCTAAGTTCATGACCCCCAAATTTTCGACCTGGACCGAAAATCGAGAGTTTAGGTCATACGACCATCAGACATGCATCATGTGATGCGGAATTGACCATAGAAAAATATAAAAATACACAGAAAAAATAATCTTGATTAGAAGCGGAGTTATCACGATTTTTCGATTTTGACCTTTACTATGACCTTAACTCTAATCCTTGACCCTGAGCTCTGAAACTTCAAGATCTTGTTCTGCGTGATAAGGCACAACTCCTGAGTAAAAATCAGCAACATATATTGGAACCTGGCTCTATAATATGATTTTGAATATTGTGAGACAGGAAAAACCTAAATTCTTGACCCCCAAATTTTCGACCTGGACCGAAAATCGGGAATTTTGGTCGTACGACCATCGGACATGCATCAGGTGATGCAGAATTGACCATAGAAAAATATAAAAATACCCAGAAAAAAAATCTCAATTAGAAGCGAAGTTATCGCGATTTTTCGATTTTGACCTTTTCTATGACCTTGACCGCAATTTTTGACCTTGACCTCCTAAAAGTTCACCACTTGGTACGAAATTGATTGTCCACCTTCTGGTGAAGTTTCATGACGATACGACCAAAATTGTGACCTGTAGAGTGCACACAAACAAACAGACAAACAGACAAACTCAACTGACCAACATACTTGACGAAATTTAATTTCGTCAAGTAACAAACAGACAAACGCGACTGACCAACATACTTGACGAAATTTACATTTCGTCAAGTAATAAACAAACCAACCGACCAACATACTTGCCGAAATCTTTAGATTCCGGCAAGTAACAAACCGACCAACATACTTGCCGGAATTTAAATTCCGGCAAGTAACAAACACATCCACAAATCCACAAACAGACCAACATACTTGCCGAAATCTTAGATTCCGGCAAGTAATGAAAACTGTGACATGTCCAAACAAAAAAAGGAAATGGATATCGCTACATTACCATGGGTTTATCTATATGATAAACATTGTAACTGTTCGTTGTATCGTAACATGTGATTAACATCTTTTATGTACGTGAATATTTTCATGTGAATATTTCATGTGTGTATAATGATAACAATAAAGTAGTAGGGATCTTTCTGTCCCGAAAGTCGGCAGACGATATTGCAATAAATCTGTCTCTGTGTTTTTTTCCTCATTATTCTGTAAAACAATACCATATCAATTTGTATCGTTGTGGAACTTTTCCATCAAGGTCCTGATTTCATTTGGGCTAGAGTACTCCATCAGTTCGCATCATCAAGAAATTGAATCTTCAACTTTTATATTTTTTATGCTTTTGAGAATTTCTGTAGGTTTTAACATCTGTGATTACTGCATTTGCCCAAACACTCTTTATGTAAATTGTACAGGACAACAATTGGCAGGACAAAAATTCCCTACCATCGGATTATCTTATAGAATTCTTCATCTTTAGGAAAATTATTATTTGGATCAAAACACAATTGAAAATTGGGTCAGGAACAGTCGATTGGATACCGTTAATATAAGAGACAAATTTGCAGTGTTTTGACACTAGAAATGCCAATAATTTAAAAGTAACAATATATTGCGTCACACAAGAAAAGAAATCGATGACAACAGACAGTGCTCAAGAAAAAAAATCGATGACAACAGACAGCGCTCAAGAAAAAAAATCGATGACAACAGACAGTGCACAAGAAGAAGAAATGGTAACAACTGGCCTGATGTTCCCCACTGAAGACGACGAAGACCTTACGTCAACGTCCAGGCAGCGGACGTTGAAAGTCGGCAGACGATATTGCAACAAATCTGTCTCTGTGTTTTTTTTTCTCATTATCCTGTAAAACAATACCATATCAATTTGTATCGTTGTGGAACTTTTCCATCAAGGTCCTGATTTCATTTGGGCTAGAGTACTCCATCAGTTCGCATCATCAAGAAATTGAATCTTCAACTTTTATATTTTTTATGCTTTTGAGAATTTCTGTAGGTTTTACCATCTGTGATTACTGCATTTGCCCAAACATTCTTTATGTAAATTGTACAGGACAACAATTAGCAGGACAAAAATTCCCTACCATCGGATTATCTTATAGAATTCTTCATCCTCAGGAAAATTATTATTTGGATCAAAACACAACTGAAAATTGGGTCAGGAACAGTCGATTGGACACCGTTAATATAAGAGAGAAAAATTTGGAGTGTTTTGACACTAGAAATGCCAATAATTTAAAAGTAACAATATACTAGTATTGCGTCACACAAGAAAAAAAATCGATGACAACAGACAGCGCTCAAGAAAAAAAATCGATGACAACAGACAGCGCTCAAGAGAAAAAATCGATGACAACAGACAGTGCACAAGAAGAAGAAATGGTAACAACTGGCCTGATGTTCCCCACTGAAGACGACGAAGACCTTACGTCAACGTCCAGACAGCGGGAGGTAGCGCTTACGTCAGCGACAACGATCGCTGATTTACCATCTCCTTTAGATTTGCCGGCGCCCTGGTACTGGATGCACCTGGGGTTGTATATTTTATTGGGTGTATCCATCCTGATTGGTCTCTGCGCAAGACGGGGTGAGTATAAAACGCAAAATCTCAACTCACTGATGTGGTTTTTCATGCAAGATGTTTTTTTACGTATTTGTTCTTTTGATTGGATTCGAACTTGTTTTATGTAATTGCCCTCCGTGTAATTGCCTGGACGGATACATGATCAGACAATAATTTTGAATATTGTGGACACACTTGTAGTATATGGAGATGACTTTTGTTCTTGGCAAAATTTACAATTAGTACACGTGAACGAAAATCCTCTTTGAACTGCACATCAATTTTAGCAAATTTACGTTGTGGTAAATTCAATATAACAGGACAGTGCGCAAGCTTCATTACTTCAACTACTACACATCCAAAATCTACAATCGTCACGTCAACAATTAATTATCAGACCTCGGTCTCATCTGCAATCGTTTCAACGGGAAAAATAGTGTCTACAATTGTTTCGTCGGAGAAAATCACATTTGATTCTCTGAGTAGTTCAGACAGTGATGTCTCTCAGAGCTATTCTACAATAGCTCCATCTGAGGAATCCATAATAAGCGATGAAAATTTTACAATAATTATATCATCTGTAATTTCAATTTTGGGTCTTATTTTACTGCTTGGTATCTATATATATTGTAATCGGAAAAGGCATAACATAACACCTAGACTGGAGATATTCCACAACTCTGCCTACGTGAGTACGTTTATGTTAGGTTCGTCAACGTTGTCAGGTATAATCATTCAACATTTCGAGTACATGTGCGGTTATTTTTTTTACACAGGAAGGACCAGAAGGCCCGGAAGTCTGAGGTAAGTAACATTGATCTACATTTATTTCTTATTTTGGTTTAAGTATGAACAAATTTCCAATATAAAAATATTTCCATTTACCGAAATTGAGATCTACAAAAAAAAATTAATTACCAACAAAAAATATTTCTATCGTCTATCTTGATCTACATTTCTCCTTCAGTCCATCTGAAAATGAAATATATGTCATTTTAATTATTTTGAATCTGCATAGAATAGACTAGGTTGGGTTGTCATGGCAATGCGTGCTCTGATCTGATCATGTGACTTGTATTTACAAAAAGGCGGAAGTTTTGTATTTGTACTAGAGGTCTAACTAGGAAAGTAGAAAGTAAACATCGTCAACTGATCAATCATGGATATTTGCAGCGTATGCGTGTGTGTGAGTCTGTATTTCGTTAACTGTAGGGATCTCGGATTATCCGAGATCCCTACCATCAACCAGGCCCTGACAGAAGGGAGCTTTGTGGATTTTCCTTTCAACCCCCTACCCGTTGACCAGGTAAGTCGGCTGGCCGACGTCGCCAGAACCATGCCGAGCTACAACTTCCTGGTCGACGCGTTGTGTGATCCGACCAACCTCTTGAGGGGGATGGACAAAGTAAACTGGTAGATATCTAGTTATAATTTTAAGATTAGTACAATGATATTTCTAGATAGAACCTTTTTTTCATGAATTTTCAGTTTAGTCTGAAACAATATCTCCAAATTTGCTATTTTAGTTTTAACCCTCTTCTGACTGCCAGGGAGAAAAGACTGAACCGAGCGGGACCAGCCCTTTCTGCCGGCAGACCCCTGACCCTACACCCCCCCCCCCTCCCCATTCACTGGCCCCAGCACCACCCCTCCCTTCTCTGGCCCCAGCACCACCCCACGCCCAGACTGATGGCTGGGAGGTTGCATTTTTCTCTTCAACAGTGGCATAACTGGGTTGACTTCCCGAGGGAGGAGATATCGATTCCAACATCTCCATCGCCTCTGGGAAAGAACAATTCCTTTCTGCTTTGATCTTCTGCACTTGTTTTTCACGGGACCACATGGGACAACCCTTTGAGGAAGCCATGTGGTCACCCTTACAGTTAGCACACTGGACTTGTTGTTGGCATGAATCACCGTCGTGGCCCTCCTTGCTACATCTGTAGCAGACCTGAGAGCCACGACAGGAATTCTGACCATGACCATATTTCTGGCACTTGAAACACCGCAGAGGGTTCGGTATGAACAGAGTCACTTTGATGTTCAAGTAGCCAGCTTTGATGGATTTAGGGGGAGTCGGGCAGCTGAAAGTGAGGATGACCGTGTTGGTCTGCACAGGCTGACCATCCTTTCGGATGACTATTCGCCTGACAGCCAACACACCCTGAGACTTGAGTTCATCAAGCACTCTTCCTCACTTACACCTGCCAAGTCCCGAGAACGTATAACCCCTTTACTGGTATTTCGTGTATTATGGGGAACTACTTTTATGGGAACATTAACCAGCATTGTTGATCTTAAAAGATTAGTGGACTGGGCCCTCCTTGCACATTCCACAAGGAGGTCACCAGATTTCATTTTTTTAACATCTGCCAGCTCTCCAGCGAGCCCTTTCAATCCCTTTGCAATTGCAAACGGTGACAGCTTGCTCACTGGTTTACTGGGGTCGTCAGATCTAATAACCAAAAACCTAGGCCAGTTTGATGACTGTAATTCTGTGTCCGGATCAGAATCCGAATCCATAACTCGTTCTTTTAGTTTGTTTTTTTTTCCGTTTTTTGAAGGTTTATTTTTTCAGCCATATTGATATAGAAAAACTTCATCACCCATGCTCCCCACCCACCACGGAGCCCAACGAGGGGACACTATCCAGTGCCAGAGATACATGGGTGACATACTCTCACAAAAGTAGCGGCTATGTCCCAGCACAGCAATTTCTTGCTGTGCTATGTATCGAAACAGCCCTTTTCTACTTATGCTTGCTTGACCCATGAGCCACCGCCTTCAAATGTTGGATACCACTTCTAGAAAGTCGAGAAAGCAAATAATGAAACGGACGAAGTAGATATCAATGAAGACCGAATGAATTGAAGAATGAGAATGAGAGATTGAAAGATGCCAACATACCAACATGGGGCAAAACATGACCAGCCGATTGATCAGATCGGGCCAATCTGACCTCCCATCTAGGTGAAATAAGGGCCAAAGTGGTGTGTTTCAACCATCAGGATCCCGTCTTCCACCATCACGGGCTGCAACCCACGGCCAACAGGTTGCTCCTTTCAGTCGCCTCTTACGACAAGCAGGAGTACTGGGGGCCTATTCTTCCCCGGAACCCCACGGGGCGACTCGCTCACAAACGTCCATAACTTGCTCTATGCATTGACACTTATGAAAACACTGGGAACAATACACTTTCATTCAAGTCACTATCGAGTTTCACATCATTGACACACGTGTGATGTATCATGTAAGGTAATCAAACCACATATATGTGTATTTCAGTGATGATAATCGAGTACTATGTGGATGTTTAATCTACAGGTACTACCACATGAACAATCACACAGCAACAACTGGATTATCACTCAGGTTTTTAGTTTTACACCAAAGAAAATTTGCCACAAATAGATACAGAAAATTTCTAAGTCATGGAGATAAATGGATCGACCTTGTGGTTTTGTATTTGCCCATCAAACCAATCTCCTCATGCGTCTCAACTTCGACAACTGGAGAAGGACTAAGGTTTCTCCATAATTCGCGGGGGATCTGTCAACATGCTCATTGATACTGTCCATACTTGAAATGTTGTGCCTGCTTATGGTTTTCGAGATCTGCTCTACTATATAACCCTTTCGAACATATTTCACACTGATACTTGTAGATGCCCCGATGGTGATTTTCGTGAATCCTCAAAGCAGATTTGCTCCTCAATACTTTTTGACAAAACAAGCAAGTAAATTCCGGAGATTCGGGATGCCTCGGTGACTTTTGTGTAGATACCTGGAATAAAAGAACGTGGAAAGTTACACACGCTCAATCACATTGAGGGGTACATGAATGGTCGATATTCCATTTGTGTGATGTACGTAAACAAAATCAGCATTCACGTGTATATATTTTAAGGGTATACCTAATCTGCTAAGATACCCGAGCAACACGTCATCAAATCCTTACCTGGTTGTTTTTTTTCTGTGTAAAGAATAAATGATACCGCTATATGCATTGATGCCCTTCAGGTACACAACGACGGTAGTTCTAGTTGCGAGTCAATATAATTTGGTTCGCGTCAGAAAGGTCTGCTTTATTGTTTAACGAGATTCCCGTAATTCATCAATACCCCATTTCCAACATCGATGCATTTTCAGTGTGTATCCACGCTTTGGGGGTGGCAAAATGAATAACTTGGAATTTGAAATCATCTCTGATCACGAATGTCCTACATGAAAAAATTCTCGTATTATCACACGAGGGCTACATCCTTCATATAGTGACCGAAGAGGCTAGCAGGTGTGTGTTTTTTTTCATTACACAAAAGATGTTCCCCTAAACTAGATTATAATTAGTTTCATCAGTAAGGTATACAAGACGTTCACAGCTCGACGAATATTTTCATTTTGGACTACATGTACCTTATTGTACATATGTACATTATTTGAGTGGATTTATAATTCGTCATAAACATACTGCGGCTGACAAAACAGTCCCGTTACCTCCGATTTTAGGCATGGTTAGTTAGCTAACACAAACAAAAAACAAAAAACGCACTTCCGTGGTCCTGTATTTGGGGCCCTTTTTTTTGTCGGAGTCGAAAGACCCTCCTCTGAATCTAAATGTCTCTTCTCGGCCATAATTTCGAGTACAGACACCTGAAGACTTCCGGTCGTACCGCGCGCCACCTAGCTGATTGGCCGACTCCAGTCGCTAGGTTACGGAAGCTTAGAAGGGACATGTGTGAAAAAAAAAATTTGCAATCCGTTCGCACGGATTACAATTCGTTCCCACAGATTACAATTCGTTCCCACGGATTACAATTCGTTCCCACGGATTACAATTCGTTCCCACGGTTCACTCAATCCGTTCGTACGGATTACAATTCATTCTACGGATTGCGATGTCACCTCGGGTCAAACTGAAGGCCACTATTTTGAAACACATATTACATAACTTAAAGGTTCTATATAGCACTCTTAGCACCCACTAAAAGGTTCTATATATAAAAACTTTTAGGGTTTTGTAAAGAACCCCGAGAATGGGCCCCCAAAATGTATGAAAATGGTTCTATAATCTATATAGAACCATATGAGGTTCCAAATATATAACATCGTATAGAACCCTAAAAGGTTCTATATACAGACATACAGTATACTGTGCTGCAAAGGTGAGTACAGGAAGAGTACAGACATCAGTGCAATGTGCGACTTGGATGAGTACAGAGAGAGTACAGTGATATTTTGCCTGAAAACAATTATGATGATTTTTTTTTCACACATGTCCCTTCTAAGCTTCCGTATCGTACCGCCCGTCACCTAGCTGATTGCTGATTGGCCGACTCCAGTCGCTAGGGTGCGTGACGTCACAATCGTTTTTTCAAATAAATTTGAAAAATTCAACGGTTGTTCATTCACAACAAGATGGATACAAGATGGATAAGATGTTTAGTGCCATACAAGAATTTTGGCAATTGGCCAGCAAGAATATCATCGGTAAGTACCGATGATAACTCGATGATAAGGCTATAAGGCTTTCAACACACACATGCAGTAAACCGATGATACATCTAACCGATGATACAATTATATGAATGAGTTATATATAAATTTATATGGCTATCCCTTTCAACACACATGCAGTAACCGATGATATATCTAACCGATGATACAAACAGCCTATACGCTTTGTAGGTCGTATACCCAATGTATCATCGGTTATATATGGTCCAATGTATGCACCAAATCAATCAATCAATCATATGTGAAAGCCTTTCAACACACATGCAGTATTAACCGATGATATCTAACCGGTGGTATATTGGGTATAAATGGTAGTGGTAGTGTAAATATAATATTTGGACATTAGAGTAATAGAGATTGCAGACTCTGCCTCCTTCCTCTGGCCAGGGGTCGTCGCAGGGGTCGTCCTCTGATACCGGCCCCCAGAGTACGCCGCCTCCACCACTGTCGTCGTCCTCCGCGCCCTCAAGAAAAAGGCAAAAGGTAAGATTTACATATTGGTAAATGCATAAATGGTAGTGGTAGTGTAAATATAATAATTGGACATTGGAGTAATAGAGATTTTTTTGCAGACTCTGCCTCCTTCCTCTGGCCAGGGGTCGTCGCAGGGGTCGTCCTCTGAGACCGGCCCCCAGAGTCCGCCGCCTCCCCCACTGCAGGGGTCGTCGTCCTCCGCGCCCTCAAGAAAAAGGCAAAAGGTAAGATTTACATATTGGTAAATGCATAAATGGTAGTGGTAGTGTAAATATAATAATTGGACATTGGAGTAATAGAGATTTTTTTGCAGACTCTGCCTCCTTCCTCTGGCCAGGGGTCGTCGCAGAGGTCGTCCTCTGAGACCGGCCCCCAGAGTCCGCCGCCTCCCCCACTGAAGGGGTCGTCGTCCTCCGCGCCCTCAAGAAAAAGGCAAAAGGTAAGATTTACATATTGGTAAATGCATAAATGGTAGTGGTAGTGTAAATATAATAATTGGACATTGGAGTAATAGAGATTTTTTTTGCAGACTCTGCCTCCTTCCTCTGGCCAGGGGTCGTCGCAGAGGTCGTCCTCTGAGACCGGCCCGCAGAGTCCGCCGCCTCCCCCACTGTCGTCGTCCTCCGCGCCCTCAAGAAAAAGGCAAAAGGTAAGATTTACATATTGGTAAATGCATAAATGGTAGTGGTAGTGTAAATATAATAATTGGACATTGGAGTAATAGAGATTTTTTTTGCAGACTCTGCCTCCTTCCTCTGGCCAGGGGTCGTCCTCTGAGACCGGCCCCCAGAGTCCGCCGCCTCCCCCACTGAAGGGGTCGTCGTCCTCCGCGCCCTCAAGAAAAAGGCAAAAGGTAAGATTTACATATTGGTAAATGCATAAATGGTAGTGGTAGTGTAAATATAATAATTGGACATTGGAGTAATAGAGATTTTTTTGGCAGACTCTGCCTCCTTCCTCTGGCCAGGGGTCGTCGCAGGGGTCATCCTCTGAGACCGGCCCCCAGAGTCCGCCGCCTCCCCCACTGTCGTCGTCCTCCGCGCCCTCAAGAAAAAGGCAAAAGGTAAGATTTACATATTGGTAAATGCATAAATGGTAGTGGTAGTGTAAATATAATAATTGGACATTGGAGTAATAGAGATTTTTTTTGCAGACTCTGCCTCCTTCCTCTGGCCAGGGGTCGTCGCAGGGGTCGTCCTCTGAGACCGGCCCCCAGAGTCCGCCGCCTCCCCCACTGCAGGGGTCGTCATCCTCCGCGCCATCAAGAAAAAGGCAAAAGGTAAGATTTACATATTGGTAAATGCATAAATGGTAGTGGTAGTGTAAATATAATAAATAAGTAATTGTACATTGGACTAATAGAGAATTTTTTTTCAGACTTCAACTTCTAAGACCGGTTCGTCGCCGAATAAAAGCCACAGAAAGGTTCCCTCACTCGAGCTGTATGGTGACATGCTCAAGGATAAATTCGCAGAGGGGAACAAGGGGAGGGGGGATAAAGAGCAGAATAGAACTGATGCCGGCACGTATGGACGGAAAAATTTCTTTGACTGTTCCTGGAGAACTTGGATAAAAAAGATGTATTTAGAACATCCAGGTATGAAATGCGTCTGCAGTTGCAACAAACATCCTATTATTAGTGGACAAGCACTAATAAAACATATAGAGAGACACCATTAGTCATGCTGATTCTCTTTCTTTCTGTCGTCCATATGGCCTTTGTGAGCCGGGGGGGGGGGGGGGTTTAGCGTTGACAATTTTATGTACATGTATAAATTGGTTTATACTTGTATTGCAGAAATAAATGCACCAGGTAACAAAAAGACGACAACACACCTAATAGCAAAATGAGACATCGGTCAACACAACGCGTCACTCTCTCAAACAAATCCACTTCCCTTCACAGACAGGGAAATCAGGTCGAAGCAGCCTGAAAGTGCTGAGACAAATCTTGAGTGTCTATTCTAATCAGTACAGCAGGAGTCTTATGACTCATATACTTCGTTTTTTTTCCTCCAGAACACCATATCAACCCTCGTGTCCCTCCGAACCTCCCTGCCCCATTCTTCCGAGTATCCAGCTGTAGACAGATCGAAATCTACAACGTGTTCATGCCATTGCCGTGGATATGCAGCCAACTACACGTGAAATGACAGCCATGCAAACCTCACTGATTTACTGATCAGGCAATCCATCAACCAACACTCAAAAACCCATACCTTCCGGTTCATCCAATCTTTTATTCTTCCCCGCTCAACTACTTAATTTCATCACAAACCAATCACTTCATCTCAAAACGATTATACAATCCTTTGATGTTGCCAACACGGTCATCATAGAGTCGAATACTCAAGACTGGCGAGTACCAACAGGTCATAGTATTTGCTCCAATAAACTCAGGTCAGATTGAACCCAAGTCTTGATCGCAAACTTCTTGCGTATGCTGCGGTACACCTCTCAGTACCTTCACTTCCTCAGATATCTCTGATCTGTGGTCTATCAATTCTCAATAGCACTATCATCAAGTATCATATGGCAATCAGTTTTTTTTTCCGAAATACAAAGGCCAAAAGCAGTCTGGACCAATCGGTCCTTCAAACCTAGAGCAGTGAATCCCATGTCCAATAGACCGCCGGCATGTAATTATACATGTACATACATCGTTCTCTGCAACCAGGAAGGAGCAGGCAGCACAGAGCATGTTTTTTCCTCAGTTGAATACCAACACCCGATCTCCCACTCTCGATAACATGAGAAACATGAGAAAATGAGAAACATCAATGTATTCAATCACAACTATTCAAATTAAAACCATGACGGAACAAAACTGTTTGTAATCGAAACCCAACTGTTCGTATTACAGACATGTATGCATTTATTACCTTACGTTTTATGTTGTCTACTTATATGATTAAGCAAACTACTTTTGAAAGAGTACTGTTTGTCGCAATATTGACATTTATAGGCCTTTTCCATCATGTGTATCGCACTGACGTGTCCACGCAAGTCAGCCTCATTGTAGAATCCCTTTAGACAGATATGACAATTGAACTTGTATATGCCTTTGTGGTGATCTTCGTGAACCCTGAGAGCTTCTCTTCCACGCAAAGTTTTATTGCAGTATGAGCACTGATATCCTTCCGCAGATACGTTGAAGTCTAATGTCTGGTTGGTTTTCGTGCCTTTCTGTATTACCTGAAATAATACATGGATACTATTAAAAAGCTGAATAGTTATGAAGAAATCCAAGTGATTTAGTAGACTTATTGAGGTCAACTGGGTCAAATCAGATACATGCAATAGATGTCACTGAGTGTGAATTTTATCATGAATCAATGATCCCTGCAAAAACTCTCATGATTCGATTTTTTCCTGTAATCTTTGTCACTGGACAGGATATATCTGACGCCTGGAAACCAATTGACTTGCAGTTCAATCGTAAGCATGGAATTCTTGAACAGATGTGTATATATCTATTTGAAAACACGCCTCAACAGCAATCAGGTGGAAGCAGCCCGGAACTTTATACGGAACAATGACGCTCTTCATTCCCATAGGGACGGTGGTGGGGTGCTTAGGTTTTCATTGTGACACATATACGTGAAATTACGGTCTTCTCATCACCCTTTGCAACTAACTATAACGAAGGTATGTATATAATCTTTCCATTATAAACTTCCAGAGTGCGCCATGTTGGTAAGCAAAGGTGAAATTCATTGTACTTCGCTGTCGATTTCCATCGTTTGAGTTTCACGGCTTCATTGAGGAATAAACCATGCATCAAGACAATGCATCAATGGATTGTTTGCTAATCGAACATTTTTTCATCAGACGATTTTCGAGTTATTTGACTGAGCGAGCGTCCTCGAAATCCAACAGCATCGCATCACCCGTTTTGGCTGTGCATAAAATTGGGTCATCAGACACTGATCACCATTTTCGAGAGAATTTATTCATAGTGTAATAAAATAATCTTGATTGATACATTTAAATCACGGGAAATTTAGCTAGATCTAGTAGCCTGACAGCTGAACAAGATAGTGGAACATTTTCTCACAGAATTTCAAACAGATTCCCCCACTAATAGACAATTGAATCCATTCAATTCGCAACACACGACCCGATGTTGCCGTGTTTTCTGTCAGTCTCTCGCCACCCTGTCAGCAAAACTCGCCACCCTGTCAGCAAAAAAGTTATAAACTCATCATTGTCACTAATGATCACATTGTAATGAATTACAAACGACACCCTGGTTTGCTTCATCATAACACCTCAGCACATCTCAAGTATTCGAACTTCCAGTGGTATGGCAACCAAAAGTGGACCCGAGAACGATAGTTCACCGCCATATTGATCAGGTGCAAAAGAAAATTCGTCAATCACGTGATATTTTCCCTTCATTACCACATTATTTCTGCTTTTTTATTGTTTTCATTTTCATTGAAAGTATACAGAGAGAACTGTTGCTTTGACCCGAACAAGCAACAGAACGGTCAAATACAAAGTGAAATGAAAATTGACTCCTCCGCCTCCATGTCACCGACCATTTTTGTCAGATTTAGTCAATTTGTCACCCATTGAACCTCACACAGGATGTACGGGCTTGCGTAGAGTTTGCACTATAAAACCAAACATAATTATCATCGACCTTGGATCAAATGACCTTGCTAACTTGGTCTACCTGACATTAACCTCTGCCTAGATAATCGCCACCAAAGCTATTGACCACGCCAAAAGCATTCTCGTTACGAGAACATGTTGCAGCCGACCACGAGGCACGGCGTCAGACCGTCGCAACTTGCAATGGACATGATTGTGTCAGAAAATGGGTGAGAGCCCTGGACAATGTATATGCGAAGGACCGTGTCAATCTTACGAAGAATTTCGTGGCTTGTATTTTGCATCTTAGACATGACATGGTACATGTCTCGGAGTCGAAGTGCTTCAGTGTTATGCTCAATCAAGGCGTGGTCAACTATGGTCATCAGCTTCGACCTCACGTACAATAGGGTATATTCTACAATGTGTGGTGAATTCACACGTAATCTAGGGCTAACTAAACTTTATACGGCAACTGAACACTGCATCAACAAGAATATCACCTGTGAATAATTTACGTTGGTCATTGACACAAGCACAGGATGTTGTTGATGGGATTCATGAAACACGAGCATATTACCAAAACAATATTGAGAATTTACATATAACACTTGATCGTGGTATAAATTATACATATTTACAAATACTGCTTTGAAATAGAACGAAAAATATCTCCAGCATTGGATACACTTTATTCCATATCAATGACTACCGTAAGAACTACGACTGTTTGTAACAATACATAAAGATACACTTCACTTTAAAATTGCCGATAATAAAAATAATAAACCTAAATGTCTAATGATAGCAAACGAATATATTATGCACATTCACAAGTATTTGTCATTGTGTTCAGCGTTGTTGTTGTGATATATCACTTAACACTTACCATCAGCAGCGTGTAGTCGCGTGTTTAAGAGGCAGACTACAACTCGTTCAACCGGTTGAAGCAGACAAATTGACTTCACGTTGTGCACCTACATACTCAACAGTTCTATCTTGTTATCCATTTTGATATAGCCTACACTTTCCGGTGTTTTATGTCTGACACTTCGACATTTTGTATTTTATGGACGTGAATGAGCACAACGAGCCAAGCTACTCTCGGTCTGGGGGTTGGAGATGTTTTTTTTAAATGTAGTGTTCCAGAATATTCCTGAGGTGTGGTTTACAACTTTTGGGAGGGGGCCCCGATAAGATACAATTTTGGAATACGTATTATTTAAGATTTCTGACGTCATGATGCTAATTTTTGTAAGATTATTCACATACAATTGCTTTCTTTTGTTACTAAGCAAGTACATGTAAGCTAGCACATATTCGCTTCTTTACATTTTATGTTGTCTGGTGATATGACTTAACAAACCACTTTTAAATGAGTACTGTTTGTCACAAGATCGACATTTATAGGCTTTTTGCATCATATGTTTTGCACTGATGTGCCCACGCAAGTCGGCCTCATTGTAGAATCCCTTTGAACAGATATGACAATTGAACTTGTATATGCCTTTATGGTGGTCTTCGTGAACCTTGAGGGCGTCCCTTCCACGCAAAGTTTTATTGCAGTATGAGCAGCGATATTGCTCAGCAAATACGTTCGAGACAACAGAGTCGCTGATGTTGGCGCTTGTCTGTGGTATCTGCAAGATACATAGGCATGTTTTTATTATATTCTGGGAGTGAGCAATATACAAAAAAACAAGATGCATTGTTTGGCAAGAGACAGATCACATGTATTGACGAACTTGGGTATGTTATAGTATATTTGTGATTGTTATGTTGTGTCCTAAAATATGATAATACGCTAGATATTTGTGAATGGAGCCATAGGCCTGACTGGATGAGGTATAACAAATTTACGATTTTTTTATAATGGAGAAGCCAGGTATTCGTTTCCCAATCTGTTTATTTCACATCTTATTAATATCCGACATACTACAACACACATTCTGTGTAAGCATTCTGCCTACTGACAAGAGCTATGGCATCAGCCATCACCATGAATACATTGAAAAGTATTCAAACAATAATCCGTGGTCATTGGAGCTCACGTTACACAAAATTACCAGCAAGGATGAACGAGTGTTGAAATTGGCGATTCATTGTAAAATAATATTCGCACTTCATTGTTCATTGTGAGTTTGGTAAAACTCCGCTATGTATCCAGGATATTGTTCCTTTAAACGTTTGTTTGTATGGAGAACGACGCTAGATCAAAGAGAACTGGATCCAAAAGCACAAAAAATATTCAGAAGAAATCGTAATTTTTAAGCCACATACACGTATCTGTATCAGTGTTCATGATAATGGAATATAAATCTGCGCTCGATCCCAGACTACTAGACCGCAAATGCGAAACCAAGCAGCCACATAGCATTATATTAATTGATACATTTTAATAGTACTTCATCTGTCAAATCATAAAACTGGAGCAAACAGCAAATATTGACCATCGATTACTTTCGGAAAGAAGAAATAATGTAGCGACGGTACAACATATTCAATATGCAATTTGACATACATACAATTAATGTGATATTTTCCATATGTAACCGGCACATATTTCACAGTATGCAGGTAGGTTTTCATGTAGTGGTTTTGGCATTGCTCGTCCTCGATACTTTTTGTTATCGTGTGACGTCATAGCGCGGGAGAACTGTTTGCCACAGTCGCCATCATCGTTCTCGAACCAACACCTGATTCGCTGATTCACTGCTGATTACTTGAATTCTGTACTTGCAGGTGAGTGTTAGGCTTTATTTTCTATTCCAAACCACGTCCCAGGGTTCCGTTATTTGTTTTATATTCCCTGTTTCATGTATTATACATGATCAGCAACAGGTATTTCATGATCATTTCGTCGATATGATCGAGGTCAAACACAGACAGTGCAGCCATATTTGGTATTGTTGTCATGTCGCTATGCGTAATTTCTTGAATACATTCATCATGTATACTGTATTTCACCTATATATATTGGCTGTCACTTTGTCTGTGTATAGTTTTAGTGTAAGTGTATTACAATGTCTTTTAGTGTTAGTCTTTAGTGTAGATTAACATCATATCATTATTTCTGGTCGTAAACACATATTACATTTGTGTACGGTGCCATTAAAGGGCCTTTGTATTTAATTGTACTTGTGTAAATATTGTAAATACTGTTTTGACAGTCGCCATCATCGTTCTCGAACCAACACCTGGTTCGCTGATTCACTGCTGATTACTTGAATTCTGTACTTGCAGGTGCATACGATTGGCCGGCATCAAAGGCACAGCTTGTAAATTGCTGAATAAAGATATTATGCCCTATTTTGAAGCCTGAATCGATTGGACAGCCCACACAACACGACATAAATAATACACCTCGAATATTTATGGACGTTACATTGGCGCAGTCGGCAGGATTGTCCAAGTGCACCTAGTTTATATTCAACTCAAGTACGTGTGTCAGTCAAGCCCTGACGGTACGCTGTGATGCTGGACCGCTGGATCAGGACCGCCCCAAGTCTACCTGATGTCTGACATGATATCGACCTGACAGTTGACACGAGGGAGTCCGTCGTCATTCGTGTCCACGCTGTGTACCACTTCTGAGTCGTCACCACCGTTTGTTGTACGTCGTCGCTGTTCTCGAGGGTTGGTCACTCGTTCGTGCGCGTGCTCCGCTTCGAAGGACCACTTCTTCGCTTCGCGCAAGTGTCACTGCTGAACTCTCAACCACCCGATGTCGTCCGCCTGTTCCAGACCACAGCAGTTGTGAACTACGCTGCCTCGTCAACTCGCGAGGACATCTACAGAGCCGGACCGGGATCGACATTGCGATGACGTCACGACGGAACATCACAAGTACTGCAGTACCACTGTGACGTAGGTGAACTGAACTGTATTTTGCATGTCATAGTCACAAGCTTCTGTCTCTATAGTATAAGGTCTACGCTATATATAGATCTACTCACTGAATGCTGCTTCAGCTTGTATCTGCTTACTATAAGTAGCCTGTTATAACAGTTCCATTCATAGAGTTTCGTCTCTGTGTACTGTAATTACATGTTAACAGTTGGTTTATAACCTAAATTTTATTTTATACGGGTGAAATATTGTGTAAAATTAAAAAAAATAAATAAATTAAAATATTAATATATATAACAACTTAGTATTATAAATTAATTTAATTTCTCTATTAATTGGTATAATTCTCATATCAAGTTATAAAAAAAAAAAAAAAAACACTTGGTAAATCATTAGTGTATATTATTACCCGGTACTTAATTTTTGTGTTTACATTGTGTTTTGTGCATACTCTCCCATTGCTTGATTTACATCTGTGCATGTGCCTGCTTGCATGTTCATATTTTGGTAAACCTGTTTCTTGTGTAGTGTAGTATTTGATAGTAGTTAGAATTAGCATAGAGTAGGTTACTCACAGTTAGATCCAGTAAGTTAACTTTATTTATTCTCTCTCCTGTAGTTAATTGTCTCAAGAATAATTATAATTACTTTTATTATATTTGTTTCTATTTGCTGTATTCTTTCCATACTTCTCTTTTAGTTTTGTTCTTGTTGTTAGGTTTCAAGTACTAGTATCTCTTTGTACTTAAGTCATAATTTAAATTTATTTACTTTTATAGTTAGGAGTTTTCTCTTGGTATAATTCTAAAATATCTTCTCTAGTATAAGGGTAGGACCTCAGTCAGGTTGAAGATTGATTGGTGAGGCATCTGTTGCAGATTAATATCCCATATTTCTGACTTAAAGTTTTTGTTAGCATAGTTATAATTATCTTGGGGTTTCGATTTTTTTGGTTAGGTTGTATAGTACATCATTGAGCTGCTGTTTGGAACTTTGCTAGAGAGCACTTTGGTAAGTTGGTGAGTTCAGTGACCTTCAGTGTTGACCTTGGATCTTAGGTGTCAGTAAGTATCGTGCACTTACACCCTGGACATTGTGACTTGAATGCATGTGATTGATTGATTTCTTGTGTGAGTGATAATTGTTTCTTTCAGCTAATTTTCATATTTGCTTTGTTTTCAAACATTGTTTTGTTTGAATATTTCTGCGCCATGGCATACCACAAGCGATCAGTGTGTGTCAGTGGACTTCCCACAAGCATCCAGCATGATGACATGACTGATATCTTTGATAGCATCTCTGGAGTGGAACACATCTTCATTCTGAAAGATAAAGACACTGGTAAACCTACTGGAGAAGCCTTTGTGGTATTTATACAACCCAAATCTGTTGCCGAAGCCGTGCGGGAGAAAAATGATACGACTCCACATGCTGACCATATTATGAAGGTTGCACCAGCACACATCGACATGGAACCCACATTGGCTGAATTGATCCAGAAGAAACTCCTTGCTCAAGGACCAGACATCTCAGCCCTCATTCAGCAACTGAAGCTACTGAAGCCGTCACAGTTGGAAGGCCTACTGCAGCAAGTAGCCGTTGCTTCGTCACCACCACCCACTCCTACACCAAGTGTGCTACCGGTCAAGCAGGAACCTGTCTCACCATCCAGTCATCCTGTTGAGGATCACAGTTGGCACAACTTGAAGATTCCTGTGTTTTCCGGAGATGGAGGGAAGGGTGAAGTCACCTATCCTCAGTGGAAGTATGAGATACGATGTTTGAAAAATGCTGGGAAGCCTAGTTCAGCCGTCCTTCACGCCATCCGGAGATCACTCCGTGGAACTGCAGCCGAGGTTCTGCGCTACCTCGGAGATCAGGCAGATCTGGATCAGATCATTGCAAAGTTTGAAGTTACTTTTGGGGAAGTCTTAGCACCTGAACAGCTCTTGGCCAACTTCTACAGTGCAGAACAACAAACCGGACAGAATTGTACTGTATGGGGTTGTAGACTGGAACACATCCTAACTCAACTTCAAGAGAAGGGATCCTTCACGGCTTCTTCCTGCCAGGACATGCTTCGTTCCAAATTCTGGATGGGATTACGAGATGAGCGTATCAAGGATGCGACTCGCCACAAGTTTGAAAGTGGAGCAACCTACGATGAGCTGCTCAGAGCAGTCCGCATCTTGGAACAGGAACAGGCACGGAAACATCCTACTAAACAACATGTGCAACAAGCGTCAACTAACGACCAGGTGATGGAGAAACTGGACAAGCTACTTGGGGAGATGCAAGACACTCGAACATCCTTGACCAAGCTGGAGGAACGTGTCCAGGGTTTGGAGCATCATTCAACAACCGCTGTCTCCACTTCATCCAAATCCAAGTCTGCCCCACCTAAACCAAAAGTGAGCTGCACACGTTGTGGTAGGGTTGGCCATACTGTCGAGCAGTGTCATGCCAAGTTCCACAAGAATGGCAAATCTTTAAACGAGTAAACGTCTATTGTAATGGGGGAAAGGATAGACGTGCTACAACAACACCCCCTAACAGCCGCGACGCTTCATCATCATCAAAAGTTCCATTGGTTGGTTTAGCTAATGAGGTCGACATCAATATATGTAACGTCAGCACGGTTGCTTTGTTAGACACTGGATCGCAGGTAACAACTGTTGCTAGATGGTTCGTAGATCAACATTTGTCTGATTTGACCTTAGAACCCGTCGACTCATTCTTAGAGGTCAAAGGTGCTTCTGGCCAGAGCATTGGTCTTTCTGGTGTGGTCGTCGTGGACATTAACATTCCGACTCAATCATCATCTCAACAAATCACCATTCCAACACCTACTCTCGTTGTTGAAAACACATTGTACAACTCGAATGTACCCTTCATCATCGGAACGAATGTACTGAAATTGTGTAAGGAACAAGTCGGCTCCTTGTCGTTAACCTGGCAGAAGGCAGTCTCCTTTGTCACTGTCCAGCAGCAGGCTGTGGAACGCGAATATATGAGTTCTGTTAGCTGCACTCGACAAGTTGTCTTACCAGCCTTCAGCAAGGTTTTTGTGAGCGGTATGACCAGAGTTGGACCTGTTGGGAAAATCTTAGTAACTTGCGAGGAAGGAGATTATGGTACTCTACCTAATGGACTGACACTCATTCCGACAGTGCAACATGTCTCCAGTTACTCAACTACTACAACACGCATCAAGGTGGAGCTGCATAATCTGTCTTCTACTACGGTGACCATTCCGGCTCGAACTCAGTTATGCCAGCTATGTAATGTGAATGTGGTATGTGCTAACCAGATCAGCAATCCCGATGATGAACTCCAGATGTGTTCGCCTCAGACGGCACTCCAGGATCAGGACCATTCTGAGTTCTTGAAGAATTTCAAGCTCGGTGACGCTTGTCTCGATCCGGATCAACTTGGGAAACTGAAAAAACTCCTTGTTAGGTGGAAACACATCTTCGCATTGACGGACTTTGACCTCGGCCGCACAGACACCTTGAAACACACCATCAAGTTGACTGACGAAACCCCGTTTCGCGAGAGGTATCGGCGGATACCCCCTACCATGTATGAGGAGGTTCGTACACATGTCCAAGAAATGCTGGATTGTGGCGTGATCCGTTTGAGTCAGAGTCCTTTTGCATCTCCTGTAGTACTCGTTCGCAAGAAGGATGGAGGATTACGTTTTTGTATTGATTATAGGAAGTTGAATTCGAAGACCATCAAGGATTCTCACGCTCTTCCCCGTATCGACGAAACACTTGACAGCCTCTCCGGATCGTCCTGGTTCTCGGCACTGGACCTCAAGGCAGGCTACTGGCAAGTGGAGATTGCGGAGCAAGATAAGGCGAAGACGGCATTTACGGTCGGCCCCTTGGGCTTCTACGAGTTTAACCGAATGCCTTTCGGACTCGTCAATGCGCCAGCTTGCTTCCAGAGACTGATGACTGCATGTATGCAAGAACTCAACCTGTCACAGTGCCTCCTATACCTGGACGATATTATTGTCTTTGCCAAGACATTTGATGATCATTTGGTTCGTCTAGAGAAGGTCTTCCAACGTCTCTCTGAGCATGGTCTCAAATTAAAGCCTTCGAAGTGCTCTTTTTGTCAGCGTAAGGTCAAATACCTGGGACACATTATATCAGAGGAGGGCATCCATACAGACCCAGACAAGATCGCCGATGTTAAATCTTGGAAGGCACCAACAACGCTGAAGGCTTTAAGAAGCTTTCTTGGTTTCACCGGATTCTACAGACGCTTTGTTCCACGGTATTCCCAAGTAGCGCGGCCATTGTACAACCTTTTGAAACTGGACGACAAGTCAAAATCCAAGTCTCGGAAGAGTAAGACTTGTAGCAGTGCTGAGGAGATTTGTTGGACAGAGGAACATCAGGAGTCCTTCGACCATCTCATCAGGTTATTAACTACTGCTCCGATCTTAGCGTATGCCGACTATACCAAGCCGTTTACTGTGCACACTGATGCTTGTCGCGATGGTTTAGGCGCAGTTCTATATCAAGAACAAGACGGATACCGACGCGTTATCGCGTATGCCAGTCGTGGCCTCACTCCTTCCGAACGTAATTATCCTGCTCACAAGCTCGAATTTTTGGCGTTGAAGTGGGCCGTGACGCAGAAGTTTCGTGAGTATTTGTATGGTGCGACCTTTACTGTCTTTACCGACAACAACCCGTTGACATATGTGCTGTCATCAGCAAAACTTGATGCTACCGGGCATCGATGGCTTGCTGAACTCGCGTCTTTCAATTTTGACATCAAGTATCGTGCAGGTAAGCATAACATCGATGCAGACACACTTTCTCGGTTGCCGACTGAAATTATCAATCTGGATTCAGACATTGTTTCAGCTGCATGTAATGCGTCTAATGCTTCTTTTTGTTTTGCAGAAGTGCTAGGCCTCTCACCAGAGGTTGTGTCCAGCATCCCCAACACATCTATCAGTATGTTCTCCAGTGAGGAGTGGGCTACAGAGCAAGCCAAGGATCCGTACATCTTACCTATCATTGAGCACCTCAAACATCCTAAGGATACACCTTTGGAGGAAGTCAGCAGCGACCCCAGATTCCGACAGTTTCTGCGGGAAATCCCCAAGTTAATGCTGCGAGATGGCGTCCTGTATCGGCAAAGACACATCCGGGGTGAGGTCATTCATCAGTTGGTACTTCCGACAGAGTACAGGCATTTCGCTCTACATGGGGTTCATCAAGAGATGGGTCATCCTGGTTGTGAGCGTACTCTGAGCCTATTACAGGAAAGGTTCTATTGGCCGTCAATGAGACTGGATGTTAAGGAGTGGGTGAAGACCTGTGGAAGATGTCTTCGAAGGAAGTCGACAGCAGATCGAGCCCCACTGGTATCCATCTTAACAAGTCAACCTTTAGAGCTTGTCTGCATGGATTTCTTAAGTTTGGAAGAATCCAAGGGCGGTATCAAAGACATCCTGGTAATTACCGACCATTTTACGAGATACGCCATTGCTGTTCCAACCAGGAATCAGACAGCTCGAGTCACTGCGGAAGCATTGTTCCACAACTTCATTGTTCATTACGGTTTTCCGCTACGACTCCATAGCGATCAAGGCCGGAATTTTGAGTCGAAGGTAATTGCAGAATTATGTCAAATTGGTAACATCCGGAAGAGTCGAACAACACCATATCATCCGATGGGTAATGGACAATGCGAGCGATTTAACCGCACCTTGTTAAGTATGCTTGGAACTGCTTCAGCACCAGCCAAGGCAAACTGGAAACAGATTGTGGCTCCCCTAGTTCATGCCTACAACTGTACGCGTAGTGAAGCAACTGGATATAGCCCACACTATCTTATGTTTGGCCGACAACCCCGACTTCCTGTTGATCTCCTTCTCGGTGTTCGCGAGGACATTTCAAAAGAAGAGAAGGATTACAGTTCATACGTCGCTGATCTCAGGGATCGTTTAGCAAAAGCTTACAAAACTGCATCTTCAACATCATCTCGTCTTCAAGATCGTCACAAACATCGTTATGATCATCGTTCTCGTGGCGTCACGCTTTCTGTTGGCGATCGAGTCCTGATTAGGAGGACTGGATTCACTGGCCCCCACAAGCTGGAAGACCAGTGGTCGGCCGAAGTCTACGTTGTTAGCGATCAGCCGGACCAGACAGTACCTGTCTACCGTGTTCGACCGGAGGGCAAGAAAGGGCCCCTTAAAACCCTTCATAGGAACTTCTTGCTTCCTGTGGGATACATCTTGGAGGATGAGGATTTTGATTTGCCTCCCCGAGAAGTCCACAGAAGAAGGGCTACACGAGCTCATCCTCATGTGGAGAGTTCTGACTCTTCATCAGAGTCTGACGATGGCCTCTTTGTAGCGGAAGTCGCTGATACGCAGCAAGATCAAGTGTTTGATGATCATCATGTTCCGACATTTGCTGACGAGACACCACCAGTGGATGCAATCCCTGATGAGACTCCAGACCCTATTTTGGAAGACTTATCTCAGGATTCTTTGCAGGACCAGGACAGCACAGGAATACCTCCTGATGTTGAAACAGAACCTGAGGATGAGCAAGATCCTGTGGATGACCCACTCTCAGAAGATTCTTTGGAAGAAGTCCAGGAATCGTCTCCACCAGTGCGACGTTCTACACGTCAGAGGAGACCTCCGACTTGGTACACTTCTGGAGATTTTGTAACTTGACTTATTGATTGATTTATTTGTTTATGGGCTATAACTTGATATGTTGAAGTCCTACTCAATAAACTTGTGTCATATCTTTGTACATAGTTTTATGGTATGAATGTTTGTGTGAATGTCAAGGGACGACATTTATTTACTGGGGGGTAGATGTAACCGGCACATATTTCACAGTATGCAGGTAGGTTTTCATGTAGTGGTTTTGGCATTGCTCGTCCTCGATACTTTTTGTTATCGTGTGACGTCATAGCGCGGGAGAACTGTTTGCCACAGTCGCCATCATCGTTCTCGAACCAACACCTGGTTCGCTGATTCACTGCTGATTACTTGAATTCTGTACTTGCAGGTGAGTGTTAGGCTTTATTTTCTATTCCAAACCACGTCCCAGGGTTCCGTTATTTGTTTTATATTCCCTGTTTCATGTATTATACATGATCAGCAACAGGTATTTCATGATCATTTCGTCGATATGATCGAGGTCAAAACAGACAGTGCAGCCATATTTGGTATTGTTGTCATGTCGCTATGCGTAATTTCTTGAATACATTCATCATGTATACTGTATTTCACCTATATATATTGGCTGTCACTTTGTCTGTGTATAGTTTTAGTGTAAGTGTATTACAATGTCTTTTAGTGTTAGTCTTTAGTGTAGATTAACATCATATCATTATTTCTGGTCGTAAACACATATTACATTTGTGTACGGTGCCATTAAAGGGCCTTTGTATTTAATTGTACTTGTGTAAATATTGTAAATACTGTTTTGACAGTCGCCATCATCGTTCTCGAACCAACACCTGGTTCGCTGATTCACTGCTGATTACTTGAATTCTGTACTTGCAGGTGCATACGATTGGCCGGCATCAAAGGCACAGCTTGTAAATTGCTGAATAAAGATATTATGCCCTATTTTGAAGCCTGAATCGATTGGACAGCCCACACAACACGACATAAATAATACACCTCGAATATTTATGGACGTTACACATAAATTTTCACACATTTCAAAAACCACATATCCTGAAGGACTCAAAATTAACATATATTAACATGATGGCTTTGTCGATACACTTATGACTCATTCATCAAACATTGATGAATGTCATGAGGTTTTGTTCTATCAAAAAGGCAACAACAGTATAGTGAATTATCTTATTAATAAATCAAATCTTCATAAATGTAGTGCTAATATACACTTTTGAGATGGATCTTATATTGAATTTGAATACTTCAAGTGATCTGAGGTAAAATTCAGACACCAAAAATTACATTATATCACTTCCTTTATGTGCTCAAACTAAAAACAACGAATGGAAATGAGATGTGATCGGGACAACAGTATACAGCTATCAGACTACATTATACAAGTATATTGAACGAAATTAGGAGTACTCAGTACATACTCGGCGACAAATCAAACGACAACAATAATGACACCTTCAGGCTAAATGGAATTCATTGCCATAATATATAGAGGAAGATGCCTATAAATTGTGTTTCGAAATAGTATGAGTATTCAGATCATGTTTATTGTAGAATCCTTTCGAACATATCTTACAATATTCCCTATAAATTCCTTTGTGTCGATTTTCATGAACCTGATGAGCTTGTTTCCCTTGCAGTAGTTTACCACAAAAAGAACACTCGTAGCTCAAATGTGATACCTCGCCAACAGGGACAGGTAGACTTATTTTCTGAAAAGGAGAAAAGACACAGGTCATCACCAACCATGCACTGTTTACGAGGCACTGGTATTTTTGAAATACATTATTTATGTATTTGGCGCACGTGGAACATCAAGTTGCGCTGGAGACTATACGACTTTTCACAATAATTACAAGAAAATGCCTTATTGTGCATATGTCTAAACTGTACATGTGCTTCAAGGTCTCTGGAATTATAGAAGCCTTTCTGACAAAAATCACATCGGAATCGAAAGATTCCTCTATGTTTATTCTCATGAACTTGAAGAGCGGCTCCATCGCGCAGAAGTTTGGAGCAATACCGGCAAGTGAATGGCCCATCTATTGATTGTTGTTCATCATTTGAACGTACCTGTGAATGAAAATAAGAAACCGTTATCAGTATACATTATGATGTCACGGATATCAACACAAAATACTCATGAAATGAAAGCAAACAGTTCAATGAAAACTTTCGGATGACTAAACGTGACCCACGTAGCGTGCACTGCCCGTAATACTTCTCGTTCAATGAAAACAAAACATTTAATCCATCTCGCACCTTTCTGATTCTTATTGAATAAAGAGCTGGCAGTTCAAAATACCTGGGCCCAAAACGTATTCGGTAACAAAAGTGTACTTACTGAGAAATACAATCAGTTCATGCAATAAATCATTCTGTCAACTTCTGCCATTGATCACCAATGGAAATAGCACACCCCAAACGCCGTACCAAAACCATCCCGACCATAGTTTCCACAATGCAGAGCTCGCGATCGGAGATACCGGATATAACGTCATGCTGATACAACTCTACATATCGGACACACATGATGATGCAGCTAGAACAAAAATGTTACACCAGTAGAATGTCCACGAAAACATGGTTGACATATTGGAACTGCCCAAGTTCTGTGGGGTTTTTTTAAAGGAAATATTAGAACGATACAGTGGCTTTTCTTGATCAATGGTCTTAACACCAACATTCTTCGAAAACCTGACTATATGTAGCGACTTGACAAACAATTGCGCGGATAACTAAGAGCAAAATCTTTATTTTCGAATATAAAATACCACTCAACCCTGACATTCCCTCTACTTAATGTAGAGACAAAAAACACAGACAATTCATCAGTCGGACATATGAACAGACTTCTTGTGTGTCAACAGGTCCTGTTTGTAAGCAAATTCAACCGGACAATATGGGCATTTAAATTCCTTTATTCCAGTATGTTTGGAGATATGCCCTCGTAGTTGGTTTGTCGACGTACAGCCTTTGTTGCAGTACGGACAGTGGTAACGATATATGCCAAGATGCATATTATTGTGTATTATCCAGCTCCATTTCTTCGTGAAAGACGCGTTACAAGTGGTGCACTGGTAGCCTGATACCGGCCTCTGTAAGGAAAAATGATAGTAATAAATGTATGATGATATGAATCTACATTAACATTATATGTTACTCAAATTCACGATGTGCTTGACAGTATACTAGTAGCAACCAACGGATGATTATAAAACGTAGTGGTGTTGGTTCAGATAGGCAGATTTTACTATAACATAACTAGTGAGTGGACCCAGGCAATATTTATTTGATAGGTTACAAGCTCTTTTATACATGTATTAGGCATCACTGAATACAACAATGGACCAAATCGTTGACATTGTACAGGCATGCATCATAGGAGATGCTCTATCGATATTGCATTCAATTTGTTTAATATTACCAATTTTACACCAAAATTCGAATTTATCAAACGCCAACGACAACACAAAAAATACATTCATGTACCAGACACAATCAGTGTTGCTACTGCATCGATAGCAATGATGCTGACTTTCTAGAAATGTCGAGCGAGTCCTCCTTGTCGCCATTCTTGCATATCATTTTGTCTTCTAATGTTCCTCGTGATTTATGGTGTAGTTTATGATAGTATTGAAATGCTTTACATGCTATCGACTAGTCCATGTTTCTTCAAACAATGGGCTTTCATTTCGTGTTTGTATCTGAAGCTTTTCCTGCAGGTGACACATTCGAACTCCTTGACCCCAGTGTGCCATGAAATGTGGCCTTGCAACATGGACTTCGACATGAAACCCTTTCTGCAATCAGGTTGAGGGCAGTAGTATCGATATATTCCTTTGTGTAGCTGTAGGTGATCTCGCAATGTTCCCGGTGCAGTGAAAACCTTGTGGCAGATATGGCAACACAAAGATGCATGCAGCTGCAATATCGTAGAATCAATACATTAAAGAACATATACACCCTGCAACATATCTTAAGGCGGTGACTGACCTAGTTCTTTTGTCTAGGGGTCAGGTCATGTTATTGTCACCGACTTGTGCTCAGATTTTTTGGAAGGAAGATCAACACAAGGTAAGAAAAAATTAGCCTAAAGGCTAAGATAGGTTACCGGACAATTTTGGTTTGGCTATGGCAGCATTGGCAGGTAACAGACCTTGAGATTTACCAATCAAGGTTCGCAGTTTAAACATATGACCTTGGTATTTACCAATCAAGGTCATCCGTATGAACCATTACATGTATGTGTGCAGCATTTGATATTCTATATGTTGGGTGGAATCGTTTAGGCCGCTCAGGTCAATTTACACATTCCAATTTACACAGTCACAGAGGTATATAAGAGGAATCTTTTTAAGCAAAAATCTCAAAACTGATCATACAGTTTTTGAGAAAATACAGACCAGGTGCAAATTTGAGCATTTTTCGACCCAAAAATGGCTGTTTTGACCTTTCAAGGTCATCTAAGGTCAAATTCAAGGTCACCACACAAGTCGCCATATATGACTTCCCATTTGAAAGTGCCAATTTCTAAGCTATATTTTCAAGCGTTCTATGAGTACAGTCCGGACAGCTCCCATTATGAAGGAAAAAAGTACCGAAAATTTTCTAAGTCCAGAATTTTTTTCAAAGGGTGAAAATTTTTTTTTGCCCTAGAAATGGCCCAAAATGGATAGTAATGCGATTTGACCCGCCAAAAATTCAAAATGGCCGCCACACGGAAACCGGCAAATTTAGGGCAACCAAACTTATACATATCACAGAGGTATATGAGGGGAATCTTTTGAAACCAAAAACTCAAAACTGATCAGACAGTTTTTGAGAAAATGGCCGTCAAAGTCCAAAATTGAGCGTTGTTCGACAAAAACGGCTGCCATTTTGAAAAAAATGCGAAAATCAAAAAAATACCTCCTTCTCAAAATATTTTTAGGCATTACTGTGCAAAATTTCAGAAAGATTCGATCGTTAGCTTTAAAGATAAAAATGTTATCGCCGGACGGACGGACGGACGGACGGACGGACGACGGACGCAACGCCATGCCAATAGGTTATCGGACCAAAGGTCCGGTAACCTAAAATGCAATTTCTGCAACATAACGCATATATATATAATAACTGAGGGGGGTGATACGATGTCCGAGATCCTACTACAAATTTATGTACTTCACAAATATTTGTAGGGGCTGAAATTCACCAGAAATAATGTTTCTTCCATCAATGTTTACCCAAATTTTGAAACGGTGATCACGTTGATGGTAATTTTCAATTAATTCTGCACATTGTATTTCGATAATCTGTACACGGGAGTTAAGATAATCATCTCATGTTTCATATATCCTGCGCATACGCACCAATATATTGTAATTTGTCACTTTTTCCTAAATTACTACACACGCTTGTCGTGTCACCGATTTGAGTCAAGCGTCACCGACTTAAGATGTTAGTTGCCAAGAAAAGGACTGGTATCTCTCCACGAAAAACGCAGAAAGTATTAGCCACCGCCGATGTTCAATCAACGGTATGCATTGCAACATCATAATGCAAATGTTTATATTATTTTCTTTCCTTATTCTTGTCTTCATATTTGGAAAATGAGCAAAATTAACATGTACACTATACACACTCATAATACGTGGACACGTCTGAATTATTTGCAAAGTCCCATCGTTTGTTCATTCAGTAATTATGGCAGGAAAGCTGTACCTGTCCAATCAGGTGTGCACGTACAAACTGCGAAGATAGCATACGACAAAGACGCACCGACGGGGTCCGACTCGGCTGCAGACTCAGCTACAGAATCGGGGGAAGATTTGGAAATCACAGTGACTGATGGAGAGTGTTTCGGAGAGCGATGAACCACCTGCATGCACGAATTGCAGTGCAATAAACACTTTTGCAACGCTTGCTGACGTTACTACCGTTTTTATGACAATTTGTTACACGAGAACACCTTTCCTGAAAACTCATTGTACAGTTCCACTCATTCAACCAGTGGGTATGTTATACCCAAAATATAAACTTAAGTCGGTGACGCTTGACTCAAATCTGTGACACGACAAGCTGTAGAATAATTTAGGAATAACTGAAAAATTACAAGCTATTAGTGCATATGCGCAGGATGTATGAAACATGAGATGATTATCTTAACTCCCGTGTACAGATTATCGAAATACAATGTGCAGAATTATTTGAAAATGACCATGAACGTGATCACCGTGTCAAAATTGGGGTAAACATTGATGGAAGAAACCTTATTTCTGGGGAATTTCAGCCCCTACAAATATTTGTGAAGTACATAAATTTGTAGTAGGATCTCGGACATCGTATCATCCACCTCAGTTATTATATTGATGCGTTATGTTGCAGAAATTGCATTTTTCTTACCTTGTGTTGATCTCTCTTCCACAAAAGCTGAGCACAAGTCGGTGACAATAACATGACCTGACCCCTAGACAAAAGAACTAGGTCAGTCACCGCCTTAAGATATGTTGCAGGGTGTATAGGTAGATAAATACTAACATTATAATCGATACAAACTTTTGATACTTTCGATTACAAAAATAACATAAAACTACTGGTTAATTCGTGATTATTTTCAATGTCCCGAAACTTTGGACAAATATTGGAGTGTGGTTCAGGTTCATTGCTTACGAATCCACGACGTTATTAACCCTCACATCGTAACGTGACATATTTATACTGTTACAAAAGGTATACTGGATTGATGTTTTGTCCATGAACCAGTTGTATTGTGCGCATTGACTTTGAAAAGTGCAATCAGCGAATAATTGACGATGTTAAGTGTGTTAAATAAACAAAGAATATACATGCTGTGCTGTATCACCCCATTTGAGATCACGTTCTACTCATCTCAGCAAAATTGACGGCCCAAGTAGCGCACCTTACTCTGTTAATACTACTCACCCACTGAATTTATACCATATTAATTTCCGTCTGGCACATTTTCAATCTTAATTGAATTTAGAAGAAATAGTAAGCTGCGCTACCTGGGCCAAATTGACTTACCGGCCCAAGTATCATACACTGCGCCTTAATACTACTCGTCCACTAAATGAATGCCATTTAATCCGTCTGTCACCTTTTTAATCCTTATTGAATTTAGAGGAAGGCGCAGTGTATGATACTTGGGCCGACTTACCTAACAATTAGCTCACTTCGGCAACACGTTTGTTGTGCGAGTCAGTCTTCTATATTCAATAAGGCTAATCCGAGAACACAAACTCAACGAGACAATCAGAGATTGCAGGCCCTCGCCCTTCAGATCTAGTCACTAAAATTAGGCGATAATTGAGAGTTTTGGTCTTAAGACCATCGGTTGTACGCCATACGATTGGGAATTGGCTACAGAAAAATACAAAAATAGGTGGAAAAATTAATATCAAGTAGAACCGAACTTAGTGACAATTATGTGATTTTAATTTTCCGGTTGCCATGGCTACCGATTTTATTCGATTTTGACAAAATTTGACAGCAATCGAGCCACTACCATAAGGCTTCATCCCTATAAATTTCAGATCGATCGGACGGCTTGTCTTTGAGTTATGAACGCAGACATTTGCACTGAAAAGTCGCTGGCAAAAAATAACCGAAATCGTGACCCTCCATTTTTCGACCTCGGGCGATAATGGAGAGTTTTCGTCCTACGACCATCGGTCGTACACCAAACGATTGGGAAATGGTCAGAGATAAATACAAAAATAGTTGGAAAAATTATTATCAAGTAGACCCGGAGTTATAGCCAATTATGTGATTTTCATTTTCCCGTTGCCATGGCAACCGATTTCATTCGATTTTGACAAAATTTGATAGGGATCGAGCTACTACTATGAGGCTTTAGCCCTATAAGTTTCAGATCGATCGGACGGCATGTCTTCGAGTTATGAGCGCAGACATTTGCACTGAAAAGTCGCTGGCAAAAAAATAACGAAATCGTGACCCCCCATTTTTCGACATCGGGCGAAAATAGAGAGTTTTCATCTTACGACTATCGGCTGTACACCATACGATCGGGAATTGGCCACAGAAAAATACAAAAATAGGTGGAAAAAATAATATCGAGTAGAACCGGAGTTAGAGCCAATTATGTGATTTTCACTTTTTCCGTTGCCATGGCAACCGTTTTTATCCGATTTGTACAAAATTTGAGGAGGACCGAGCCACGGCGATACCGCTTCATTCCCATAAGTTTTAGATCGATCGGACCATTCCTCTTCGAGATATGCGCGCGGACAGACAAACAAACAAACAAAAAATCGGCCATAGGCCAACACTTGACGAAATAATTTACACATTTGTGTTTTCATGTAAAACATTTACACAAAATTTACACATTTATGGCATCACCTGACAACAGTTAGCATTGGAAACAAAACCATTTGAAACATCTAGTTTGCGTATGTATCAACATAATACCTCTAATCATGCTAATGGCACAAAATTTTAATAATGCCAATACTAAAAAAACCCACAATATATCAAAATTGCAAAAATCCAATAACACAAACTGACAACTTTCATATCATTGTGTTGCATCTTTGGAAAACTCTCGAATGAGTTCAAGCAGACGGTGATGGCCGTTTTTTGCATGCCATACTGGTATTACAGGACAGTGGGGATGACCGTATTAAATCATAATGCAACAATGTATATTCAAAATGATAATTTCTCAAAGCACACTACCAAAAGGTTATTGGATAAAAAAAAAACCTAATATATAATGAATGTACTAAATATTCTAAGAAACAGAATCCATGTCAGTAAAAAAAATATTTAGCAGCAGGTAGAATCCAACTTGCAGAATCAAAACCATGTGTATTACATAGCCAGCGCTGTAACCACTCGACCACTGATACAATGCACGATTGCAATACAAATTTCCATTTCCCATTGAGAACAACTATTATGACTACACGCATGTCGGCCTGACAGCGCCGAGAAATTGATCCAAAAATAACACTGAGTTTATCACATAAACTAGCTAAAACCAACTTTTAAGGTCATATTAGTTGGAGAATTGGGCAAGAGAAATCCACGTTCAAATCTACACGAACCATTTCATAGCTCAAGCACATATTGGGCAAAATTTCAGAAAGATTCGATCCTAAACTTTAAAGATCAAAATGTATGTGCAGAACGGATGACGCCGGACATCGATTGATGCAACGCCCTGGCAAAAGGTTATCGTTCCAAATGGTAGAATAAAAATGAGTGAATGACAAACAGCAAATATTCCCACACAAATATGAAATTACATTGACAACAAGTAAACGAAACAAAAAGAGAGGCTTAGACATGTGGCGATTGTACAACTTCGAAGAATTAGCCCTAAAATATGACCTAATAATTGCTTCTTTGCTTTTTATCGATGTTTTTATGTTGACAATCAGTTGCAATTAGGTCATATTTTAAGGCTATGAAGAATGGAGGTAACACAAACGCGCTATGACAAAAACATGCATCGCTCGATCATAATGAAACCAATGAGACCCTGTAAAATGACACGATACGGTGTTTAATCTGGGCCATTCGCCATGCAACTTACCAGACCCCCAGATTTTCAACCTCGGGCGATAATCGGGAGTTTTGGTCGTACGACCATCGGACATTCATCATATTACACAGAACTGACTAAAGAAAAACACAAAAATATTTGGAAAAAATAATATTGAGTACAAACAGAGTTATTGCGATTTTTCGATTTTGACCTTTTACTTGACCTTGACCTTAATTTTTGACCTTGTGTTAAGAAACTCGACAGATTTGTTCCATTTGACAAAGCACAACTCCTGGGGAAAAATCAACAACATCAATTGGAACCTGGCCCCACAATATGGTTTGAATGTTATGAGATATGAAACCATAAAGTCATGACCCTCAAATTTTAGACCCAGAACGGAAATCGAGAGTTTGGGTCATATGACCATCAGACATATATCATATGATGCGGAATTGACCATAAAAAAATATAAAAATACGTAGAAAAAATAATATTGATCATAAATGGAGTTATTGTGATTTTTCGATTTTGACCTTTTCCTTGATCTTGATCTTGACCTTTGACCTTGAGTCACAAAAATTGTGCATTGCCTGTGCATAAAGACATATATTATACCTGTATAATTTCATCAGTATCGAACAAGATTTGTGGACACTACGACCGTTTGAAATTTCGAAAAATTAACGTTTATGATGTCACATCTCAAAACTGATGAGAAAGTATGTACCAGGGAATCAAGACCTTCCATTTGATATACTACTTGATATGTTTCAGTTTGTTTGAAAATTTGCTGAAAAGTCGAAAAATTGGTATGACAGGCCATACGTTTATGACGTCATAGCAGAAAATCTATCATGGCGGAAAAGTATCGGATAGTACTATTCTAAGCCAGAATTCGACGAGCTTTCCAATGGTGCAATTCGCTTCTCTGCACGACAAATACTTTTTGATATATAGCCCATTTTGAAAATTGACGTTTTACGTCATGACGTCATTGACGTTGCACGTAGCGTGTTGAAACTTAGTATATGGCTCGTTATCATTATTCCACATAGGTTCTGATAATTACAGTCCATTACCTTCAAATTTGAGTGCACTGTGGATGTTTGAAAGTTTGCTGAAAAGTCGAAAAATTGGTATGACAGGCCTTACGTTTATGACGTCATAGCAGAAAATCTATCATGGCAGAAAAGTATCGGACAGTACCCTTCTAAACCAGAATTCAACGAGCTTTCCAATGGTACAATCCGATTCTCTATACGACAAATACTTTGTGATATATAGCCCCATTTCGAAAATTGACGTTTTACGTCATGACGTCATTGACGTTGCACGTAGCGTGTTGAAACTTGGCATGTGGCTGGATATCTTTATTTCACATGCGTTCTAATAATTACAGTTCAATACCTTCAAATTTGAGTGCACTGTAGATGTTTGAATGTTTGATGAAAAGTCGAAAAATTGGTATGACAGGCCTTACGTTTATGACATCATAGCGGAAAATCTATCATGGCGGAAAAGTATCGGACAGTACCCTCCTAAACCAGAATTCAACGAGCTTTCCAATGGTGCAATCCGCTTCTCTGTACGACAAATACTTTCCGATATATAACCCCATTTCGAAAGATGACGTTTCACGTCGTGACGTCATTGACGTTCAATCGATCCAAACCAAACTTCGCAGTATGATGTATAATATTACCATATATCGGTGTGCTAAATTTCAGAGGTATCGGTTCAAATTTGACTGCTGTGTGAATTTTTGAAAATTCGCCAATGATGAGAGATAGGGATTTTTCGATTTTTCAATGATTTTTGGTGACGTCATCAATTGACCGATATCTTCCAAAAATGAACTCATCCATCCATATTTGATTGCACATCTTCTGACTTATTTTCATGATTCTACGTTCAAAATTGTGACCTGTGGAGCGCTAACAAGCAAACAAACAGACAAACAGACAAACGCAACTGATCAACATACTTGACGAAATTTACATTTCGTCAAGTAACAAACTGACAGACCCAATTGCAATACCCTCTCCCCCTATCGGGGCGAGGGTAATTAAGAGTATCGGGCCCAAGTATCATACACTGCGCCTTAATACTACTCGTCCACTGAAACATACCATTTAATCCGTCTCGCACCTTTTTAATCCTTATTGAATATAGAGGAAGGCGCAGGATATGATACTTGGGCCGAGTATCGTTAGATGAGTAGTATTAAGGAGCTATTTGAGTCCTCAGGACAATCATTAATTTGAGCAATGTCAAGGCCATAGAGGAAAAACAATAGGGCGATAATGCCGAAATTCCAATACTAGTAGTGCAATGGGTGTATACAACCTTGAGTCGATCTGTCTCACCAGAGGCCGATTTACATAGTTCGTGTCAAAGGTTGTATTGAGATCACCAATCAAGGGCATCTGAGGTCAAGTTTAAGGTCACCAAATGATCCGCCATATATTAGTTTGACGTCCTATATGCTTATAAAACAAACATAGCCTTGCTTTTTGTTTAATGTACACATTCCAGGTTAGATGTGACTTGAGACTTGATGTCTAGTTCCAAGGCCACCAATAGATTCATCAAACATGACTGTCTAGATGGTTCATAATACATTTTTAAACTCTATCTACAAGATTAATGTCTGTACAGGCCAATTTACACATTTCATGTAAGACGTGACCTTGAGGTTTACCATTCAAGGTGATCCAGGGTAAATTTCCAGGTCATCGGAAGATCCACCATGTATGACATCTTAATGTGCATAATACAAACCTAAGCTATATTTACACGTGTTCTGTACAGGCCAATTTACACATTTCAGGTTAGACTTAACCTTGAGGTTTACCATTCAAGGTCTTCCGGGGTAAATTTCCAGGTCACCGAAAGATCCACCAGTATATGACATCTTAATGCACATAATACAAACCTAAGCTCTATTTAAACGTGTTCTCTCCCCCAGAGGCCTATCTTTTCAATGATTCACATACAATCACCAGTTGGTAGTTCATAGTTCAGTTCATAAAGTGACAAGTCTGGCGTTTTGCAAGTTGGTAAAACATCAACCGCTGTTTACCTCTGTGCAGTGCATTGCGTGTTTCTTACCGACCCTCTTCCTTCGACCGTAATCCTGTTTGCAGTTGACGTTCAGTAAATTCGATGGGCCTGCTGAAAGACAGGTCTGTATGTGAAGTGTCACGCTTCAGCTTGCCAGTTGCGCCTTCCGCCAGTGTCAGTGACGATGTTGGTACCCACTGAAACCACCACGTCCACGAACACAGCATCCGGGGCCCGACCCAAGATCCCTGCTGCAGTCCCGTCGGTACGGCCACCACCTCGTAGCAGGTCGGCGTCTGTCTCCTCGTTCAGGTCAGGTGGCAGGTCCGCGGACTGGCAAAGTAGGGCCGCCCTGGACTTAGAGCCTCTCAATATGTTCGGTAGGTACTCACAAACAGTACGACTCTGACACTGCCTGGGCATACGAGACATTCAACGAGTCAAGCGCAGTGCCATTGATCGGTTGGTCAGGAGCTGGTCAACCTACCCGTCTGATACAGAGCTGGCCAACCTACCCGTGACTGGGCACCTAGTCCTAGGGGTGGCAGGGATCGGAGCTCGGTGCGTGCGAGAGAGGATTACTAGTACCCTTCGGATCACCCTAGCGAGGCAGCACCACCCGCGCAGCGGAGTATCTCGTGGGTAAGATGAACTACTCTCTGGATCGGCTGATATGGTAATGCACAGAGGCCTTATGGGTCGTGTGCAAGGGCCGGTAAGCTATTATCGTGGTTTTTCGTCCGTCGTCCGTCCGGATCTGTAACTTTTTTTTGGCATGATGAATTTCCCCATAAATTTGTCAGAATATACCTTAGGGACAATATTTAAAAACGTTTTTTAAATTTTTTTGATTGAATCGTTTTTGGCGGCCATTTTTGACGAAAAATTGCCAATTTTGGACTTTGGTGGCCATTTTCTCAAAAACTGTCTGATCAGTTTTGAGATTTTTGTTTCAAAACATTCCTCTTATGTACCTCTATGACATGTATAGGTTTAGTTGCCCTTGAATCGCTGGTCTGCGTGTGGCGGCCATTTTGATTTTTTGACGGGTCGGCGAAAAAAATTTTTTTTGTCCCAAATCAAGTCACTATTCGTTTTGAGCCATTTCCAGCAAAAAAAAAATAAAAAAATTTTCTTGACCATTGAAAATTTGTTTGGACTTAGGAAATTTCACCCAATTTTTCCTTCATAATGGAAGATATGCAGAGTAATCTCATAGAACACTTCAAGATAGAGCCTAAGTATTGGCACATTCAAATGGGAAATCATATATTGCGGTTTGAGTGGTGACCTTGAATTTGACCTTCAATGACCTTGAAAGGTCAAAACGACCCTTTTTGTCGAAAGAACGATGAATTTTGCTTTTGGTGGTCATTTTATCGAAATCTATTCAGACAGTTTTCCTCAAAATCACGTATAAGATTATCCTTATGTACGTTTGTGATGTGTATAAGTTTTGTTGCCTTTGAATCGACTATCTGTGAAAATTTGTCATTAACAAAAAAAATCTTTCAAGATGTAACTTGATTTCGTATTATAGTCCATACAGAAAATGTGTTTCTATCAACATTTACGAAGATGTTTTAACATATTGATTTTAACATCAGTGTAACAATTTATATGTATTCAGTATTCTATGCAATTCACATGATTGCCGGTAAGCTACAGCACCCTTGGTGCTATGTTTTCACATGACCAGGGGCTGATGGAAGGTACTTGGCACAGGTTGGAGAACTACTGGACCATTGCCGCCGCACGTGAGCAGCAGGCTTTTTATGAAGGAAAGGCCACTGTGAAAGAGTACCAGTAAACTCTCATCCCAGCCGAGGTACAGTTGGAGTTGTAGCAGTTGCACTCTGAGAATGAGGAGCTCCGGCGTCTATTACACGAGGCCGAGCTGGCTCAGGCACAGAATATGAAGGTGTTGATGACCCCGGGACGTCGGCCCTCAACCGGATCACTGCCAACCACTCTGACACGGCCCTGTAGCTCGCACTCTACCTCATTTGGTCCAGAAATGAGGCAAGCGCGCCGGGGATAAACGCGTAGCCCATAAGGTGGAGATGTTTTCCGCGATTGCTCCTCTGATTGCGAGAGGCCTCCCCGCCTTCATCTTGGAAGCACCGTTCGGGGCTCAACGGCCGCCAGGGTTGTCATTTCCACCCCCGCTGCGGGAGCCAGGGTCTCCACTTCTGCCGGGGATGACATTACCACCCCCACCGCGAAAGCAGGGCTTCCACTTCATCAGAGGGTGTCTCCACCACCCCTGTTGATGGAGCCAGAGCCCGGAATCCCCTAAAAAGGACCCCCGGTCGATGGAGAATGGCTGGCAATGGCAGCCAGCAACCCTTTTTGGAGGAACATTCACTTTCGATCACTGGCTACCGTTTGTCCTTTTACAAAATTCCTACATTCAAAGTTTAATCGGATTCCAAACACTCGGCACACCATCCCTTTCAGTGGATGAGATTCCCAGATTATCATCATTTCTGGGATACCTCGCTCAAAATTTTAGTTTATTCATTAAAATTTATCCAAAATCCGTGGGCGTTACAGTGTAATACATTACCTCCCGGGGTTGGTCCTCATTCTTCCAAAACAGAACTTTGAGATCTGATCGTTTTGCGTTGCGACTACTCACCACTCACTGTGCTTCCTTCTGGTTCCGCCACGTGATATTTTGGTCGTGCTCGCAGGTTTTGGGCCAAGGTGGCACATATTGGGGACCAACATTGTAAGAAGGGGTAATGTGGTTATTTTGCCGGTGGCTTTTGGCCACTTTAAAACACATATTTTGGCTGCTTCCCAGGGAGACGCAGTCATCAATTGATCCACACCCCTTCATAGGCTGGTTCTTACATTGAATGGGGTCTCATCACATAGGCTGGTTCTTACATTCAATGGGTTCTCATTAGAGCCCTGCGCGGGTCGCGGGTACCCGCGGGGCGGGGCGGGTGCGGGTTACCCGCATTGTCATGTTGCGGGTGCGGGGCGGGTGTGGGTTGTATCTCTATGTCGCGGTGCGGGTGCGGGTACCCGCTGTAGAACTGGTGCGGGTGCAGGGCGGGTGCGGGTCGAAAAATCCATGTGCGGGTTTCTTGATAACCCGCAGCATTGTTATGGCATGTGATATATTTGATTTCATTGAGTCCTTTTCAGATGCTACCTGACACATGTAATTATTGCATGTTGTATGGCCTCAGATAAGCAGATGACTATTAATATCACTATGTATTGCATGTAATATTGTGTGGTTTCTAATTAGTGCCTCTACCCCAACACCCACATATTGCCCAAACATATGTCTATTAAATTACTTTCATTAGTGTGATTTCTATTGAAAGGAACAATATAGGGAACTAGAAATTAACTTGTCAGGGGGGATTCAAACATATTCCATTTTGGAAACTACCGGGCTAATGGTGAAGTAATATCCGCATGCTGTGGTAATCCACATGTCATGGTGAGGGACTTCAAGGTACAATAGACTCTTCTGGCTGTGTGTTGTGACAAAGGCGACTGGGCCACGTACTGAAATCACACTGCCCCAGTCTATGCATACATCTTGTAATCATCTGCTTCTGGATCTTTAGAAGTTACTAAAATATGGATCAAACTGGAGTTGATCCGTATTGGCAAGGGCTGTAGCGGGTTCACTTGGATATAAATATGAAAGATCTCTGATGTTTCACTCAGATAAAAACAACATGGCTGAGTGAACCTCCAGTACTGTGTTGTATTTGTTGCGGGTTAATTGCGGGTGCGGGTGCGGGCTCAATCACTGCGGGGCGGAGCGGGTGCGGGTTGAACTTTGCACATGCAGGTTGGGTCCGGGCTGCCCGCAGGCTAAGGGTGCGGGGCGGGTGCGGGTTTAATACTTGCGGGGCGGGGCGGGTGCAGGCCACTTTTTTTGGCCCGCGCAGAGCTCTAGTTCTCATCACACCCTGGTTCTCGTGCGCTGGCTGCTACAAATACAGCTAGCCCGTTTTGGTTTCTTTGAGTTGTCTCAGAGCTACCGAAGTGAGAGGACGACAGTGAGACACGGCCATGTGCTCCCATTCCCTTTGTTCTGGCTATCTAGAGGGTCCTGGGACCCCGGGAACAATTCTAATTGGGGGCCCAGGAGAGATGCTACTTTGATCCGGTGTTCACGCGCATGCCAGGATTGGTAACACGAGGTCCGTGAGGATGAAATAAAGGTTGATTTTGAGACGTTTGGTTTCCGGACGATAACTTTAGTGTGTTTCAATGTATCCTTGCCAAATTTTCACCACTGGTCAGAAATGATATGTAGAAGAACCCTATTCTTTTTGAGCCGGGTCCGAGGTCCGTGAGGTCCATGAGGATGAAATCAAGTTGATTTTGAGACTTGGTTTCCGGACGATAACTCAAGAGGTATTCAGGCAATGGTTTCAAATCTTTGCATAGACGTTCATATACCACCAGGGAAGAACCCTTATGATTTCGGGATCAATCCGTCGAAAGACCTTTGATCTAGAGCTCGAAAGAAAAATTTTGCTGATTCGTCGCTTGAACGCCTTGACCAATCCCACTGACCAATTATCTATACATGTCCAGCAAACAGTAAGCTTGCCTTAGCAGACTGTCACTGATCTACACAACTTGTGGTTAAATATAGACAAAACACCTGTTCAGTCATGGTAAGTGATTCATGGCAAGTGATTCGTGACCTTGAATGTGATCTTTGACCTCATTTTCAAGGTCAGAGTGCAAAATGGCTAATATGTCGCTTATTATAAACTTTACAGCTTAGGAATCAATTGTGGACATATAGGAAATGATATATGCTGGATATTCTCATGGCCTTGAATTTGACCTTTGACCTCATTCTCAAGGTCAAAGCACAAAATGGCTAATATCTCGGTTATTATCGATTCAACAGCTTAGGAATCAATTGAGGACATATAGGAAATGATATATGCCGAATATTCTGATGACCTTGAATTTGGCCTTTGACCTCATTTCCAAGGTCAGAGCACAAAATGGTCAATGACTCGCTCATTATTTACTCTACAGCTTGGGAATCAATTGTGGACATATAAGAAATGGTATATGCTGAATATTTTCGTGACCTTGAATGGCTAATATGTCGCTTATCGTCAACTTTACAGCTTAGGAATAAATTATGGGCATATAGGAAATGATATATGCCGAATATTCTGATGACCTTGAATTTGGCTTTTGACCTAATTTTCAAGGTCAAAGAACAAAAATGGCTATTATCTCGCTTATGATTTACTCTACAGCTTGAGAATCAATTCTGGACATATAGGAAATGATATATGCTGAATATTCTCGTGACCTTGAATATGACCTTAAACTCATTTTCAAGGTCAATGCACAAAATGGCTAATATCCGCTTATTATCGACTTTACTACTTAGAATCGATTGTGGATATATAGGAAATGATATATGCTGAATATTCTGATGACCTTGAATTTGATCTTTGACCTCATTTTCAAGGTCAGAGCACAAAATGGCTAATATTTCGATTATTATTTATTTTACAGCTTGGGAATCAATTGTGGACATTTTAGAAATGATATATATACTGAATGTTCTCAAAACCTTCAATATGACCTTTGACCTCATTTTCAAGGTCAGAGCACAAAATGGCGCATCTCTCACTTATTGTCAACTTTACAGCTTAGAAATCAATTGTGGACATATAGGAAATGATACATGCTGAGTATTCTCGTGACCTTGAAGTTTACTGGACCATCGGTCCAATCACCTATTGGCTAGCCGGTAAGCTACAGGTCCCTTGGGCCTATGTTTGCAAAATATTTTGTCCATATTCACATCTTGCATCGTGTTTTCTATGCGAACGGATACGGTGACCCCCTATTTTCTTTTCAGTTCTAGGATGCTGATCAGTTACTCTATAAAATATGTCATTTTGAAGCTCTAGATTATGTTGATACAGTTATTTATTTTTTTAAAAAATCCTTTGACCCCTTCCTCTCACTGTTTGGAGCGGACTGCAGCAATTTCACCAAAGTTCAGAATTTTATCTAAAAAAATTGAAGAAGTTGGGCTAACCCATTGTTAAATTTCAGCCCTTACATGATCGGAATTTCAGTCTGCACAAAACCCCCCAGCTTTTTTCGATATACGAGGATTTATCTCGGCACACACACAATTTCAAGTTGAAACAAAACACAAAACTACGGCCAAAAGGCGTGTTTCCCTGAGATGAATTTGATTTTACGCAAGTAAGGACAGTTTTGTTATCCTGAGACCTCCATCCAAAACAGGCGAGACTCTGACTCTTGAGATGGTCCCTGCACACCAGCAGAGCGACTGTCGCGCGTGCACTGAGATTGGGTCACAGACAGCGCGTGCGAACCATGTTGTTACGTAAAAATGGCCGCAAAGATACAATGTATCGAAAGTGTTGCAAAGCGAAGCAGGTGCCTAGCAACGGATAGAATTCGTTGCAAGCGGAAGCAAACAAACGCTTCAAACTGCGATAAGATCCACGAACAAACTGGAAACATTCTTGCCGAATTCAAAGTATCGCATACTTTGTATTTATTTAGGCTTGTGACGCAAAAAGAATTGTGTCTTAAAAATGCAAAAAGCGTGACATGTTATTGCTGGAATAAATGTGTGTTATTCTAGGGCTCATTTATTATGAACATGTGTGTCGTCCTTGGGCTTCTCTCACCGCCCAGACTCTGCACCACAAGATCCAGAAATGTGTCCTGGATAAATCTTGCCTAGTTTTCATGCAGACATGTTTCAAGAGCTACCAGGGTGTCTGAGCTAACAGCCTCTGTAACACCATCCGAACAAGGTACCGTGAAGTGGGGCTACTTTGGCCGGTTTCACATATATTTATGATCATACTTCTATATTTTACACATATGGATTCAAACAAACTTGGGGATTTAGCAACCCTCTTGCAGGCAATCATGCAGCGCACTGAATTGTCAAGATGATAATAAAGGATAGTGATTGGGTATTGATTTTATGCATCGCCAGCTTAATCCTTTGAATGGGGGTACTTTGGCCACTCGTGGGGCTATTTTGGCCACTTCCTATATTGTGTAATTCTGAGCAAATAGACACCGTAAACCGGAATACATTATGTACGGCCAATTAACATACATGTGATGTCTGTTGTCTTGGGTGTAGACTCAGGCAAGTCACTGGGACTCACACTCTTGCCCGGTTCGACAGTCATTTTCTTCCGCCGCTTGGTTGAAGCCTCACCTTCGCCGCTTTCTCCATACCTGATCGACTTCAGTAAATCAAGCACAGAGTCAGAAACACGCCTGTCGATTGTTTCTGGGTCATCGGGAGCTGTGGGGAGTTTCGCCAGAACTTTTTGAGGGTCTAGGGGATGGATGCCACATGCTCAGAAACCAGCGGTCAAGTTTGCTGATGCGTTGGGTTGTATCTCAGCCATCAGAAGAGAGAGGAGCTGTGGAAATGCATCCTTTGTGACAGTTGATGGCTTCCGTCCTGACTGCAACTTCCAAGTGGTCAGAACATTCCTCCAGGCTGTCTTGAGTGGCCTGAAGAATGCCACATCCAGCGGTTGGGCCATGTGTGTCGAGTTGGGTGGGAGGCACACGAAGCGGATGCCATTCTTGGCACATTCAGAGAGGACAACGGGCGAGAAATGCGATGAAAGATTGTCGCCGATGATGACCTTCTTGCCAGGACGAGCTTTGAGGAAAGGCAGTACAATGGTCTGGAACCAGTCTTCGAAGCAGACACTGTCGAACCAGCCGGACTTGGAGCGATTATATCGTGCACGCTTGGGGCCGCCAGTTGTCCAGGTATCCCAAAGATGTTCGGCCTTGTATATGACATAGGTAGGCATAAGATGACCGGTGGCAGTCCCACAGAACATGATTGATGTTGCTGACTTTGTTGAGTCCAATAGGCGTTCAGGGTACTTCGTTTCACGCTTGAAGATGCACTTCTTCCGTCCGGGATCATCCGACAAGTTCGTCTCGTCATAGTTGAGAATGTTTCCGCAGGGTACATCCTGCAGCGTTTGTGCGAGATTCGTGAATTAATTATCCAGTTCAATTTTGCTGACAGAAGCTCGAGAGGAACTGATGTTCTGACAAATCCGTACATTCAAGAGTGCGCTGTTCCTCTTCAAGAATGACCTGGCCCACTCCATACCAGGCAAGTTGACTTTGAAGCAAGGAACGGAACGGGGGATCTTGTCCAGGTAAGACTTCGCCATCAATCGAAGATCCAGCATGTCGAGTGGAAAACCCCATTCCCCAAGCGTGGCAAGGTAACGGACAAACGCCATCTCTTCTGCTCCAGAGAAAGCAGTTGGATGTCCAGGCACTCTGGGATGGTTTTCCTTCAATTTGTTTTGCAAAGTCGCTCTTGATATTCCACTTAATTTGGCAACATAATTGATGCTCTGCCCAGCTTTTATCCTTTGCAAAGCTCTTCTCAAAACATCATCATCATACGCTTTATACCGTCGCCCATGACGCTTACTCAAAATACATTCAGACATTTTGATGAGATTTACTGTACTTGTACTGATGTTTCGAGGTTTCTCAAGAAAAGGTGCATGGTTTTGCCAAAAGATGACTTTGGTTAATTTTGTTACATATCTCTATGACAACCATTAATTAACAATGGCTAATTGTCATGTAATTACATTACCATTAGCAGGCCTGGCCAGGCCAAAGTAGCCCCATTTTTATTTTGTCCCTCTAATAATTTGTTACCCCGCCCCGATAGGGGCAGAGGGTATTGCAATTGGGTCTGTCCGTTTATATGTTTGTTTGTCTGTCTGTCCGCGCGCATATCTCAAAGGAAAACGGTCCGATCAACATGAAACTTATAGGGATGAAGCGGTATCTCAGTGGCTCGGTCCTCCTCAAATCTGGTCAAAATCGGACAAAAACTGTTGCCATGGCAACGGAAAATGTAAAAATCAATAATTGACCATAACTCCGGTTCTATTCAAGATAAATTTTTCTAACTAATTTTGATTTTTCTATGGCCAATTCCTGATCATCTGATATATAGCCCGTGGTCGTATGACCAAAACTCTCCATTATCGTCCGATGTCAAAAAATTGGGGGTCACGGTTTCAATTTTTTTTGGCCAGCGACGTTTCAGTGCAAATGTCTGCGCTCATAACTCAAAGGCAAACGGCCCGATCGATTTGAAATTTATAGGGCAAGAGTGCAATGGTGCTGGCTCATTCCCTTCAGAATTTTGCCAAAATCGGATGAAAACGGTTGCCATGGCAATGGAAAAAAGAAAATCACATAATTGGCTTTAACTCCGGTTATACTCGATATTAATTTTTCCAACTATTTTTGTATTTTTCTTTGGCCATTTCCCAATCGTATGGTGTACGACCGATGGTCGTACGACGAAAACTCTCCATTATCGCCCGATGTCGAAAAATTGGGGGTCACGATTTCAGTTATTTTTGGCCAGCGACGTTTGAGTGCAAATGTCTGTGCTCATAACTCAAAGGCAAACGGTCCGATCGATTTGAAATTTATAGAACTAGAGTGCTATGATGGTGGCTCAGACCCTTCAAAATTTTGCCAAAATCGGATGAAAACGGTTGCCATGGCAACGGAAAAAAAGAAAATCACATAATTGGCTTTAACTCCGGTTATACTCGATATTAATTTTTCCAACTATTTTTGTATTTTTCTGTGGCCAATTCCCAATCGTTTGGTGTACGACCGATGGTCGTACGACGAAAACTCTCCATTATCGCCGGATGTCGAAAAATTGGGGGTCACGATTTCGGTTATTTTTGGCCAGCGACGTTTCAGTGCAAATGTCTGCGCTCATAACTCAAAGGCAAACGGTCCGATAGATTTGAAATTTATAGGGCTGGAGTGCTATGGTAATGGCTCAGTCCCTTTCAAATTTTGCCAAAATCGGGTGAAAACGGTTGCCATGGCAACTGAAAAAATAAAATCACATAATTGACTATAACTCCGGTTCTAATCAATATTAAATGTTCAACCTATTTTTATCCTCGCCCCGATAGGGGCAGAGGGTATTGCAATTGGGTCTGTCTGTTCGTATGTTTGTTACTTGCCGGAATTTTAAATTCCGGCAAGTATGTTGGTCGGTTGGTTTGTCGGTTTGTGTGTTTGTTTGTTACTTGACGAAATCAAAGATTTTGTCAAGTATGTTGATCGGTTCCGTTTGTTTGTATGTTTGTTTGTTTGTTTGTTTGTGTGCCCTCTACAGGCCACAGTTCTCATTGGAAATTCATGAAATTTGGTAGAAATTTTCTAGGCTGAAACAGGAAGGTCCCAGACTCTTTGTTAAGCTCAAGGTCAAATAACAAGGTCAAGGTCACGCAAAACGTTGAAAACACATAAGTGCTCATAACTCCAGTTCTAATCGTCGTAGAGACTTCAAATCAAGTGCATATTGTAGATATACTCGAGTTCTATCTTCCGTGTCCTTGATCTTGACCTTTGACCTTGACCTTGAGAAGTTCGCCTGAGGTCGAAGTCAAGGTCAAGTACAAAGGTCGGCGCAGCATATCGAGTAGTATATCGTTGGAAAGGTCTTGGGCCCCTGATTCCAGTGATATCTTATTTTTGGCGCTGCGACGTAAACTGACGTCACAATGACGTCATAAACGTCAAAAATCCGAAATTTCAAAGGGTCATAACATCTTCAATAGTGTATGGAATCCCTTGAAATTTGATATGCATTTTGACAGCATTGACCTCTACGAACTCAAGTACAAAGGTCAAAGGTCAAGGTCAAGGTCATCGAAATCCCAGAAAAACATGTGTTATGTAATAAAATCCGTTTGAATCATCGTGGGCTCATGAAATTTGAACCATATCATCCAGAAGAGGTATATCAATCAGATAAATATGTCAATTCCATGATTGACCTCGAACTTTGTCTATAATCTGACAAAACTTAATCAGAATCCTGAGGATTTTGGATTTTACAGATATTTTTTATGTTTTCATGGCTCCAATTTTCACTAATTTACTGAACATTAATTTTAAAGCATTTCCTTGCAGTCAGTTGCAGTGTTATTTCTAGTTTATGGTCCACTTTTCACATTTGGAATAAATTGAAAACTCGCCGAGATATCAAAGTAGAAAGAGCAGTGGGGTGAATTTGATTCTCAATCCGTTCAGATGCTAATAAGCTGTAGAAACGATTACCCCCTGTGGACATGTCCCCTTCTAAATATACACACTCGGTTGCGAAGTAGTACAGTATATCATATATGTATCCAAGTGCACATCTCAAACAACATTTCTTTTGTTTTTTGACTCAGAGGTGTCCAACTGGTATGATAAAGTCTAAAATTCATGTCTAAATACAGTCTGGGTCAAGCGACAGGCCACTTTATATCAGAAATTTTGGGGATGACGAACCGGCATAGCAACCGGCCCCATTCCCAGTTTTTAGCAGTAATTTGTACCGAGACCAAAGGTCCTGTGCATGCACCAAATATGCCTGGCAACAAAATCGCTCCCATCATAAGCAAAATTGCATGCTTCACTCTTTTGTATTTTCGCACTCTAGCGTCCACAATTTTTGCGCTAGCATCCCCAAACTTTTTTGATATACAGCTATCCGCACTGTAACGGCACTGCACGTTTTTGAAGAAAGTTAGTTAATTGATAACGTCACTAAAAAATTCTTGAAAATTCGTAAAATTCCTATCTTTAACAAGGGGCAAATTTTCAAAAATTCACACATCAGTCAATTTTCTAGCTGTACCTCTGAAATTCATTTCATTAATATATGTTGATATTGTCCATCAAATTGCAAAATTTTATTTAGATCGGTTGAACGTCAATGACGTCACGACGTAAAACGTCAATTTTGGAAATAGGGCTATAAATCGGAAAGTATTTGTCGTACAGAGAAGCGGATTGCACCTTTGGAAAGCTCGTTGAATTCTGGTTTAGGAGGGTGCTGTCCGATACTTTTCCGCCAGGATAGATTTTTTGCTATGACGTCATAAACGTAAGGCCGGTCATATCAATTTTTCGACATTTCAGCAAACATTCAAACCTACACCGTGCACTCAAATTTGAAGGTATTAGACTGTGATTATGAGAACATATGTGGCATCTTAATACCCAGCCATATGCCGAGTTTCAACATGCTACGTGCAACGTCAATGACGTCATGACGTAAAATCTCTCGTCATAGGCGAATTTTCAAAAATTCACACAACAGTCATATTTGAATCGATACCTCTGAAATTTAACGCACCGATATATGGTAATATTATCCATCATACTGCGAAGTTTAATTTGGATCGGTTTACCGTCAACGACGTCACGACGTGAAACGTCAATTTTCAAAATTGGGCTATATATAGGAAAGTATTCGTCGGAGAGAAAAGCGGATTGCAGCATTGGAAAGCTCGTTGAATTATGGTTTAAGAGAGTATTGTCCGATACTTTTCCGCCATGATAGTATTTTTCGGCATGACGTCACAAACGTAAGGCCTGTCATACCAAATTTTCGACTTTTCCGCAAACTTTCAAACATCCCCAGTGTTTTCAAATTTGAAGTAATTTGACTGTGATCATGATGACATACGTGGAATATCAATACCCAGCAATGTATTGAGTTTCAAGACGTTACGTGCAACGACAATGACGTCATGACGTCAATTTTGAAAATATGGCTATATATCGTAAAGTATTTGTCGTAAAGAAAAGCGGATTGCACCATTTTAAAGCTCGTTGAATTCTGGTTCAGGAGAGTACTGTCCGACATTTTTCCGCCATGATAAATTTTCCGCTATGACGTCATAAACGTAAGGCCTGTCATACCAAATTTTCGACTTTTCAGCAAACTTTCAAACATCCACAGTATTCTCAAATTTGAAGTGATTGGACTGTAATCTTGAGGACTTATTCGGAATATTATTACCCAGCCATGTATTGAGTTTCAAGTCGTTACGTGCAACGATGATGACGTCATGACGTCAAACGTCAATTTTGAAAATGGGGCTATATATCGTAAAGTATTTGTCGTAATGAAACGCGGATTGCACCATTGGAAAGCTTGTTGAAATCTGGTTTGGGGGAATACTGTCTGATACTTTTTCGCCATGATAGAGTTTCCGCTATGACGTCATAAACAAAAAACCTCTCATACCAATTTTTCGACTTTTCAGCAAACTTTCAAACATCTAGAGTGCAGACCTTTTCAGACCTTTTTGTCTTTTTTTCCCTCAGAAATGATGTTTTTCTGCCCCAAAAACACAGAACTTCGTGGAGGATAGTAAATGGTCTCCATTTTGCTCTCGTTGTAGTTTCATAAAACTTGACTCATACCATTCAGAAGAGGTATGGCAATCAGATGTATGTGTCAATTCCATGATGGACTTCGAACTTGGTCAGAAAACTGAGGTCACATGAGCAAAAACTTCAAGGTCAAATTTTCAAACTACCGGAAAACTGTCAAGAAGTGATATCAAATGGAAGGTCTTGATCCCCCGATACTTACTATTCATTAGTGACGTCATAAACGTCAATTTTTTTTTTAATTTAAAAAAGCCATAGTGTCCACAATTCTTGTTCGATTTTGATGAAACTATTCAAGTATAATCTATAGCTCCATGCGTCATCAATGCACAATTTCGAGACCTATGTTCGACAAAACTTGCAAATTGTTGGTGTTTTTGATGTTATATCTTCCGTATGATTTGTTTGAGCTGAACATTTTTCAATACGTAAACGGAACGCAGAGTCTTCATTCATTGCTAGCAAAAATCTGTTTCATATGCTCGGGTGGCGCAACTTCTGCTGCTTCCGCTATAGACGGGCAAGTCCGGTAACGCTAAAGGCTACAGTATATTAATTATATTGGCCATTCAACTCAATGTTAAATGATCTTACTTTGACGGTCCATAACACCTCCCTAAAAAAAAATCCCAGCCTAACCACTAAGCTTGTTTTATCCTTCAACGTATTGGGCATCGCATGCATGGTAAGCATGTATATATTTGACGACACGTGGGATTTTTCGCTATTCTGCCTTGAATGGACCCGGGGTGAAAATACCGAAAATTATGGGTACTGATGCCCATGCAAAACCCCTTTGATCCTCCAGCCCCTGAGAAAAATGCCAACGAGATACCGCCTTGAAAACCGGGTCATTATTTCCCAGCAGTGCGTTCTTTCAGGTGAATATATATATACACTCGTCTGGCCTAAAAAAATATATGAGGCGATGTTTAACAACAGTTTCCTTTTAAATTGCCTAAGTGAGGTGAACGCTCGCTGATTGCCTGAGCGATTACCGTACTATGTCCTAAACTCAAGTTCAGCCATTAGTGAAACATGCTTTTTTGCCGTATTTTTGTTTTGAATAATCGGATCAACTTAAAATTTTATGTGTATTAATTGAGCATCATGCCAACAAATTCAGGGCTCTTGCCGTGTTCATGCTCATACAGAATGAATCTATTGAGTTGATTTGCAGTCGGAAGGCATAGTCGGTGTATGTCAAGCAAATTCTTTATTCTGAAGCGATATATAGCTTGTACATCGAATAAAAATTCTTGTTTTTTGTGCAGACTCTGAAATTCCATGTTGGGGCTAAAATTTAACATTGGGTTAGATTGCCAACTGTTTCAGTTTTTGAGATAGAACTCTGAATTTTGGTGAAAAATACGGCATGATGCCCAATGGATACACATAAAATTTCAAGTTGATCCGATTTTTTCAAAACAAAACTACGGACAAAAAGCGTGTTTTACCAATGGATGAACTTGAGTTTAGGCCTCACCCCCGGTATTCCTTCGATGAACACCCGTGTAGGCCTGTCCAAGCATGTGTGCAGTCTTTTTGAATATTGCATAACTATTGGTGTTTGGCAGCTAAAAAGCTTCAAGTATTGCTGTACATGTCGTTTGACAAAACATTGAATGTCTGGTTCGTCGAGCACACATGTTTCGAGGGGGACGTCGGTTGTAAGACGCTCGTCGTCAAAACGGCCTGACACTGGTGATTTTTATCATTTGCACATACATGTAGCCCTAGCGAAAAATTGAGCGTGTGACCAAAGATACAATCTTTGGTGTGACCATATGACGAAATGGCATTTTTATAACTGCCAAGTGATGTACCTGTCAGAGAGAATGAACAAAATGTTTAGTTTCTCCCCATTTCATAAAGATAAAAGAGTCCGAAGTGGGACAATCTACATTGATTTATATAGAGCCTTTAAAATCGAGTGTGCAGCCTTTAGAGCGCAGTCGTTTTCAGAGCCGAATTTCAGTTCGTCCCAAACCCGCTTGGCTTGAGAGGAAGATTTCCCGAATTCGTAAAAATTGTGGAAACTGGAACAGCAAAGTCAATATCGAGTTGTGTAAGTGTACAAGTGTGTAAGTTAAGCAAGTGATATACAGTTCAATCGAATGTACGCGTTTGTTCCAAGCCACATCATGTCAAGTGCCCACACCAAAAACTTGGCTAAAGTTAGATCTAGATCTATAGGCCTAGAGTAATCCAGCCTATTTTCGGACACCACTAGAAATCGGACACTTCATGATTTACCACCAATTTTCTATGTCAGTTATTATGCCGCAAACAAATTTTTCTCAAGCACTGAAACGAGCCAAGTGTCTGTGGTCTGTGGCTGGTTTGAAGAAATTTCTGCGAAGTGTATCTAGGTATCTAGTTTGATAAGTTCCACAATGTTAGCTTCCCTGTTCGTGTTAGTGTCCAAAAACTGTCTAGTGTACTCTATATGATCGTCCTGTCCTCGGGGCTGCTTAATTTTCGTTCATAACTGATCTTTAGCCTTGCAACAACTACCGATTGACAGCTTCATGTATATAGCCTAAAATTATAATGATATAGTTATTATTCTTAAAGACACAGAAGGTGTCCGATTTCTGTCTAGGGTGTCCGATTACTGTCACTTGAACTCACAGTTCATAATTCACCAATATCGAAGTCAGCACAAAATAATATTTCCATTCGACTTTATAACTTTTACCACATTTACGTGCAAATGCCGTTGCATGTAAAATAAATCATCTGGTATTTTTCTCTACAGTCATTATTGAGATTTCACCTTAAGTGTCCGAAAACTGTATGGTTTACTCTACTCAAATTCAACACAAAACCTCATATGATTTTCGGCGATAACTTCTTTTAGGATGGTTGGATCAATTTGACATTTTATATGCTTCCATTTGGCACAAAACCATATTTCTTCACCAAATCTCAGATTTATATCTTGAAAACTGAAAAAGTTGGCAATCTACCCCAATGTTAAATGTTGGGCACTAATCGGATCACAGGAATTCAAGCAAATTCGGGGATTTCATGATCTTTATTCCGCTAAGAAATGTAATATGAGGAAAGTTTTTGAGTTGGAAGAATCATACAGGTGCATTTCTAATAAAATATCATTCTTACAAAGTACTGTGCAGTGTGAACATCGAACAACATGCCACATTCTGTTCAAACTTGCAAATTGCACATTGGAGTGAAATTTAACATTGGAGTAGATTGCCAACTTTTTCAATTTTCAAGATAGAAGTCTGAAATTTGATGAAAACATACGGTTTTATGCCAAATGGAAACAAATAAAATTTTAAATTGATTTGACCATCCTAAACGAAATTATCGCCAAAAATCATATGAGGTTTTGTGTTGAACTTGAGTTTTACCCGCAATCGCAAAAAGTTGTTAGCGGACCCGAATGGTCACAAGGGGCTTTAGCTTAAATTTGTTAGGGGTTGGCGAACAGATATTGGAACACTGGTACAATTTAGTGGGCAATCTTGTTTCCCCATGATTATCAATGACAATGATGAGTTAATCAGTGGCACAAAATGATAAATACAGATAAAAAGAACATCTGATGTGCAATAAAGAAAACCTTTTTTATCATAACCAATTGTCATTCCGGATCCCCAGTATGAGAAATTAGCTGGTATTAGAATTGCCCAGGTTATTGTACATCCTAGCCCAGATATCGACCAGATCTTTTGTTGACCACTAGCCGACAAAAACATTGCACCCCGGAGAATTGGACTCCACAGAATAAGAAAATTAAAGTCCTAGTTATGGTCCATTGGCCACTCGAACCGCCTGAGACTAGCCCCAAAAGTGGCTGTTCAACCTGGTGATCGAAATGGACGGTTGATGCCGCCCATATCAACCGCCCATATCAATCACCAGGTTGAGGAGCCACCTTTGGGGCTAGCCTGAGCCCTGAGACTAGTGTACCTATTCAGCATGATCATAGATTGCAGCGCTATGCAGCATTGATATGTACGTCAATCAAGTTGCCATGATATCGCAGTTTACGGATTTGTTCACTAAAAATCGATACTTTCCATAAGAGCACTGTACTGGAATTGATTTGTTGTTTGTACACTGAAAACTTTGCAATGGTTTCCTCGGAAGGTGAAATATTAGGTCTATTTCTTGAAGGATTAAGTGTCAATGTACAACTGTAATCTAGGTACGAGCGAGTCAGGTTCTACTCACACACAGTTTGCATACCGACTGGTATGTTGACAGAACCAAAAAGCTCCCCATTTCAGCAAAAAATTTCCTCCTTTTGTAGGTTACCGGACATTGATTTGATAACCTATTGCCGTGGCGTTGCGTCTGTCCTCGTCCGTCTACATTTTTATCTTATTGGCCCATAAGGGCCGATAAGCTTTGTCGTGGTTTTTCGTCCGTCGTCGTTTGCCACATCATCTGTTAACATTTTTTATCTTTTTTTTCGGGCTGATAAATTTGTCCATAAGTTTGTGTGAATATGTATTGGGTCAATACCACCAGACTGTTTTTTTTTCATTTTTTTTATTGAATCGATTATGCAGATTTGGCGACCATTTTCCGAAAGTTAAGCACGTTAAATTTACCTGTGCTTTACAATGCGGATGAATTTCTCCTAATTTTTCACTTAATATTGGGATTAGACAATATAATTAATCAATTGTGCACATATAGGAAATTATATATGCCGATTATTCTCGTAACCTTGAATTTGACCTTCGACCTAATTTTCCAGGTCACAGCACAAAATGGCTGATAAATTGTGGACATATAGGAAATGATGTATGCTGAATATTCTGATTACCTTGAATTTGACCTTTAACCTCATTTTCAACCCCAGAGCACAAAATGGCTAATATGTCGCTTATTGTATCCCCCGAACAAAGTTCGGCGGATACTATGGATTTACGATCGTCGCGCCGCCGCGTCCGCGTCCGCAGACACTTTCTTGTGAACGCGCTGCAGGTTGCAAATATGAACCGATTTTGATAATATTTTATATGGACATGTCTTATGGTGAGATCTGGACACCTATCGATTTTGGTTGCCATAGCAACCAAAATAGCCGATTGGCATAACATTTTGTGCTCAAATTAGCCTGTTTAACACACATGGGTTGTGAACGCTCTACGGGTGGGAGTTTTCAATGAATGATGATGAAATCGCACAGGCTCAATGAGAAAGACCATCACACGAAACCTGTTGTTTTTCAGAATGATCAAATAAATATTAATAAGTTTGAGAGGTTAACTTATTACGACAATTAAAATACCTACTTTGACATGTGTGATCACTCCAATAACCTGTACTATGAAAGCAAATTGCACTGGATTCTTGTTCAGAATACAGAACTGATGTTTTTGGTGAAAAAAGAACAATATTACTGAATAAGTTAACATTGGTTTTACTAGTTAAGTCTATTATTGACCACAATAAAAATAATTAAAACGAGAAACATTTATTATTGAGCTCAACAAGGTAAAGGTTTTGTCCAGTAGAGACTTCACAGGTGTAACCGAATAAGTTAACATTATTTTTACTAGTTAAGTCTATTATTGGCCACAATAAAAATAGTTAAGACAAGAAACATTTATTATTGGGCTCAACAAGGTAAAGCTTCTGTGCAGTAGAGATTTCATGGCTGTAGCCGAATAAGTTAACATCAGTTTTACTAGTTAAGTCTATTATTGACCTCAAGAAAAATAGTTAAGACAAGAAACATTTATTATTGAACTCAACAATTTAAAAGTTTTGTCCAGTAGAGATTTCATGGGTGTAACCGGATAAGTTAACATTATTTTTACCAGTAAAGTCAATTTTTACTTCGAATTTCAACTTGGAACCAAGTTTGGCACATATTATGAATTAAATATAATTTATGGTGAAAAGATCGATCTGGCTCCAATTTCGTCATCTTGAAATGCAGTTTTGGTAAACTTTTACTTGAATTTCAGCTTGAAACCAAGTTTGGCACATATTATGAATTAAAATTTAAATTATGGTGAAAAGTTGATCTGGCTCCAATTTCGTCATCTTGAAATGTAGTTTTGGTCAACTTTTACTTTGAATTTCAACTTGGAACATAGTATGAGTTGTTTGGCACATAGTATGAGTTGAAATATAATTTACAGTGAAAAGTTCGATCTGGCTCCAATTTAGTCATCTCGCAACTTAGTTGCGAACCAAGTTTGTCAAATATTCTGAGTTGAAATATAGCTTTAGGTGAAAACTTTTATCTGGCTGTAATATGTTATTTTTTTCGAACATGTCGAAATGGAAATTCGAATGCAGTGATTTTAGTGGTGATCTTGAATTCGACCTTCAATAAGTCTGAAAGGTTTCACACTCACAATGTACATCAGCGATATATTTGGGGCAACAGGGATGATAGGGCTACGGGGGATACACCCAAGCGGTCGTAGGCGACCGGAAGCGTCTAGTTATTTACTTGTCAGCTTGGGAATCAATTGTGGACATATAAGAAATAATATATACATGTACTGAATATTCTTGTGACTTTGGATATGACCTTTGATCTCATTTTCAAGGTCAGAGCACGAAATGGTGCATATCTCACTTGTTGTCAACTTTATAGCTCACAAATCAATTGGGTATATGAAGGAAACGATATGCTCAATATACTTGTAACCTTGAAGTTACCGACCATCGATCCATCACCTACTGGCTAGCGGGTAAGCTACAGGTCCCTTGGGCCTATGTTTTATTTTTGTGATTTTTCCCAAAATGGCGGCCATTCTCGGCGAAAATCCACATGTTTGGAATTTTGCGGGCCGTTTAATCAAAATCTGTTGAGTAACTTTCTTTCTTACTAATGCATAACACTCCTCTGTGACATATATACCCCTGTCATGTGTGTAAGTTTCGTTGTTCGTGAATCGCTCGGAATGGGCCTATCTTTGCCCAAACTCGGCCCAAATCACACTTTCTCATGTTATTTCTCTTATGCTTTATAATGCGACACTGTATGACTGATATCTTACTTAATATTGAGATAAGAGACTAGGAATCAATTGTGTACATATAGGAAATCATATATGATGAAGATTATCCTGACCTTGAATTTGACCTCTGACCTGATTTTCAAGGTCACAGGACAGAATGGCTAATATCTAATTTATTATCGCCTTCACAGCTTAGGAATCAATTGTGAACATATAGGAAATGAAAAATTCTGAATATTGTGATGACATTTGATTGGACCTTAGACCTAATTTTCAAGGTCACAGGACAAAATAGCTAATATCTTACTTATTATTAGGGCATTTCGGCACGAAATGTCTTTATGGTTTTGTCAGAATTTTTTTTTCTTTGTTTTTCTTTATTTTATTTTATTTTATTTTTTTCTCACTTTTTGGTTTCCGGACATTAACTCAATCAGCTCGACACCCGTATATATAAGGGTTTGACGTCTTGACGTTGGGGCCGCTGCCCGTATATTTACGGGTTGGGTAAACTACAGTTGAATACTTTTAACCATGTCTGTATTTTGTGCAGATGCGGATTTAAATTTGCAATAAAATATTTATCTAAGAATTTATATGGCTACAAATATTTGAGGAAATTTCTCAATAATCACGCTTCAAAAGTTGGCTGAACCACATGGCTGAACCGTCGCGCTATCGCACCCAGTATTCTTTGAAAGAGGCAGTAGAGCTTGTTCAAGAAGACGGCAGTGACATCGAAGACGCATCCAGCAGCGATGACGACTGGTTGAGTGCAGGTAAAATATGGGCAATGTAAATATTCCCCCGACGTGCTTGTGAGCTGGCGAGAGGTATTATCTTTGTGCACGTTATGACAGGCCTTGCGTGTGCGTGACATACACGGAAATATATCACTGTCTAGATATTTGATACAGAGATACATTTGGTAAGGGATTAAAAGCTGTAGATTGTAGATTAATCACAGCAAGAATAGTATTGTACAAAAGCCAAAATGAAGGGGCATAGACAACATGCCGGGATTTGGGATTTGGATTATCGATATGCATGCAATTTCAGTGGTATTTGAACTGGTGTAGGTTGCTATGCAGGATGCTGACACCTGAAAACATGTAGTAAATATTTGATTATAGTCAGAAATAATAATGTTGTAAAAGGTGTAAAGATGTATAATTCACCAGTAAATATATCTATTATCATAATAATAGATCTAGATAGATCATTCATGTTCTGATTTTTGCGAGAGTTTTTTGTTTTGAGTATGTTCAATGGCCCCTGATCTAGTGTGTATGTATTTATCTCTGGGGCTACAAAATATTGAGTTTAGAGACTAGGAATCAATTGTGGACATATAGGAAATGATATATGCTGAATATTCTCGTGACCTTGAATTTGACCTCTGACCTCAGTTTCAAGGTCAGAGCACAAAATGGCTTATATCTCGCTTATTATCGACTCTACAGCTTAGGAATCAATTGTGGACATATAGGAAATAATATATGCTGAATATTTGTATGACCTTGAATTTGACCGCTGACCTCAGTTTCAAGGTCAGAGCACAAAATGGCTTATATCTCGCTTATTATCGACTCTACAGCTTAGGAATCAATTGTGGACATATAGGAAATGATATATGCTGAATATTCTGATGACCTTGTATTTGACCTTCGACCTCATTTTCAAGGTCACAGGACAAAATGGCTAATATCTCGCTGGTTATCGACTTTACAGCTTAGCAATCAATTATCATGATTATGAACATATAGGAAATGATATATGCAGATTATTGTCATGACCTTGAATTTGACCTTTGACCTCATTTTCAAGGTCACAGGACAAAATGGCTAATATCTCACTTATTATCGATTTTACAGCTTAGGAATCAATTGTGGACCTCATTTTCAAGGTCACAGGACAAACTGGCTCATATCTTGCTCCTCTATTGACTGTATGGCTTGGGAATCAATTGTGGACATGATATAGAAAATGATATGCATTGAATATTTTGATGACTTGAATTCGACCTTTGCCCCTTCATTTTCAAGGCCACAGCACAAAATTGCTAATATCTCCCTGATTATTGAATTTACAGCTTAGCAATCAACTGTGGACATGATATATGCTTAATGTTATATATGCTGAATATTCTCTTGACCTTGAATTCAACCAGTGACCTGGCTAACATCTAAAATATTAAACATTGTCCGGTAACCTATCTTCGGCCCTTGGCCTAATTTTTCTCTTTTCAGATGATTCACCATTTAGTGAAGATGAGAGTGTTCATGTTGGAAATGATGACAGGAACTCAAGTGAATCGGAAGTAAGTCGATGTAAGATAGATGAATTACTGGCCACTGTCGAGTATCATGTGATATTATATATTTGTAATTCTTTACATACCAGTTCATTACAATGATATATTTATTGTACAGTCTGCAAATCAACTTGAAGACAAAAATAGTGGGAAAAAATATAAAAAAAACTGTGGACTCATATAATGTATTGGAAAACTGCATGTTTCCTACCTGTATTTGATACATAGTTTCTATATGCTGCAGACATTATGATTTGGAACTGGAAAGTTCCTGGATGTCATTTATACAAATGTATGTTTTTATTGATTCATTTATAGGACACTGCTGATGGTGCTGATTCTCCATTGGATTCCGACGCGGCAGCTGGCTGGACCTCCAACTTTGATGGGCACCCAGACCTGATGCCATTCACTGGATTGTCGGGTGTCCAGGCTCAGATCCAGCAGGACGCCTCTCCACCAGATGTCTTCAGCCTCTTTTTCACCAAAGAGCTGTTGAAGAAAATAAACCCCGAAACCAACGGGTAGATGCTATGCTGGAAGGTGACAGTTACGAGGATTATAAATATATATAAATTTATTCTGGTCTTTTTTACATCACTGGTATTTTTGTAACCTGAGCCATACATGTGCTAGGGCCTACTTCGCTTTTTCTTATGACTGCAAGTTTTTTTTCCAGTTATGCTGCTTCGAACATCCTGCGTGCGAGGAGGGCTGGGCCGACACGACGGAAGAGCATCTTTACTCTGTGGCGACCCTGCACATTGCGGGAACTGCACAAATTCTTTGAAATCATCTTCCACGTGTGCCTGGTCAAGAAGCCACGACTGAAGGACTACTGGTCAAATCACCCTGTCATGCATACCACCTTCGCCATGCACCTGATGACCAGGGATTGGTTCCTCGCCATCCTCTCCTTCCTTCATCTCGATGACAATTCTCTGGACGACCAAACAGACAAACTGTTCAAGGTGCGCCCTGTTCTGGATACCTTCATACAAGCATTCCAATCCGTGTACAGGCCAGAACAGAAGATTGCGATTGATGAGTGCATTTGTCCTTATCGTGGTCAGATCGGCTTCAAACAGTACATCCCAAACAAGCCACACAAATGGGGAATCAAGATCTATGCTTTGTGTGAGAGCCGATCCGGCTATCTGTGGAACTTTGAAGTCTACTCGGGTACCCCAGGGTTGAGCAACAGCCCCACGAGTGTAGTTCTCTGTCTGTCCGATGCACTCCGCGGAAGCGGATACATTCTCTACACAGACAACTACTACACTTGTCCTGATTTGAGTGAGCAACTCCACGATGCAGGGACCATGTCAGTCGGTGTAGTACGCTCCAACCGCCGAGGACTCCCAGCCACTCTGATGAAGGAGAAACTCAAGAAAGGGCAAGTTATCTTCAAGCGTAAGGTGAAAATGCTAGTCGTGAGGTGGAGGGACAAGCGGGACGTGGCCATCCTGAGCACGATCCATGGTCCGGACATGGTGCAGGTGCAGTCGCGAGCACAAGTGAAACAGAAACCAGCAGCTGTGCCCGACTACACTAAACACATGGCAAGTTTGATCAGGTAGTGTACATGTACTTGATATCACAGAAGACATACTATTTATTTGCAAATTTTCACCACGATTGTTGTTGCCAACTATAATTTGTTGAAATAAAGGAGTTCTGTAACTATTATTTGAATGTTTTTCTGCTATATATTCATAGAAATAATACCTAAGCTCTTCCATTTTTTTAGCTACAACTTATATGCTCTTCCAGCGAAAAACCATCAAGTGGTGGAAGAAATTGTTCTTCCATCTGCTAACAGTGGCTGCTGTAAATGCCTCCATCATCCACAACAAGCACCAGGAGGCAGGGGGACGTCAGCGGTGGGACTTGGAGAAGTTTTTCAAGGTTCTGGCTCAGGACTGGGTTGACTCTGCTGGTGTCCGGGAATACCAGGAGAACCAGGCTGATCAGGCAGCTGCTGATGCCACAGAGGCAGCCAGACTCAGTGGTAAGCAGATTTTTGTATATGTACTTGAAAGTTGGACCCTAAATTTCCCAATAAATGTTACTGTTGCCAATACTACTACGTCATTGATTGATCAATGGTACTCAATGTTAGACATAATAATATGGCTACTGATAATCTGTTATATGTCCGTCTCAATATTTTTCTGTATGACTGTCATAGTTTTACAGCAGGAATAAATTATATTTTGATTATATTCCGTGCAGGACGACACATGTCCCTGGAATTCATCCCACCGACAGCCAAGAAGGCAAGGCCACAGAGGGAGTGTGTCGTTTGCAAGGCAAAGAGCCGTCGCCAGGGTCTCGGTCCATCAGCACAGAACAGGAAGCGGTCGGAAACCACCTACTGGTGCAGAGACTGTGGCAAGGCCCTGTGTCCTGTTCCTTGTTTCCAGGAATTCCACACCAAACTCGATTTCTCTCCTTAAGGTTCGAGTATTAGTATCAGTACTGAATTGGTTCAGTAAAAAGAATTCATGGTTAGATATTTTTCTGTGAAAAGATTTAGTGCGGATCTGCAACTAACAGTCGATGTGGTACTATTGAGCATAAGATAAGTGTTTGTAACTGTTAGTAAATGTACAGAAACGTTTTGCACTTGTATGTCAGTATTGGTCTTGCAATTGTACTACTTGTATTGTATGGAGTTTTGGTTTATATGGTAGTATTTTTGCCAGTTTGTTGTTCTGTTTTATATTTTGAATTGGTCAACCAGAAATGTATTATGCTCCTCGAAAGGTTGAATTGTTATTTTATGTCGTGGGATAGTTACTGTCATATTTGCGTTGTAGTCTTTAACAAATTGTCTGCATGGAATCATATTGGTGCTTCTCCAATTGCTCGGTTTGTAATTTTGATTTTGTAAATGTCTTGGTGATCAGTATTTATTTGGTGAAGGCTATTTCACTTGATCTCCTGTAGTATCAGCCCTTTTATTGTTTGATTAGTCTGATGTAAACAGGAATATAAACATTGTTCCTGGAAGGAATGTGTGCCAAAAAATACCATAGATAAATTGTGACACGCAAAAACAAAATATGAACCTGTCCTGCAGCCTGCCATTTATGTTCCAATGTTTCGGTATGTGTATGGGTAATATAGTTTTAGCGAGTCACTATTTGTATATGTGGTGCCTATTGATATTCGATCTAAGTTATGGCAGAACTATATTGTGTTGTGTTTCATGTTAATTTCTCATATATATATAGGTATATCGGTTTACAAAATTTGTTTGAAGTATATGCACTTATTTGAGCTTCTATCCGAAAAAAATGTGTACATGTAATATTTTTGGCACTTGAATTGTTGTCAAATACTGCAGAAAGGCTCTGCTGGATGTAAGTGATTGCCATGGTAACAACAACTGAGAGAATATTGCTTGTTCACACATATTACTCTGTGTTTTATTTAGTAGTTCCACTTTATTATGTAATCAGTTGGAGACACTGACTGATCCGATGTGTCGGAGCTACTGACATGTGACCGCTGTGTGTAATAGGCCAAAGTTGAATGGTACCGAACATACTGCTAAAATGTTTACGTTTTTATGTAGTCACTGTATTACTTTCTTCAAGTTATATTAGAACTCTATTGAGTTGTTTGTTGCAAATATTTATCATGTGTTAATATTATCTTTATATTTATATTGTTGTAGTACATTTTCGGAATGTACGATGATCTCGGAATTTTGTATTGTTTTGTGCTTTTCGACATTCCTTGGCTCACTGTTGCTAGAATATCATTGGTTGCCATGTTGACACTAATTATGCAAATTTAATTTTTGATGAGGAAATACCTCTTTTTGCAAATTGTTTAATTTTAACATTATGACTACCCACATGAATGGATTGCATGCATTGTAGTTTGAAATTTTTGTTATGTTTCGTGGATCCAGAAATTTCAGCATTTTAGGTCATTCGGCAATTGACTTGTGGACAGAATACAAATCTGAACCTCTATTTTGTGGCGTTTCATGAGTTGATGATGAATGGAGAAGCAGTGTGAAAATAATATCAAGTGAATCAAATGTCATATTTAAGGACAGAATGAAAAATGTGACTTTTGTATGATTGTCTTGTCAAAATCAGAGTTTTTTTCAATATTTCGGTAACTAATGGAAATGTGTAACCTAGCAACGTTGGTTACCATAGCAACAAAAGAGACCAATAGTTCAGAATGGTTCATATTGTTTCTTGGTCATCTAAGATCAAAAATTGTGCATAAGTTTCCTGAATGAGTGTTGCTTTTATTGATATATGGAGCTTTGAAGATGCTAAAAATTGTGAGGCCTCAACGTAAGTCTGAGCCTACAATCTGGAGGGCTGATTGAGTTAACTCGAGAACGCCTTGATGAATCTTCGAGAAATTTTCATCAGTTATCACATATATTACATAGATGAACCCTATTGTTTTGGAGCCGGCTTTGGGGTCCTGTTTCCGGGAGGATGAATTTTGTGTCAAATGGTTTCCGGATGATAACTCAAAAAGTACTTGTGCTACCATTCTGAAACTTGACATATATGTTGATATAGTGTCACAAAGGAACCATATTGATTATGGGGTCAATCCCTCAAATGACTTTTGATCCAAGGGCCGAAAACTATTTTAGTTAGTCATCCTTGAGGCTCATTGCATATCTCAGAAACGGTGCATCATAGAGCGAAACATATTTTCGGACTCGTGACACTAGACAAACATGTCTTGGGGGTATTTGGGTGAACTTGGCCCTGGGCCAAATTTTTTCTTGCTGAGTCTGCGTTTTCCATTTTCGGCCACATCTCAGAAACGGTGCGTCGTAGCGAAACGGAGTTCATTTTCGGACTCGTGACACTAGACAAACATCTCAGGTGTGTTTGGTGAACTTGGCCCTGGGCCAAATTTTTTTTTTGTTGAGTCGGCGATTCCATTTTCGCCCATATCTTGGAAACGGTGTGCGTAGAGCGAAACAGACGTTATTTTCAGACTCGTAACACTAGACAAACATGCCTTAGGGGTATGTTGGGTGAACTTCGGCCAAATCTCGGAAACAGTGCGCCGTAGAGCAAAACAGACGTTAGTTCCCGACTCGTCACACCAGACAAATTGTCTTAGGGATATGTTGGGTGAACTTGGTCCTGGGCCAATTTTTTTTCTGCTGAGTCGGCATTTTTCATTTTCGGCCATATCTCGAAAACAGTGCGTTGTAGAGCGAAACGGACGTTATTTTCGGACTCGTCACACTGGACAAACTTGTCTTAGGGGTATGTTGGGTACCGAGTCGGCCGAGTCGGCAATTTTCATTTTCGGCCATATCTCGTTTATTTTCATTTATATCTCAGAAACCGTCGTCTTAGAGTGAAATGGATGTATCTACATAATCGTTCTGGTTGCAGAATTGTCAGTAATTAACAGTTCACCTGTGATTGTGTTATGTATCGAAATGCCCCAAGGCCTCCAAGCCTTTATGTCTAGTTGACTTTACAGCTTAGGAATCATTTGTGAACATATGGAAAATGATATATAAAGATTATTCCCATGACTTTGAATTTGACCTTCGTCCTAAATTTCAAGGTCACAGGACAAAGTGGCTAATATCTTGCTTATTATCGACATTCCAACTTAGGAATCAATTATGAACATATAGGAAATGATGTAGAGATTATTCTCATGATTTTGGATTTGACCTCTGACCTAAATTTCAACGTCACATGACAAAATGACTAATACCTCGCTTATTATCGACTTCACAGCTTAGGAATCCATTGTGGACATACGGAAAATGATATACACTGAAAATTTTGAAGTAGGACCGAACGGATATTATTTACGAACTTGTGACACTAGACAAACATGTCTTGAGGGGAGTATTTTGGGTGAACTAGGCCCTAGGCCAAATGTTTTCAGATCACCAGACCTTTGGTCCGATAACCTATTGCCATGATATAGGCTGAATATTCTCGTGACCTTCAATTGACCAATGACCTTATTCTCAAGGTCATGGGACAAAAAGCTATCATTCAATATACACATAATGTAGTCCGGTGACCTTCTTCAGCCATCAGGCTAATTTTTTTAGCTTACCGGCCCATTTGGACAATAACCTATTGTCGTGGTTTTTCGTGCGTCCGGCATCCGTCGTACCTCCATTGTTGTCCGGGTCTGTAATTTTTTTTTTTACTTTAGGATTTCCCCCATAAATTTATTGGAACATACCTAGGGCCAGTATGTGGAGACTTTTAAAAAAAATTTTTCGATTGAATCGTTTGTGCTGATTTGGTGACCATTTTTTACAAAAAATTGTCAATTTTGGACTTTGGTGGCCATTTTCCCAGCAAACTCTGTGATCAGTTTGAGATTATTGTTTCAAAACATTCCTCTCATATACCTCTGTGATGTGTACAGGTTTCGTTGCCCTTAGATCGCCAGTCTGCGTGTGGTGGTTATTTCGATTTTTTTGATGGGTTGACGATAAAAAAAATTTTGTCCGAATTTGAGTCACTATTCGTTTTGAGCCATTTCCAGCAAAAACAATTTTTTTTCTTTGGCCATTGAAAATTTGTTTGGACATAGAAAATTTCACCCAATTTTCCCTTGATAATGAGAGCTGTGGCTAGTAAGCTCATGGAAAACTTTAAAATAGAGCCAAGTATTGGAACATTCAAATGGGAGATCATATATTGCGTTTCGAATCATGACCTTGAATATGACCTTCAATGACCTTGGGAGGTCATAATGACCTTTTTTGTCAAAAAAAAATTTGATGAATTTTGTCTTTTTTTGTGGCCATCTTGTGAAAAACTGTCTGATCAGTTTTAAAATTTTTCTTTTAATAATTTTTTTTAAAAATCGTTTTTCTGCTTGTGGCGGCCATTTTGATTTTTTGATGGGCCGGCAAAAATTTTGGTCTCAAGTCAAGTCACTATTCGTTTTGAGCCATTTCCAGCAAAAAAAAAATTTTTTTTTTTTGGCCATTGAAATTTTTTTTGGACTTTGAAAATTTCACCCAATTTTTCTTCATAATGGGAGCTGTGCAGAGTAAACTCATAGGAGACTTCAAAATAGAGCCTAAGTATTGGCACATTCAAATGGGAAATCATATATTGCGCTTTTGAGTGATGACCTCGAATTTGACCTTCAATGACCTTGAAAGGTCAAAACGACCTTTTTGTCGAAAAAAGGCCAATTTTGGACTTTGATGGCCATTTTCTCAAGAACTGTCTGATCAGTTTTGAGATTTTTGTTTTAAAACATTTCCCTCGTGTACCTCTATGACGTGTGAAAGTTTCGTTGCCCTTGACTAGCTGGTCTGCGTTTGGCGGCCATTTTGATTTTTTGAGGGGTCGGCGAAAAAACATTTTTTTGGTCCGAAATCAAGTCACTATTTCCAGCAATTTTTCCATGACGTGTATAAGTTTTGTTGCCCTTGAATCGCACATTCGCGTGTGGCGGCCATATCAACTTTTGACGGGTCGGTGAAAAAAATTTCTTCTGTCTTGATTCAAGTCACTATTCGTTTTGAGCCATTTCAGCAAAAAAAAAAATTTTTTTTTTTGGCCATTGAAAATTTCTTGGGACTTTTTCACCCAATGTTTCCTTCATAATTGCAGCTGTGCGGAGTAAACTCATAGAACACTTCAAGATAGAGCCTGAGTATTGGCACATTCAAATGGGAAATCATATATTGAGTTTAAGTGATGACCCTGAATTTGACCTTCTATGAACTTGGAAGGTCAAAACGATCTTTTTTTGTCGAAAAAATGATGAATTTTGTCTTTTGTGGCCATTTTCTCTAATTCTATTCAGACCGTTTTTCTCAAAAACATGTATAAGGTTCTCAATGAATTTTGTCTTTGGTGGCCATTTTCTCTAAATCAATTCAGACAGTTTTTCTTGAAATCATGTATAAGATTCTCCTTATGTACCTTTGTGATGTGTAATTTGATTTCGTATTATAGTCCATACAGAAAATGTGTTTACAGCAACATTTACGGACATGTTTTGACAATAGAGTTTAATATCAGTGTAACAATTTATGTGTTGGAAAATCAGTACTTTGCATTTCTCATGATTGCCGGTAAGCTACAGCACCCTCAGTGCTATGTTTCTTGCTGTGAGACAGACATCAACTTGCACGTACATACCGTATATATATACCGAACAACTTATGTCACGCATACCAGTTCTTATCATCACTTTTATTTTACTTGCAGATCTGATGTTCCCCTGGCTCTTGAAGTTCGCTATATCCGGGTACCTAAATCGCTTGGTACTTGGAGCTTAACACCTCTTAGAAACACTTAAGAGGTGGAGTGGCTAACTCTGTTGGTCCCGGTTATACTTCCGCAAAAAGTATTGCTAAAGATCAAAGCCAAAGACAAACACCAAAGTTGTAGAGAAGAGCTCTCCCTAATAAAAGGCAAAACTGTAAAGTTGATACCTGCTTTGCTCAGAGCAGAAGAAAATCAAAGCGAAGAATAGCTTCAAACTAGTTGCACTACGCTATGGGTCATTCGAAGAAAAAAAGTGCTGCTCAAAAACGAAAGGCAAACAAAGAGAGAATGCAAACAAAGCGTGCACTTGAAACAACAGCAGAACGCAATAAACGCTTAGAAAAAGTGAGAAATGCTGTCAGTCTTAAAAGAAAAAACGAAAGTGCCTCGGAGCACAACGAACGAGCAGCAAAGGTGAAGAAAATGGTCTCTTACAAAAGAAGAAATGAAACACCAGTTGAACACAAAAATCGCACAGCTAAAGTAAGACAGACAGTTACAAATAAGAGAGAAAATGAAACGGAAAAAGAGCACGAAAGACGCATAGCTAAAGTGAAACAGACAGTCTTAACTAGGAGAAAAAATGAAACTGAAGAAGAACACAAAAGACGCATAGCTAAAGTAAAACAGACAGTCTCAATTAGGAGAAAAAATGAAACAAAAGAAGAGCACAAAAGCCGCATAGATAAGATGAAGCAGAGAGCCACAACTAGGAGAGGAAATGAAACGGAAGAAGAGCACACAAAACGCATAGCGAATGTGAAACAGACAGTCTCAACTAAAAGAAAAAACGAATCCCCACAAAGTGAAACTGCTCGAAAATCAAAAGTCAAAGTTGGCATGAGAACTTTGCGCTCAAAAAAAAAGTTGGTAATTCCGAGTGAATCAACTGTTGTGAATAGCTTCCTCGGAAAAGTTAAAGATGCTTGTAACTATGTTTGCTGTTCATGTCATCGGCTAATGTACAGGATAACAGTTGTGAGACTTGTTGACACACAATATCTAAAAACACCTGAACAGGTATTGTCGGACGTTCTTAGTCACAGATTAAAATCTATTGATGGTAAAGAATGGATATGCAAAACATGCCATTATTCACTGAAACGAGGGAAAATGCCAGCACAGTCAAAAGCCAACAAGCTAACTTTAACGGAATTGCCACCAGAACTTAAAAATCTTAACAGTTTGGAGCTACGGCTGATTTGCAAACGTATTCCCTTCATGAAATTGGTGGGACTCCCAAGAGGTAGACAACATGGCATTCACGGTCCTGCTGTAAACGTCCCATCAAAGGTGGATACAGTGTGTACGTTGTTTCCGCGGTTACCATCTGAAAGTCAGTTGATACCTCTGAAATTCAAACGGAAGAGAAAGTACAAGTCACATTATATGTACGACTATATTGATCCGCAGAGAGTATTGCGTGCTCTGAAGCGGCTAAAAACTGATAATGATCACTACAGAGATATACAAGTGAACGATGATTGGGAAAACGATGCCAAACGTGACAACCCCGAAATGTGGAATGCCATGACTGCAAAATATCATGATGCAGGACAGGAACAAAGTTTGCCAGAAAATACAAAAGCTGTCAACAGCGCTCTAAGTTCCCTAAATGTAAATGGTGAACAATCCATTTCGAAAATGGTAACCAGCAATGAAAACATAACTGAAATTGCTAAAAACAGACAAATGGAAATAATCAATGTACCAGATGATGGCAATTGTATGTTTAGCTCCGTGTGCCATCAGTTAAAGCGCATTGGGTTAGCCGATATGACACAGAAAAATTTACGAGTAGTTATAGCTAAATTCATGTCTGAACATCCAGAATGGTATCGGGACTTCGTGTGTGCGAGGGTACCGGTAGATAATTCTTGTTCCACTGAAAATGCTGACACTGAACAACCTAATGAATGTGACCGTGCTATTGAAAAAATAAGTGACGCACAGTCTCGAACTGAAATTCGATGGATACAATATTTAGATGGGCTTGAGTGTGATCAATGGGGTGAACACATTTGCTTTCAAGCAATTGCTGACTACTTCTCAGTCGAAATCAAGATCCACCAGACTGGATATGATGAACCAACAATAGTGCAGTCGAGAAATGTTGCCAGTAACTGCTTTGATTTGGGACTCCTTGGTCAAAGCCATTATGTCATATTTGTTCCCTCAAAAAGTATAAATGAGCTTGAAACGCTAATGGTAGCTGAGAAACAGAAAACGTCAAAATCAAACGAAAACGAGCTAGTAAGTAGTGAAGATGAGGAATCGGATGGAGAAATGTTGGAAAATGATGAGTTGGCTTTTGAAAATGCAATAGCTTCTCGGGGATTGCCATTTGAAACCAGTCTCATAAACGATAATGCTGAGTTTGAAAAGGCTACACTGAACATTGCTCCTGCAGAAAACGAGAAACCGATTCCTCTTCTAAGCGACCCACACTTTGAGGAGTTATCAAATCCTGACAAATATCCAGATGGGAGAAATGCCTTGACAACCGATCGAGATATTTCAATAACGCCAAGGAAATTCTTCAACCAGAGGTTACTTGATCGAGATGGAAGGTTTTCACAGTCTGTAGAATATTTGCTAAGTGCACAGTATGCAGTGGAAAACAAACAGATTCATGGTGATATTAACCATTTCATATACCGGAGATGTTCTGGGAAAGAATTTCAAGGACAAAGATTGAATGCTGGGTTGATAAAGAACTCTAGTAAAATGAATGATATGCTCAAGGCTGATGTTGCTTACAAAATCCTGAAAAACGTACGAGGGACACCGGGTTATTTCCAAAGTTTGTTGTATGATGTTTTGGCGATGATTCGGCAGTTTGGTTTGCCTACCTTCTTTCTCACTTTGTCTTGTGCGGATATGCAGTGGCCAGATATCATACAAACAATTGCAAGACAGTATAACACAATATTGACTGATGAGGACGTTGCCAATTTATCGTACAAAGAGAAATGTGAATGGTTGAGGCGTAACCCAGTAACAGCTGCAAGGCAATTTCAATATCGACTGGAGCTCTTGTTCAAAGATGTTTTGAAGTCTAATGCTCATCCGATTGGAGAACTGGTACACTATGTTATCAGGATTGAATTTCAAGCCCGTGGTTCTCCTCATGCTCACACTTTACTGTGGATTAAAGATGCACCTAAGATTGACGTTGACTCCGATGAAGAAATGTGTGACTTCATCGACAAATATATACAATGTGAACTGCCAGATGATGATGAAGAGCTTGCAGAGTTAGTAAAAAAGGTACAAAGTCACCGTCATTCGTCTTACTGCAAAAAGAAAGGTTCTTGTCGCTTTGGTTTTCCTAAACCTCCAAGTGCAAAGACCGTAATTGCCAGAGAACCTGAAAGTGGGGAGACTTGTAACCAGAGGAAAGATTCCGCAAGAGACATCCTAGAGCCAGTCCACACTTTAATGAACGAAATCGACTATGATGACAATACTTCATTACAAGATCTGTGCGCGCAGGCAGGCATTACAGAAGAACAATATATGACGGCATTGGCGGTGTCCCAAAAGGGTGCAAATGTAGTTTTGAGAAGGAATCCAAAGGAACAAAGTATAAATCCATATAATCGAACACTGATGAAAGCGTGGAAAGCTAATCTTGATATCCAAATGATTTTGGATCCTTGGGCATGTGTTGCTTACATCGCAAACTATCTGACGAAGGACGAAACTGGAATGGGCGAACTATTGAAGCAGGCTTGCAGAGAGTACCAAGATAAAGATGTGCAAACTATGCTCAGACATGTAGGTTCAACATTCTTGAATCGTAGAGAACTTAGCGCTCAAGAAGCTGCATATAGAATACTATCAATGCCGTTGAAAAAATTGAGTCGAAAAGTTGTTTTTGTCAGCACAGATCCTGAAAACCAAAGAGTGGCAGTGCTGAAGACTAAAGAACAATTGAAAGATGCAGATGATTGTGAAGAGGATGTCTTCCAAAGTAACGTCATAGATAGATATATTCGGAGACCTGACACGTTGGAGAATATGTGTTTAGCCGAATTTGCCGCAAACTATGCTGTGAGCTACAATGAGAACACAGAAAGAGATGACAGTGTTCCTCTTGTACTGCAAGCTGATGATGATGAGACTGAGAATGTTAGAAGAGCGAATTACCCAGACAAAATAACATTGAAAGATGGGAGTAAAGTCATGCATAAAAGAAAACAAGAGGCTGTTATAAGATTCAGGAAAGTTAACAAAGATAAGGAACCATCAGTATATTTCCGTTCAAAATTGATGTTGTATGCCCCATGGAGAGTTGAGGACCGAGATTTACTGGGTGATTTTGACACTTACGCTGACCACTATCACAATGTACTTGAAACTGTCCTTGCAAATGAAAGGTTGTATTCTTCAGATGTTGCTGACATAGAGCAAGCCATGGAAGATAACGAGCTCAATGGTATACCTGAGCATATATGGGCTAACTTAGCTCCTGGCAATGAACATGTTGAGAGGCAGGATCGGAATGAACCCGTTGAGGTCAATATTGATATAGAGGATGAAGATTTGGCAGCAAATGCGGCGTTGTTTGAAAATCCAACATGCCCGCCAACATCTGATGTAGCACTCCGTTATGATAAAGAGAAAAATCATAAAGACTTGTCACCAAAAGAAATTAGAAGTATGATGCGCAGTCTGAATGAGAAACAAAAACAAGTTGTCATGTACCACAGAAACTGGTGCAAAGAAGCAATTGTAGCGGTGCGAGCGGGAAAGAACATGAAACCATACAGACTGTTCCTGAGTGGACCTGGTGGTGTTGGTAAAAGTCATGTCATCAAACTCATACATGCAGAAACAAGGAGGTTATTACGCTTGACACGGAAAATAAAGCCTACAGATATAGTGATATTGCTGTTAGCACCAACAGGTGTTGCAGCGTTCAGTATAGATGGCATGACAGTTCATTCAGCACTACTTTTGAGAACATCTAAATATGGAAACAACACCGACAGTCTGAATTTCGAAAAGCTCAACACTCTTCGTGCTAATCTAGAGAACGTGCGAGTGATTGTCATAGATGAAATATCCATGGTTGGTTCGGACATGTTACTGAACATCCATAAAAGACTCTGTGAAATTACAGGTAACACGGGCGACGATGTACTGTTTGGTAACCTATGTGTACTCGCAGTTGGAGACCTGTATCAATTACCACCAGTACGTCAGTCACATATCTACAGTCCCTATAAAACTGCTTTAGCTAACTTGAGTGGATCACTCTGGAAAGATCATTTTATGTTACATGAACTAGATGAAGTGATGAGACAACGCGGAGACGTTGCATTTGCAGAATTATTGTGTAGAGTAAGGACTGGGGACTTCACAGAAGAGGACATAGCTTTATTGCAATCTAGAAGCATTGAAGAAACCGATCCGAATTATCCGTTTGATGCTCTGCATGTTTTTGCTTATAATGCTGATGTTGATGAATGGAACAAGAGGCAATTGGAAAAGTGTGCTCCTGACATAACTGATCGCGTATCAATTCCAGCTATAGATGACGGAAAAGACAGCACAGGTCTTGTCGATTTGAGAAATGTTTGCACTGGACAAAAAAGGTCAGAAACAGCAGGGCTACACACTGTACTTGAATTGGCTGTTGGTGCACGAGTGATGCTTCTGTACAACATCGACGTGTCTGATGGACTTGTAAATGGTGTCATTGGTACAGTTACAGCCATGAAAGAAAATAGTTCTGGCAATATTGTCATCATTTTCGTTGAGTTTGACAACAAAGACGTCGGGAAACAGGCTATTGCTAAAAGTCAGTGGAAAGATGAATTTCCAAACGCAGTACCTATCAAACGCCACGAGGGTATGTACGATAAAGTTGGACGCAAAAGTACGCAAGTGGCTCGCTTACAGTTTCCGTTGACATTGTCATGGGCCGTTACCATTCACAAGTGTCAAGGACTCACATTAGACAAAATTGTTGTTAGTATGAAAGGGGCTAAAAAATTCGGTCATGGACAAGCATACGTTGCCTTCAGCAGGGTAAAAAATGTACAAAACTTGTACATTACAGATTTTGATCCTGTCGGTATTCGTGTCAATAAAAAAGTAATGCCAGTGATGGATGAGATGCGGGGCAAAGTGTTACCACCTCTCTGTAGCCCACTTTTAGAGCAATCTGATAAATCGAGCTGGTTCACAATTGGTCATCTGAATATTCGATACTTTTTGGAAAAAATCAAGGATCTTTGTGAGACGGGACAAAATTTATATTCACACGTGGATATTATGTGTTTTACAGAAACTTACCTGTCAGATAAGGATAATATTGAACAATTCCTTGAACAGTACAACTACAACGCATCCAGTAGAAATGTGAAAGGTGATCGTCATGGGACAGGTGAACATGGTATTTTGATATGTACGGCTAAATGGATGAACACAGAGGAACTCCTGTACAAAGTCGAAGGATTAGAGTCCCATGTAGTATTGGTGACAAACCTGAATGCTCGTTTTATTATTGCGGTCGTGTACAAAACTCCATCGACACCAATGATGACGTTTGTAAAGCTTCTAGAATCTCTCCTACAGATGTTTCCGCCGAGTGTTCCAACTGTGGTTCTTGGAGATTTCAATGACAACTTACTGGACCAACACGACTCATTATTAGTGCGCATGATAAATCATTATGGGTTTGATCAGTTAGTCAATGAACCAACTACAGATATGGGAACTCTTCTTGATCACATTTATTTCAACAAGAAGACACAAAGACCTGAAGAACAACTACTCGTTGATGTATGTGACATTTACTACTCTGATCATGATGCTGTATTTTTGACTACAAACATGATATCCCGAGGATGACCTCTGATAAAAGTTTCGAATCCAAAGTCAAATGCAAGAGAAAAAAGCGAAAAATAAGCAACCAAGATACAGCAACAGACCTTAATTGATCAGTTGACAAAACATCTGACCACTTCTTTCCCACCCCCACCCCCCTCCTCCTCCCTGCTCCCACATCGTACTAAAGAGCATTGTTGGCCCTTTTCCATTCAGTACTAGTACCTGTATACTGTTTCCCACATTCTGGTATTGTTTCCGTTTGTATGTCAAAAGTGCATGCATTTAAATGCATGGTTTAAATTAAGCGCAATTCAGCGTGATCAGTGAAATGTGAATTCTACCTTGTATTTATTTATTTATCTGTGACTGTATGCATGCATATTCGAGTAGAAAACATATAGGCCTATGTGGAACTATCAGTAATACTTGATGTTTATGCATTTGTTACAGTACATTCTATCATTATCATATACATATGAGCCTATACATACGGTTCTGATGTCAACATTTTTTTTTTAATAATTCAGCGTCTTCAATGAAAAATTCATTTTTAATTCTTTTGATGGAACACCCGAGCTCATCCAAATTCACTTGTTTGTATTTATGTATGTATGTTTGTGTGAATGTTTGTCACAATATTACATCTGTTCAAACATTTGTGTATCGAACCAATAGCATGTCAATATAATATGTGTCTATGTATGTACATACAAAATAGATGAAATTTAGAATTCATAGATAATTTCATTACGGTACTTATTGTACACTACATCAGTGGTGAACATGTCCAATGACATCGATTTTACCGTGTATTTGTGTCACTCGATTCCGAGGTGTATTTACTGTACTTGTTGTATTCGGACATATATTTAGTATACTAGCATCTTCAATATATTTGTGCATGAAATCATGCGTTAATACAATTTCACTCATGAATGAAAGTTATACAGTTTAGCTATCTAGTCTGAGATGTAACAAAAACTGTATCTGCCCGACATATCTGAATGGGCTTTACCTTATCATTTGCTTATACTAATACTTATTTGTGATGTGTGCTTACATGTGTCTAAAGATCATGCATGGAAATGTTCTAATTATATAATTTGTGTATATCCATATCTTATTGTGTTGACAGATACAGAATTGAAGAAGTGATTTTCTCGTTTCATTTCAATAATGCTATTCAACATTTGCAATGAAATATGAATTTCATTATTTGTCTGTACGACTCGAACTTCATGGATGTATGTAATAGTGCTACGTTGTATCTGGTGTTTCATGGTCTGTTATTTATATATTTTGAAACGATTTATGAATGTGTGTAAACTCGTCAGCCTAGTCGTTTTTTACTCCTTATATAACCTACCAGATTGGATGTCATATGGACTTAGATCATAAATTTAGGATAGTGTACTTACTTATTCGTATTTTGTTATTCATGCTCCATTTGTGGTTGTAACGTACATGTATGTGATCTATTACCTCCCCATTCTACATCAACACAGTTTCTGTACCATGTTAATATTTCCTTCTCAGGCGTGGCAATGAATTGTGTCCATAAGGGACCATTCATTAGTAGTAATCCAATCATTTCGTTCTTCTATCCATTCAGTGATATTTGAACTGGCATTGACTTCCCGAAACCAACCAGTCGTCGAAATATACGGGCACATGTCAAAATATTCCTTTTGAACCTTGCCTCTGGCGCGGCATTAACTTGCCCGTAAGCAACCAATCCATTCATCACCATTTCATTTTTGTTCTGCCTCTGGCGTGGCATTAATTTGCCCGTAAGCAAACCTTTATTCATCAGACATGACATGTGCCCACTTTTAAGCTGTTTCTCCTTTTATTTGACCATCACCATCAAAACAAAACTATGGTGCATGAACTTATTTAACTTCATTGACATTTTCCTACTGTATTGTATTCATTGCCACGCCTCATTTCAAACAACCCCCTTTATATACTTTATATATTTCATGGAAAGCGCTATTACTTCATGTTTATTTGGCATGAGAAAGAAATAATCAGTGATCACAATTGTAATCATTGTACACGTCACTGCCAGTCATGTATTCACATACTATATTTGATGTGAATGAATATCTCATTATTGTTCCGTTACTCTGACTACCATATAATTATATTGTATACATTTACCATCGTATTCCTTTAATATGTCATTAATCTGAATCTCTGGGTTATACTTATTTTGATATGGTAGAAATTGTATATGCTATTTCACTATAATCTATAGTGCACTAGATACAGTTCTCAATAAAGCCAAGATCTTCTCGAAAATTTCGTTTGGGAATTTTTCCTGTCGGTCAATGAGCACTCGTTGACTGACACTATTGTGCTTTAGGAAAAAGGAGGCTAGGAAAGTTATTAGAGAGTAAGTAACGAATCATGTAGCTTTTTTTGCATAACTTATTTCAATGTAAATAATATTTCAATGTGACATTGTGTATCGATATTTGAATCTTAGTTATTAGTGTGAGTGCGGATATATGAGTGTAGAAAGTTGTCAGCAGAAAGTGCTATAAACAAGCTCAAGTCCTTTCGGTTCATAACAGTTCAAGGTCAATATCCAATGGTCAAGGTCAATATTGACCTTCAGGTGAAAATCAAGTAGGTCAATAGAACTCATTATTATATGCCTAAGAAAATGCTACAATGGATTACACAAGAGTGCAATCGGTCCGATATATTGCGGTATTGACCGCCTTCATATTGACCTGCGTCGCGCATAGCAACCGACGGTCTTTTGAAGTTTACGTATTCATGCACTGGTGTAATTACGTTTTTTGGTTTTGTAGTACATGAAAATGTCCATAAAATTATTTGCTTTCAGGGTCTAAAATGGCTAGAAAATGTCAGCATTTGTAATCACATCTCTCCCGAGGGGTATGCATATCATGACGAGGCATATAATAATAAGTTAATCGACTGGATACAGTGTTTGAGGCCCTCGGTCGTGTCTGTGCCGCGGACGCACTCGCAAGCTCGTGCGTGCTACGCCCCAGACATGACCTCGGGCCTCAAACACTGTATCCAGTCAATTACCTATAAGTATCTTATGTGGATAGAAACATCAAAGTAATGTCAGACTGTAGTACTCACATAGCCTAACAACTTCTGTATTTAGACCTAAGGCCTATGACCTATAGCCTTTCCAAGCACCTAAGGTAAAAGTTGACCTCAAAGATGACCTTGACCTTGATGGAACTTGCAAAATTTCATGGTCATATGTCGAAAGTAAATGGTCAGGAATGGTTCAGTCAACATTTCGTCAAGCTTACGACCTATGGTCGCTGGTTTGTTTGTTTGTGCCCCCTCTAGCGTCCACAATTTTCTCTTGATTCCCTCCAAACTTGGTGTGCATATTCTCTAGGATGATGGTTCGCGACTGCACGTTTTTGGTGATTCTAGGTCAAAGGTCAAGGTCAAGGTCATGCAAAATGGTAAAAACACATAAGTGGCCATAACTCCGGTTCTATTCGTTATAGAGACTTCAAACCAAGTTCATATTGTAGATATACTCGAGTTCTATCTTCTGTGACCTTGACTTTGACATTTGACCTTGACCTTGAGAAGTTCGCCATGAGGTGAATGTCAAGGTCAAGTACGAAGGTCAGCGCACCATATCGAGTAGTATATCGTTGGAAAGGTCTTGATCCCCTGATTGCAGTGATACCTTATTTTCGGCGCTGCGACGTAAACTGACGTCACAATGACGTCATAAACGTTAAATTTCCGAAATTTCAAAAGGCCATAACATCGTCAATACTGTATGGAATCTCTTAAAACTTGATGTGCATATTGACAGTAATGACCTCTAGTAACTAAAGTACAAAGGTCAAAGGTCAAGGTCATCGAAATCCCAGAAAAACACGTTTCCGGTAATAACATCCATTTGAATTGTTGTAGGTTCGTGAAATTCGAACCATATCATTCAGAAGAGACATAGCAATCGAGCGTATATGACAATTTCATGATTGACCTTGAACTTGGTCAGGAAAATAAGGTCGTATGAGGAAAACTTCAAGGTCAAATTTCAAAACTAACTGAAACCTATCAAGTAGTATATCAAATGAAAGGTCTCGACTCCCTGGTACATACTTTCTCATCAGTTTTAAGATGTGACGTCTATTGACGTCACAGTGACGTCATAAACGTAATTTTTTCGAACTTTCAAATGGTCATAGTGTCCACAAACCTTGTTCGATTCTGATGGAATTATACAGGTGAAATATATGTCTTCATACACAGACAATGCACAATTTTCGTGACTCAAGGTCAAAGGTCGAGGTCAAGGTCAAGAGAAAGGTCAAAATCACATAAATGGCCATAACTTCGGAACTAATCGTCGCAGAGTTCAAACTAAGACCATATTGTGGCATATTAAAAGGCCTTTCATGAATGACCTTGAATGTGACCTTTGACCTTGACCTTGAGAGGTTCGCCACAAGTCAATATCAAGGTCGAGTACAAAGTTCAGTGCACCATATTGAATAGGATACAGTTGGAAACATCAGTGCATCATATCGAATAGGATACAGTTGGAAATTTCAAATTCATTGAAACCTGTCAAGTATCATGAGTATGCGTTCCGGCAAGTGGGTGCCCTAGGGGCTCTCGTTTGTTTGTTTGTTTGTTTGTTTGTCCGCGCGCATATCTCAAAGGAGAATGGTCCGATCAACATGAAACTTATAGGGATGAAGCGGTATCTCAGTGGCTCGGTCCTCCTCGAATCTGGTCAAAATCGGACAAAAACCGTTGCCATGGCAACGGAAAATGTAAAAATCAATAATTGACCATAACTCCGGTTCTATTCAAGATAAATTTTTCTGACTAATTTTGTATTTTTCTATGGCCAATTCCTGATCATCTGATATATGGCCCGTGGTCGTATGACCAAAACTCTCCATTATCGCCCGATGTCGAAAAATTGGGGGTCACGGTTTCTAATTTTTTTTGGCCAGCGACGTTTCAGTGCAAATGTCTGCGCTCATAACTCGAAGGCAAACGGCCCGATCGATTTGAAATTCATAGGGCAAGAGTGCTATGGTGCTGGCTCAGTCCCTTCAGAATTTTGCCAAAATCGGATGAAAACAGTTGCCATGGCAACGGAAAAAAAGAAAATCACATAATTGGCTCTAACTCCGGTTCTATTTGATATTAATTTTTCCAACTATTTTTGTATTTTTCTTTGGCCAATTCCCGATCGTTTGGTGTACGATCGATGGTCGTACGACGAAAACTCTCCATTATTGCCGGATGTCGAAAAATTGGGGATCACGATTTCGGTTATTTTTCGCCAGCGACGTTTCAGTGCAAATGTCTGCGCTCATAACTCAAAGGTAAACGGTCCGATAGATTTGAAATTTATAAGGCTGGAGTGCTATGCTAGTGGCTCAGTCCCTTTCAAATTTTGCCAAAATCGGGTGAAAACGGTTGCCATGGCAACTGAAAAAATAAAATCACATAATTGACTATAACTCCGGTTCTAATCAATATTAAATGTTCAACCTATTTTTGTATTTTTCTTTGGCCAATTCCCAATCGTATGGCGTACAACCGATGGTCTTAAGACCAAAACTCTCAATTATCGCCTAATTTTAGTGACTAAATCTGAAGGGCGAAAGTCTGCAATCTCTGATTGTCTCGTTTATATGTGCTTTATTTCTCAAAATAGGTAACTCATTGTCTAAAGTTGATTAATATTAAAAAATATAACTATCCAGACTTCAAAATGGCTGAATGTAAAATGTGTACAGTAGCTAATTATCTGAGTATGAAGCAGATTTTTCCAGATATGTCGTAACTCGTTTTTGAAACACCTCATTTTGCTGCCAAATTTAGTCCCACACTAAATGATAATTAAAAATTAGCAAGGCGTCATGATGATATATTAGGATATGTATTAAGTATTTCTACACAACACATCATCATGAAAGTAGTATGTATTGCATGAAAAGCACATATAACATATTCCTGGTAGGTGGCCAAAGTAGCCCCAGCAGGCCAAAGTAGCCCCACGTCACGGTACTGTATTAGATAGAATTTAGTTGGAATTCATATCTGGACTTTACACTGACCACTTAAGAGTCCAGATGTCTCCTACATTTTGAACCTAAACTTTTGGTGCTTAGTGTATTTCATGCATGTTCAATGTGTGTATACGTGATGTAGGTGATATTTGGAGTCCAATTGTCTTCAATTTCATGCACTATTATTTTGGAAATCAGTCTTTCCATTCGGGACTTTCAGAACCGGAACCAGAGCCTCCGCCAGATGATATGACTCTTTCTGATGATTTTGTTCGAGGTGCAGATGGATTAACAACCCTCAGTTCGCTGATCCTGCGCATGTGTAACAATGATACTCGCAAAGCCATAGAAAGACTTGAGGAAGGTAATGTATGCTTGATTATCACGTAGTCACTAGTGCGTGCTGCAACTGTATTATAATGTTCTGAAGTGCTGATACATTCAGACAAGTACAAACAAATTTATTATTACAGTTCAGTCTACTACTACAAATAGATCCATATTCTTACAAGAACATGGCAAAGGAGCATACACAATTACACATTTCACATATACATGTATAGACCTAACATTTTCCCAGCACACTTTGGAGGCATAACACCATGGAGGTTAAATACCACCGATTTCAATTTTTTTCCCGGAATCTGGGGAATATGTTCTCTGCGGTTATCCAGTCTGGAAAAAAAAATTGGAATATATCGCGAGATTTTTCATTCTCTAATTATTCCATTCTCTAATTATTCGTGTTGTATACTTTGGGTAATATGGAATTCAGTCAAACATTACAGCGCCTGGTGGACCGTAGAATACTGAGTAGACAACTCAGTTTTTACACTCAATATTTTGATATCAACCAATGGCAATACAGGTGGTTTCGTAATACATGTAGTTACAATCCCATTCCAACTGCTCACGGTCATGGGTATATATTAACCAAATGAGCAGGTTCTGTTGACCAGGACTTGGCGTCTTGATCCAAGAAACGTATCATGTGCCCTCACTTGAGCATTGAGCACAGAGTTGTGCAACCAGATCATTGGAATGCAGCAGGCAGGGTCAAGTCGAAAAGCAATTGCCCGAACATTCCAGATCAAACAAGGAGCTGTCTTCAAGATCGTGAAACGCTTGTGTCAGACCTGTTTGTCAACATTCAGGCCAATGTCGGATCATCTAAGGATAACAACAGTGAGAGAGGAATAATATCTGCCGAGACTATGTTGTTATGGGCCTATGGCAGTACGAAGTCACCTCGGCTGCATGTTGAGTAGATGCGTTTTACCAACATTCCTCTGACGAGCTGGTTGGTGAATTACTTAGTAGTTTATTCCTGTCTTGGAAACAAAATGCCCCCGTTTGCAAGAAGACGCTTCAAGGCAAACTGTGTGTTCCATGACGACAATAATCCGGACCATTGATCACGGCGTGTGATGGAATTCTTTCATAACGAGGACCTGGAGCATATGACATAGCCAGCCACAACACCAGATATGAACCCGATAGAGAATCTGTGATCGGAAGTCTCTCGTGTGCTAATCAAACTGAACAACCCTCAATTGGGCTGAACTGAGCCAACTGACTCAGGGCCGCAGAAGTAGAATGTTGTCAGTGAGGTTTTTTGTTGGAAACAAGCAAGACATTGCTTCGAATCAATTCCAAAACATAGCCTGACACCCTTTAAAAGTCTAGATGAGAAATAAAATAGCTTTGAGCAATATATTCGTTGAAAACGAGGCCCCATGGTGTGAGCGAGAGGCGGGTGCAGTTCCGGATTTGAAAAAAACGGACGTGTGGCTCTCCCAACCGCCCCATCAATTTCTAGGTCGGAAGAAGCCACTGCTGGGGCTAAAAATAAGGCACCCTAAAAAATTAAAAGAGGCAAAATATTTTCGACATTTTAAATATCCTTTCTAGACTATATGTCTCCTACCTGTTTATCGTGAATATCATGTTACTTTCAAAGGAACACATAATCCCCTCAACAAAATCCAGGGTATGATCACCAACTCGAATCCTTGTTGAAAAGAAAGCAAAGTCTATTGCTTATTACAAATCTATCATTATGAAACTACTAATTGCAAATCATAACATATCACAAAACTATTCATTACAAACCATAACATTTGTACATCGAGTCTGCGAGACATTTTGTTGTTATGAAATCTGTGACATTGCTTCTGAAAACTACATGTTCATATTCGGGTACCATAACCTTTGGTTGCTGGTTCCCTGTCGTATGGTGGTACGGTGGTTGTATTTCATGAACTTGGCTAGGTTTTGTTGTACTGTCGTTTCAACTGGATCTGAACCTTCGGCCCTTTAGTGTATGTATCAAGTCGTCGCCGCTTTTACAACAAGATTTTGTTGATACCAACAGAAATACCAACAGAGTGTTGTTGATGGTTACCCAGCACATCTGCTTGTTTGGAATGCTGACATTTCATCGTTACCCAGTATTGTTGTACTACCGTTTCTTCCACTAAATCCATCTATTGTTTCTGATCTTCGCAGTTGTCCACCTTTGACTTCTCCAAGGAATATTCAACTTTGGCCATGTATGCGAACGATCATATTGCTTCCATTTTACTATCAGTCAAGTCATGTTTCAGTGGCTTTTTAACTGGATGGATCTACTGGCTCTGATCATCAGGTGACCGGGTAACTCTTCACTTATCTCCTTGTTTGTATTCAATTCTTTGCCTCAAATTTATGGACGGTTGTTTGAAATTATATGTGACAGACTCCCAACCAACTGTTGTTATTATCAACCAGAAGAATTGAGTCATGAAATTTTCTGCAAATCTAGCATGTGTCAAGTTCAAGTTTCTCAATGTCAAGTTTCGTACGTTTTACACTAGTTAATTTTCTTTATATCTAAGATTGATCACCAAACATAGCACAAGCGTATATTGTTCAATAGTATAGTGTTGGGTGTTCCCTATGAAGTTATTCAATAGTTGTAAACTGTGAGTTTTTGTGTCTTATGACACTACTCCATACACGTATCATCCTAACAGGATGCAGCAATGCTGGTCCATTCCTGGATACTGAGTCCTATTCGATCAAAAAGTCGAGTCAAGATTCTTCACCTTTATGCCCTCTAGGCGAGTTCTTCACCAATGCAATAAATCTGCAGTGTAGGTATATCACTGATGCTGAACACTTCTTAAGATTGTACACTGGATCTCAGCATCTGTACCTGTCTTATGCTAGTGGTTCGCATATGTCAAATTGGAGTGATCTATCGGAAGCAACAAACTAGAAGCTGATGCTTTGAGATACCTCTGTCTCAAAGCTACTATATCTATAGGAGTGCTACTTTTGGTGTTGTCTACTGTCAAGCGTCAATTCCACCTCTTATCGGGAGTCACCGTGCGAATAACGGCAAATGGCTTTTGTTGTCCACTGAGCAGAATGGGACACAAAATGAGTGTGCTGAAGCATAGGTTTGGCAGGTATCCCTTTTAATAACAATTTTGCAAACCAATGTATGCAACGTGCTGTGATGTCTTTCTGGACTGAAGATTTCTTCATCATTTCTGTAGAGATGATCCTGCGGAGTGAGACTAGCATATCATCCACATAAACGATAACGTGGTTTAACACTTCTCCACAACACCACACGCTGTAAGTATAGGTGTTGACAGGTTCTAACTTATGAGTGTCCTGGAGCAGGACAAGTGAGGCAAAAAGGGAGCTTATGCGATTCACAGAATTCTGGATCTATTAGTCACATAACTGAACTTATCCGGATTGTGTCAAAATTTGTACATGCTTTGACTGATTTGCTATATAAGACATTTCAGAATGCATTTGCCGGTTGTGATTCCAGTTCAAGTGTAGATGTTCAGGCCATTCAAACTTTTTCCATTTCCCCACAACCTTGAATATCATACTGTCAAGCCCTTCCGGTCGAACTGCACTATCCGCCGATGAAATGAGCTGTGCTGGGCTCTAGCACCAAAGGATACACTGAGGTAATCAACTTCGACCGAACTGTCTAGTTGGAAGCTTCCATTGGTGATGAAAAAAAACGTAGACCAGGTAGTTTCTTCGAAACAAAACAAAAATGACCACATTTGTCTGTCGAATAGGACATGATGCACATTAAGGTGTTTCAGGGAAAATGGATACATATTACCTGTCGAAGTCGGCTGTTCTTCTCTAATAGTGGTAGTGCTCCAAGTCGAACACCGGAAACCATCACAGTTAATATCCGAACGTGATTCTTTGTTTGCTATATTTTCCAAGTTAGGTCTTAAGTTGCTGAAACGTCTTGAGGTAGAATTGTACATTATGACTACATTTACAATGAACCAATGAACAAAACTGTTGGACAGCGTCATGGGTAACAAAATAAATGAAATTTATGACGGTATAAATGCATGTGTGTGAACCAATAATTCGAGTTGTTCGTCATGTCTTGTCATCTCATTTTTGTTTGAATGTATTACAGGAAGAAGGAAAACAAACTAATAGACGATACCACTCTAGCCCCAATCTTGTGTCGTAAATTGGTTCCAAATACTAAATTATGAAATTTTTCACAGGGTGTCATCATGGAATCTCAGAATGACGTCATTGTGTGGTTATTAAAATGACGTAGATATCTAACTAACATCTAAGTTTGAATATTTCTATCTTACGGGTCAGTAAGATACTTGTATATGACTCGGTGGATGGGGTACATTCCCCATTATTTTTTAGTTTTGCTGATTATACCCTTTTTAGCGCACAAGTGTATTTGCAGGTATACACAATTTTTATTGTTACCAAATCCTCTGGGCTGTATGAGATACGGTTTTTGGTTCATTAATTTTGTACTTTGCTAACTGCTCTAGCATAGGCCTACCCTTTATAGCGCACTCGAGTACTATATTCGGAGTGGATACTACAACATTTGTTATTATTAGCAATTCCGACTGGATGGTATGAGATTTATAATCATTTGAAGAATAATTATCTACTAGTAATATAAACTTCCTCAATCTTGGGTCCTACATGAAACTCAGCTCTTCAATACAATCACCCGGTCCGCTTTAAGTGCCTGCACGTGCCATTTTCTGCTGTGTTTGGGTCACGTCGAAGACCCGATAGAATGTTGACTGGGTTTTGTGCTTGTTGCAAAACTTGCCCCAAATTAAAAAGGTTGCAATGAAAATCGACTCCCAACACTGGCTGTTGGTACATGTGCTCATTGGGTAAAAATCAGGACGGTTTTGTAGTAATTGATGCTTGCATGGACTTTACCGGGTGGGGGGGGGGGGGGGTTGGGGCTTGCCAGTCTTCTTTCAGGACTAATAATAAGTTATCTGATACAGCTCAAACTTTGACCACATTATATCACCAATGCCTCTGAATGTGTTGCCAACACTGCGTCTCCACGGTAGCAAAAAATCTGTAGAGCGCTGATAGGGTAGAGAAATTCTCGGGAGGGAGGTCTAATAGCCGTCATCATTTGGTGTAATCTGAGACCTAATGACCAAAAGTGACTCAAATCTGGTACACATTGATTCAATTATGTCTACATTTATTATCTGGTGGGCGAAGTGGCAATTTCTGGCTGGGCTCTGATTTGGGGAGCTTCTCAAAAGTTATGAATATTAATATTCGAGGGAGAAATTATTGCATTGACATACATGTACATGTAAAATAATCACACGTACGTATCTCATGATAATAATCTAGTAGTGGTCCACCAGAAAACTATAAATATTTGTTTCTTCCATGTCGTTTAACATGACATGACCCAAACATATCAAAGTAGTGTATGCCTATTTATCCACATATGTATGTACTTCTAAAAATACACCATGCATATAAAATTATACTAGTATAGTATGAACGTAATTATCTTCTATACGTGTATATTTAGCATACATTCAATATTATAATGTACTTGCGCTGGACAAAAACATTGCGATTTGACATGTGACAGGCAGAGGAAGCAGACGATTGAAAGTAGCATGCAATATAGGCTGGTACATGTATATAATGTAAGGAGATATGGAAAAATAATAGCAAGGTGCCCTCGACAAAACGATAACATCAGTAAATCATTGCGGAGCCCACGGAGATAATTTGCTTGACTTCGTATACTAGTACGTGCCACGATATCTCATAACATAATATATCTCACTGGCCTGTGGCAGAGATGTGTACATGATTTGACGAACGATTCTTAAGGAAAATTATGACATAATTGTTTTGTATTCAATACCGGTATTTATGAATTCAATGCAAAGTCGAAATAATTTTCTTGCATATTTTTTTTTTCCGAAGGCGTTATTTTACATAATAACAAGAACGAATAGAGATAATACATTTGATTGTTCTTTCTTTGAAAGTCGACAAGACATATTAAGTTCAGTTTCGAGGCCAACGTTGAAGTTCTTCATATGATCATATTAATAATGTTAGTTCATTGAACGCGAATGCTATATATGTACTGTTGAATTACGAGTTGGATTTTTTTTTCATTGCACACGTGTACATGTATATTGAGAAACTTCGGTTATATGTCATTGATAATTTTATGCAAGGTCTTTGTTTTATCTTTACACACGTGCCTTCTGTAGATGCATAATGGATTGTGCTGAACTGAAGGTCAATGTTTATGGCCACTTGAGAGATAAATGGATTAATTATTTAAAAACAACACATGTATAGAACAAGACTACATGTATGTAATTTTAGCAGGAATACAAAATAAACTGCTCAATCAATGACGAAAAGTTTAATTCCAGGGCTCCGGTAATGGGTAGTTGTATAAATTTTAAGGCTATATCCGTCCATGTGACAAAAATATCGGTATTGAGGTTGATAAATTATGTACATGTAAGGTATTAGCATACGTGTTTGTACGAGAATTAGCATGTCCTCTTCTATTTTTAACAGACTTCAACATCATTTATAGCCAAGAGTAAAATTATTTCACTTTCAGCAAGAAATGAGCTCCTCGAGACACTGCATAATGATAGTGTCTCGACGAAGCTGCCAGTGGCACCACTCTACTCGCCGATACGCTATCCCAGCAGTCAGATCCCGGTCACAGGCACCAATGTAGTGAATCAGACATCTTGGAACTTGGAGCCAAGTCTCAGCCAGACGTCCGGAGGCTACGCGTATACAATACCCCCCGGGGCCATGTCATATACCCTGTCTCCTAGGCGACTGGACGCCTTCAATAACCTTTACCCGAGCACTATGCTCGGGGGTCATAGAATACCACTGAGTACGATGGTTCCAGACAACTACCAGGGTGGTATTCTTCCTACACTGGATGGTAATTCGAGGAGTGCATACACTTCCCTTAGTAGTGGCTTGTTTGGAGCTCCGAACACTAGTAAGTATCGATCACAAGTATTCACGTTGTGAGTTTGCTGTTTTCAGTTTTGTGTTTTGAAACTCGTCGTCGTGTGATATATTTTGTCTATCCTGAGTAACTGATATATTTTGTTTGCAAACAATTTAGTGTAATATGCAATATATGCTTGCATTGTAAAACAAAACATCGTTCTGGGATATCATATTAGTTTTATATAAATATCGTGTGCGTGCCTGGACATTGCTTAATATGAGAAGGAAAGCAATACAGATCTCACATGTTGGTTATGGGCTACTTAGTAGCTCATTTCTTTCAATTTTTTCTTGCAGTAGCCAATCATACGACAGTAATTCGTGATTTTCACTGATTTCATTTCACATGTTTCATTTGCAATGGTTCATTTGTAAATATTTTCTAATGTGTCTCGAAAATACATTCTAAATTCTATCAGTCGTTCCAGTTCTCATGTCAGTATATCAGTTTACTAGTAAATATCTTTCAAAACAAGTGAAAAAAGGTGATATGACTTTGTGAATCTATTGCATACTGTATGAGAGAACTGATAGTGCAGATACTTTAGAAGAGATTCGCATGGAAATCGCGTTTTTTTTTATAATGGTGTCAACGCTAACTATATGATGATAAACCTAATTCCCGCGAAACTAGCGGTGGTTGTAACAATGCACGTTTAACTTTTCAGCCATCGTTCCCATGGTGCATTCCATTAACATATTATGATCCTTATATACTGCCCATCAAAAGTCTGGAATCGCTTTATCATATTCATCATTGATGAGGCAATAGTCAGTATACAATGAAAAAATGCACACCAAAATGCACATCAATTTGTTTTCCATGTTTCTATCATGTTACTTGTAAATATTGCATGTTTGGATGAAGATAATGAAAGTTATTCAACGCGTGGTTGGATAAAAAATATGACACAATTTTACGTTTTTGGGAGCCAATGTTTTGTGCTCAATCGTCCCTCAATGTATGCAAATGGCCATAGCACTCAGTGTCGAATGGTATCGTATTCCACAATATGATATCCAGAAATCATATCGATCATGCAAGTCACGATGAAATGCTTGCATACAGGCCAATGATGGAGTAACCCGCTGCTGAATTGTTGAATTTGTTCATTGCTTCATCCTTTACGCCGTGTGCGACACATTTGTTAAATTTGATATATTGTTCACAACATTGCTATTTACAAATGGGTTCTAGACTTATGATTATTTCCATTCATGTATTCATCATATCCATGAGAACAACTGTTCTGGAAACAGTTATGATACCTGTAATGAAATGGAAACATCCTGTTATAATGGTGTTTGTGATACAATTGACCGCAAAAAATGTCTCTAAAAAACATGAAATTTTGCCATATTTTTTATCCAACCACACATTGGATAACTTCCATTATCTCCACTCATACATGCAATATTTACATGAAACATGGTAGAAACGTGTAAAACGAATTGATGTACATGATGGTATGCTATTTGTCATTGTAAACTGATTATTGCCTAGTCAATCATGTATATGATAAAGCGATTCCAGACTTTTGACGGGCAGTATACATGTATGCTTGATAAATGTGGTCATTCGTTGCAGCAGGTGAGCTCTTGCAGTCACTGTCTGGTGGTGGTGATACTCTTGCTGGCAAAATGCCAGTAGCTCCTCTCTTCTCACCATTGCGATACTCCGTAGGCCAAATACCGGTCACGGCCACCAGTGTGGAGAATTAGCCGTCATGGTACGCGAGTCTCTCTGGTAGTGATGGTACCATACCAGGAATACGGCCCCTCGGGTCGACAGGGTTATTGGAGCCTACTCCGAGAAATGCTTAGCATTCGGAGCAAACGATCCAAGGAAGACAATGTTGAAGGTAAACCATCCAATTGGGATATTAGGTAAGTTGATGTAATGGAATCATGTCGCGCTGTATTATTATTTTCTTTTTGTGGGATGGATCACTTGTTTCGAATAACATATAGTTCAAATGACAGTCTATTTTTGATGGGCTCTCGGTTAGCCGGCCAATATTGAGCAATATCCATGTTGAATAGACTCTCGTTTAACTAGTGATGTATTTATGTAGTCTCAGTATTATTGATTGTGTAACTTTCAGTGCTCAAATCTTAACAAATATGCTTGCATCATATTGGAGTATTATAATATATAGTTAAGGCTTGGTTTAATAGCTGTAAATACTATCACCGAGTGCTTGAAAATGTAACTGTTGATGCGCAATGATACGTGCTATCAATGGAAATAATAGTTGGGACATGTTTATAATATTGTCTCCATATTGTGAAAACGATGTACTCTGTGATGTAGTGTGATATCGTGCATTCATGTACTGTTAAGGTTTTATTGAGAGAACCCACTTGCTTCATTTCACTACATTCCAGTGTAAGTTTACCTACAATAATAATCATAATGTATACTTTAGATCCAGTCGTGTGATCATATTAGATTTAATTATGGATTCTGTTGAGGTAAATTTCTTACCTTTCATTTACCGTAATTTACCAACTTGATACAATAACAACACATTCATATCCGTTTAAAAAAATGTTATATTGAATTTCTCTGTTTTCGTTGCTCATGACCTCAATAAATAGTGTAGAAAATCGGTTGCTTTTTGTTATATTGTATATGCTGTTGCTTTCAATTATCACATTTGTGACTATTCTTCAAGATATGATTGGTAATTCATGAAACACAACGTAGACTACATGTGCAGGCCTATACCTACCCAACTCAGAAATGTTTTGCACTCACTCAATGGCCGGAATCTCGTGAAATTTCGCGAAAATCAGTTTCACATATATATATATATATATATATACGAGTCCAGGGCCAATATTCCGTGAAGCGATTCTCAAACTCTCATCGAAACTCTGGCTTTGCACTTACTGTGTAGAACTGTGTCGAATGCACTACAAAGTTACTATTATTGGACGTGGTTTTCATATCATATGTACATATACTTACTAATACTAGTACATTAATTGCAGTATAATATTCCGTTCTGTTCGTTTGATCTATAGCCTACACTTTAATAATTTCATTTTGCACTGAAAAAAATTGAATGCTTTTATCAGTATTGTAAATAATAACATTGTAATGGACAATCTTAATACATCATAAAATATAAATTATATGGTAAAATTGAGGTACTACTATACTAATACTAGTAATATCCCAATTTTCAAAGTACCATGGGCCTACTACACATTTCAGCAGTTTCACTGTGCACTTTCACTCTCAATATTTTGCCTTATTCTTTTCGTATTCATCAAGTATAGCAGGGACTGTTCTGTTCCAAAGTCTGGCTCGTTCAGGAATGAAAGTCTTTGTACTCTCCATAGAACTCTCGGGAATGCGCAGCGGGAGAAATAGCGGGCTGTCCTCTGTAAACTGGTTCCACACTGCGTGCTGTTCGCCGTTGGGGTTGTAACGGACGGAGTCTCAATTTACGTTTATGCAAAGGTTTTTATTAACTCGACTGAACTCGAACTCGCGATTTGGTATGTTTAGGTTGTTGTTACGACGTTTTTTTGATAAGTATGACGCCATGTGCTTACGAGAAAAAGACACGACAAGTAGCCAAAGTTGTAAGGAAATTATATTATTTGTGTGTAATCTCCCGTCAAATATTGTTCTACAATGTAGTTATTTAGTCATTGATTGTAAATGGATAGGTCGATATGTCCAGTTTGCTAGATTTATGAATATACTTGACCCTAACGTGCATGAACCCTCTGTTATCGCCTGCAAAGATCGTCTAGACTAGACAGATTTCTGGTTTGATTATGAGTGACACGAGTAGATCTATTAATAACTGTATACACACGAGACAAACACGATGGTGAATATGATTTATTTGTATATTGCCAGGTCGAACCATCAAAGAATCAACGTCAACATTATCGTCACTCAAATCGCCATCGTCAGGTTATACACAATATTGTCATCACCGCCGTAGCCATGGCAACGTTATGTCAGAGACATTATGAATAAAGATGCGTTTCGTCACTTTGGTGTTACGTCATTTACAGTTCGACAACTACCGCGCCATATAATCTCGACATCCCTTACGACATATTGAAAATGAATGACATAGCCGCAGAGCGTTTAGTTCAACGACAAGAAGATTTGAGGAAGAGGCGTGCTGGACAGAAGGCATATATTACCAGACGTTTGAATGAAGTGTCTACTTTGCTCAAGGCTCTTCAAGATGGCACTAAAGACCCATGTGTCAAGCAGTTTGAAGTGCTGTTTGACAGAATCAACAAAGCGTTTCAGGATTTAAAACAGACAAATGATGAACTTTGTGATGGGTTGTGTGCTGACGACGCGCAGAAGGAATATTCATCTGTACTTGATATAGAGACTGGAATCAATGATACTGTCCAGCTGGTGACTACAACACTAAAGGAACAAGCGACATATATGCCAGAACAAGAAGCAGAGACACTTGAAATACCAAATCAGGTGGACATGTTGGTGAAACCGCACTTAAATGAAACAAACAGACAGACAGAAATAGAGAATGAAAAAGAAGTACAGCCTGAAGATTCCATCAGCCAAACAGGTTCCCACGGATCTCGTCAGAGTAAATTGTCAAGTGTTGCAAGTCAACGTGTGAAGGCTGCTGCGACCGCAGCACATTTAGCAGCCGAGGCCAAGAATCTTCAGCGATTACAGGAGCTCGAGCTGGCGGAGCTGAAGATTAAACAACAGAAGACTACGTTGGAGATTAACACACACCTGGAGGCAGCTACAGCTGAGCAGGAAGTGTACGACTCTTTAGAACTAGAAACACAAAGTTTGACAAGTAACAGACTGCATAGCGTAACAGCTCCACAGTCAACGGTACCCAGACGTCAAAGCCAGATGGGTCCCAGAAGTGCCATGCAAGCGACGTCAAAAACTGTGGAGGAGCGTGCCGACACGAGTGTAGTTTCAGCCATGCAAACTATGCCTGAACAGAACTCGAGTACAGCTGCCGCGATGAGTGATTTACAGACGAGAGTGCAGCCGAGCTTGGGTCCTCCTACAGCCACCAAGACGCTCGAGGAGCTTGTGTACACCGGTCAGCAACAGCAACAGAAGATTCTTGACACGCTACGCCTGCCCAAAATTGAACTGAGTCATTTTGATGGTGACCCACTCAAGTATTGGTTATTTGTTCTTCAGTTTGAGAATTGTGTGAATGAAAATCATGTTGATGATGCTCATAAATTGTTAATGTTACTCCAGTATTGTACAGGAAAGGCCAGACAAGTTATTGAATGTTGTACGGCTATGGAGCCATCGTACGGGTCGATAGAGCCATGTCATTATTGAAAGAGCGGTTTGGTAATGAGTTTGTGATCGCAGATGCTTGGGTAAAACGGGTAGCCGATGGCCCTGTCGGTAATCATGACAAGACTGCTTTGCGAGATTTCGCTGATGAGTTGAGAAATTCTGTTGAAAACCTGTCAGCTATGGGTCACTTGACTGAAGTGAACACTCAGCGTGTATTGTTAAAAATTGTACAACGTTTACCATCATTCCTGCGCAATAGGTGGTTGAGAGAAGTACAACAAATCAGAAAACATTCTGGGAGAAATCCTGGGATTTCAGACTTGGCCAGTTTATGTGACGAGGCAGCAGTGGAACTGAACGGCCCAGTGTATGGTAGCCTAAACTTTGGTAACCGTGGTAACACAAGAGACAAATTTCAGAACGTTGCAACCACAAAGCAAAATGTAAACAGATCAAAAGGCTCAAATTTCAGTAGCAGTGTACGAGGCAAGGCAGCAGAAGTCGACAATGACGTAACGGCGACCAAAACATTTCGTGTCACATCAGAATATAATGGTCCACCATGCAAAATGTGTGAACAAAAACACACACTCTTCAACTGTGAAAAATTCAAATCGCTGACAACGGAAGAGCGTAGAAGATTTGCTGCTGATGAGCGATTGTGTTTCAACTGCCTCAAGGCTGGTCATGAAGCCGTAAGATGTCGATTGACAAGAACATGTACCATAGATGGCTGCAACAGGAAGCACACTAAGTTCCTACATCCGGTTACACCAAGACAGAACTTCCAGCCGAAACTATCTGAGCCGAGCCAGCAGAACCAAGCGACCTGCAATGCCACCGAGGCCGGCGTCAAGAGAACTGTTACTCTCCCAATACTCCCAGTCAGAGTAAAGGCGCCCACTAGCGACAAGTGCATCATAACTCATGCCCTCCTAGATAGCGGATCAACTAATAGTTTCTGTACTGAGGAGCTGGCAGGTAAACTCGGTCTGGAGGGCGAGAGACGAACCTTATGTCTGACAACACTTGATCAAGCTGACAGCAAACTTGAAACAAAGGTTGTCAGTCTAGAAATAACAGGCTTGAACAGTGACAAATACACCATTTTAAATGGTGTGTTTGCGAAGTCGGTAATACCCATAAGTTCAGACAGAATTGGGAGAAGATACGACTGTGCGCAATGGCCACATCTGCGAGATTTGAACATCACAGATTGTGACACCACAGTAGAACTCTTGATCGGACAGGATAATCCCGACATACTTCTTCCAAGAGAAGTGAGAAGTGGACAGCCAGGAGCTCCATATGCCACACGTACGATACTAGGATGGACAGTCAACGGCCCTTTAGGCTTAGAGAATTCGCGTTCAAGACAAACTGCCACTTCCAATTTTGTATCCATGGATACTGAACTGCAAAAGCAAGTAGAAAATTTCTGGAAGGTGGAAGATTGGGAAGCCACACTCAGCGAAAAACCAAGCTTATCTGTAGAAGATCAGCAAGCAATCGATATATGGAAGGAACCTAACAAGAAAGAAGCTGGGCTGGGACGAGCCACTTCATGAAGAAGACAGGATGCGTTGGCAGGACTGGATGGGAAGCTTACAGGAAATTTCACGAATGAAGATTCCTCGCTGTTCTGGACAAAGTACAGGCGGTAGAGTCCGCATTCAACTACATCACTTCAGTGACGCTTCAGAGATATCATATGGCTCCGTGAGTTTCCTCAGATCGATAGACGACAAAGGCAACATCAAAAGTACCCTTATCATGACAAGATCTCGGATTGCGCCCATGAAAACAATGTCGATACCAAGACTCGAATTAGCAGCTGCTGCTTTGTCAGTAAAAACTGATCAAATGCTTCGTCAAGAGTTGAACATGAACATAGATGAGTCCATCTTCTGGACTGACAGTACTATCGTACTTGAGTATATTGCCAACATGAATCGAAGATTTCAGACATACGTAGCTAACAGAGTTTCACTGATCCATGCGGGATCCAGTATTGATCAATGGAGACATATAACTTCAGATCAGAATCCGGCTGATGATGTTTCTCGTGGATTGTCAGCTAAAAGTCTTGTTGAGAGCTCTAGGTGGTTATCCGGCCCATCATTCTTACAGTTAGCAAAAGAGGATTGGCCCAGAAGTCAAGTAGGGCCTTGTGACGTAAGCAAACTTGAGACGAAACAAGACAAAGTTGCTGCCCTGAAAATCGCAGCTACAGATGAAACAGAGTCAGCAACAGACAAATTGATCCAGCATTTCTCATCTTTCTACAAGCTCAAGAAAGCAGTGGCATGGATGCTCAGATTAAAGAGGATTCTCAAGGATCGAGTCAACAAACAAGCCCAAGAAGCTTCAAGACGTTTCCTCACGGTCAATCAAATGACATCTGCTGAACAGGCTATTGCGAAATATGTACAAGTGCATACACTGCAGCATGAAATGAAGATTCTACTAGACGATACTGCGCCACTGAAATCGAAGTCTAGAAGTCCCTTGTATAAACTGCAGCCCATCTTGAATGATGCAGGCCTCATGTGTGTGGGTGGGCGACTGAAGAATTCACTCTTGCCTGAGAAAGAGAAACACCCAGTTATTTTGCCTAAACGCCATCACGTTGTGGACTTGATTGTCAGGGATCAGCATGAAACACTCGGCCATGCTGGAAGAGAGCATGTGCACTCAGAAATCCAAAAACGATACTGGATAATATCGGGCAGACAAGCAGTTCGAAGAGTATTGCAAGCATGTTTTGTTTGTAAAAGGAACACGAAGACCAGAGGATTCCAGAGGATGGCGGACTTGCCCCCTTGCAGATTGAGATCAGATCATCCTCCTTTCACATTTGTTGGTATAGACCTGTTTGTTCCATTCATCGTGCGCCGAGGGCGAAGTGACATCAAGCGATATGGATGCGTCTTTACGTGTCTGACGATGCGTGCGATACACCTGGAAGTAACGCATTCACTCGATACCGACTCATTCTTGAACGCTCTAGTGTGCTTCATGAGTAGACGAGGACGACCTCATGAGATATATTGTGACAACGGCACCAATTTTGTGGGTGCAGAGAAACAGCTGACACAAGCGATTAGACAATGGAACCAAGCTCAGCTGCACGACTTCTTGTTGCAGAGAGAAATTGTTTGGAATTTCAATCCCCTTGCATCCTCACATATGGGTGGATCATGGGAAAGGATGATCAGGATCGTAAGAAAACTGATGACACCTCTACTTGCCGAACAGACACTTGATGATGAAGGCCTCACGACTGTCCTCTGTGCAGTTGAGTATATCATAAATGGAAGACCATTGACAGCTGTATCAGACGATACCAAATGACATTCTCCTCCCACATTGTCAAGTGCAAATGCCCCCTGGCACTTTCCAGAAAGAAGACAGTTATGTGAGACGTCGTTGGCGCCAGGTCCACTATATTGCCAACCTGTTCTGGCGTCGATGGACAAGGCAATACCTTCCATATCTGCAAAGCAGGTCGAAGTGGTTGGAGAAACAACGCAACTTGGCTGTTGGAGATATTGTTCTCATTGCTGAAGATACACCACGAAATGTATGGCCATTAGCTAGAATCATCGAACCACAGCAAGGTCCTGATGGCTTGGTCAGACATGTCAAGGTGAGAACGAAGACTGGTGTTTTGGTACGGCCAGTAACTAAGCTATGTGTTTTGGAAGCATCGGTGTAGTTAGGCACAGTGTATGTTCACAGTAATAGTTCTTGTGTGTATGTTTGATATTTCTGAAGGAACAGATATTGATTTCTGGACAAGTATGTGTTTATTCATTCATTGTCTAGATGGTACAATTGACATGGTGTATGTCACCACTGAATGTATAATGTCTGTCATATTTGCACATGTGTTGTGATATTGCTTGTAAATTGTCATATATTAGTTTGACTAGTGCCATGGTTTGGCAGTTGTGTTCATATTTGTTTGTGTTCATATTTGTGTATACGATATTCCGTCCTTGACTAGTGTATTTGTAAAATGCTCGTTTATTTTCGCATTTAGAGGCCGGTGTAACGGACGGAGTCTCAATTTACGTTTATGCAAAGGTTTTTATGAACTCAACGGAACTCGAACTCGCGATTTGGTATGTTTAGGTTGTTGTTGTTACGACGTTTTTTAGATAAGTATGACGCCGATGTCTTCTAAACGCTGGTACGCTGGTATACTGGTACAAGCATTGTGAAGCTTATTGAGGCATACACGAAATGAGCAGTATTGTTGAGTTCATGCACCTTGCAATGCTTGTACCAGCATACCAGTGTACCAGCGTTTAGAAGACATCGGTATGACGCCATGTGCTTACGAGAAAAAGACACAAGTAGCCAAAGTTGTAAGGAAATTATATTATTTGTGTGTAATCTCCCGTCAAATATTGTTCTACAATGTAGTTATTTAGTCATTGATTGTAAATGGATAGGTCGATATGTCCAGTTTGCTAGATTTATGAATATACTTGACCCTAACGTGCATGAACCCTCTGTTATCGCCTGCAAAGATCGTCTAGACTAGACAGATTTCTGGTTTGATTATGAGTGACACGAGTAGATCTATTAATAACTGTATACACACGAGACAAACACGATGGTGAATATGATTTATTTGTATATTGCCAGGTCGAACCATCAAAGAATCAACGTCAACATTATCGTCACTCAAATCGCCATCGTCAGGTTATACACAATATTGTCATCACCGCCGTAGCCATGGCAACGTTATGTCAGAGACATTATGAATAAAGATGCGTTTCGTCACTTTGGTGTTACGTCATTTACAGGGTTGCTTACAGAACAAACATACCATGCATTATACAATAATAATAATAATAATATACTATAGGGGCATGAAAGAGATAAGATGGGCAATTATACTGCAATTGATAAAGACTCCGAAATATGAAAATACAGTACATCGATGATCTGTTTGCATCAAACTTCACTATTGAATTGTAAGTCAAACAGCAAATTGAATAACTAAGAGTACTGTCAGTCGCAACTATACCCAGTTCTAGCGAAGTTTGCCCAGTAGTTCATGATTCGCCGACTGAGGTCCTGTTCCTCTCGGGGGAAGGAGTCCGGCAGATCCCGGCGGAAACGGAAGCCGAACACGAAGGGGACTTCGTTAGCGTGGTCCGCTCGCACGTAAGCAGGGTGTGGCGAGAAGAACGGCCGATGGTCGAACAAATACACATAGGTTCTTGCCCGTCCTGTTCAGTGTAATGAATGGAGGTTCAAGTAGACTTAATATTCATACTTAGACTTGTTCAGCTACGGTACTGCTTACAACAAGTAAATTAAAGGAGGACAATCAAAATGTGTCGCTTCATCGAAGTAGCATGTGTTTTGAAGCAATTGAAGAAGGAATACTGACTGGAATGGAGTTCAGCCTGCCAAAGAGATGGAGCAACGAAGTTGACGTCGCGCAAGAACTCACACACAGCCTCGCGAGGCGATTCGCCAGGAGCAAGTGTCCCAACGTTTTCGTCAACAGCCAATTTGCATATTTTCTCAACTGCTACCGGGTGTCGCCCCCGATAAAAGTTCTTAGCCACCTGGGCCGTAATCGCTTTCGTAGCAGCCTCTCGTGTGGAAATGTTGGGATCGACAAAAGTGTGGCCTTCGCTGGAGTTGAAGCCAATCACACAGTCGACGGAGTGGAAAGAGCCACTACTGTATATTTCCAGCGGTTGATACTTGAGAAACACACCATCGTGTACACTCGGAGCAAACCAGTCGTTGAATACTTCCAAGCACTGGTCAGTGGATTTGCTGTCTAGGAATCTGTATTCACCCTCCGCGATCTGTCAACTGTTACATTGGGTAACAGAGGTATGCATGCTGGCAAGCGGATAGACAACAGAAGTGTGTGATGGAACCGGTGATCTGCCGCTACAGAATGAACATTGAAAAGCATCACACACCGCTGAACTGTCGGAACGAAGAGTACAAGAAAGCCCGCTAGTACTGTCCAATATGATACCGAACCAGCTAGTACTGTCCAATATGATACAAATAAACCCTGCTAGTACTGTCGAGTATGACACCAAGCCAGCTGTACATTTACCACATATGCAACCGAAACACAACCAGCATCAGATACTATCAACGTTCTGCAGAAACTGCTCAGCACACCACAGAATAATATCACCCCAGGATGTCACACCAAATTAAATCAACAGACTGTGGAATGGTTGCCATCACGCTAGCGCCCAGTATTTGCCACGGGATTCCACCCGAACGGTGTTGATTCAGGCAGAGGGACAAACACGAGGAGCACTTCACAATGCCTGACATCACGAGAGCTCACGTCATTCGCATCAACCAAGAAACGTCAGGTCCAACCACCAGTGTGAGAGAGCTCAGAGTGAGGACACATATTTGACTGTCAATGTGCGATTCGTGTTTGTGTGTGGGCCAAATAGAATCAGTGGGTAAACCTTCTGATGAGCAGCGTTGTTTGATCTTACCATGCTTTTGCAAACCAAACAACTGTTCATTGCTCACTATTAGATTTGCTTCATTCTCACAGAACCTACTAGTTTATTCTATGTTCGGGTGATTCTCTTCCTTGATAATCAGTGAACCATACTTCCTACTAGTAGGTCGCGATCAAGTCCCAGTGCCTGATATGATTTTGAAATACTCTTTTTTTAAAACACATGTTCGGTATGTTTATAATTTATTTATTACCGGGTAGTATATTTACATGGTTTATATATATTACCATCAACCTTTGCGATGTGAATACTTCCAAATTACCAGGATAATATTTTGGGCTTTATATTCCGTAGTCCTCGAGTACATACTTCCACGCCATGTAAGGTTCATTCCACAAATCAACGAACTTTGGTAGCTTATGAGCTGTACATTCTGCAATATGCACATTTTCCAATAGATTGTCATCAAAAGGCTGTTGGTTCAACGATTGATCATTATCACACGATAAGCCTTTACACGTTTTCATGTGTGTCTTCAACACGTGTTTATAACTGAATTCTTTGAGACATGAAGGACACTTGAATTCTTTCACGCCAGTGTGTTTTGACATGTGTGCTTTGTACAAACTCGAAGAGCTAAATCCGCGTTGACATAAGTCGCAGTTGTACTTGTAGTTGCCATAATGCCGCCCCAAATGCCACTTGGCCGATTCTTTACCGTTCATTGACAGCCCACAGACGGGGCATGTGTACTGGCCATCTTGAACGGGTATCTGAAATATATATATACGTCACTGAGAAACATAAATGCAGATTATTTCGTATCACAATTACTATACAATATATAAGTACATCCGCTGTGAGAAGCACGTGGACGCGATAGGGCTTACACTGAACCCCTGCCCCCAGAGGACAGCTCATGTTACTGGAACCGTCAGTCTGGACAGGACCTGTGAATGGCTTGATAGTAATGGAAGACTAGTGTTAACTGCAGAGGCTTTAATGAAATCCTCAAATTCACGAGGGCACAACAATTAAAACTGATTCCAATGTCCACGGTGACAGTGGAGGAGCAGCCACACTTCTACCAATTTGTTCTCCCTCAATGACAATGGGGACTGCTCCTACTGGAGAGTGATACTCAAACTCATCGCTGTGGCAGAACTGCACGAGCAGAACTGAGCATGTACTGCCCAGGGATGATGGGACCTCCATGAGGTACCTGAAGCCAAGATCAAACCTGGCCATAGGCAAAACTGAGCATGTACTGCCCAGATGTGTGATACTAGTATTCTAGACTAAACACCGAACGACCTAATAAACTTGGTCCCCAGCCCATACTAGGCCTACTCTTCTTCTCGATCCCTGCCCAACGAGTCCAATACCAAGTCCATCTCACTCTTGAGATGGACACACTCTTGCTGCTGGTCTACGAGATATATGAGGATGGCCTGATCTTCATCACCTGTAAGAAGGCAGCCGTCCCAAGATAGCAACCCAAGCATGTATCAACCTATCGCCACAAACACCCCAGTACAAGATGTTTCCGATGATACAAATATATATTTATGAATATGTGTACATAAACAGGACAACAGTAAAGTAACCGATTGACTATTCCATTCAGTAATGAATGTACCAATACATTCACAATGGTGTTTAACCTCGAGAGGAATGTAGTGCTTTTACATGTTCTTTCAGTTCTTGTTTGTATCTGAACTCTCTTTCACATACAATACACTTGAATGCCTTCACACCCGTATGCCACGACATATGGCCTTCCAAGTTAGCGACGGACATGAATCCTTTATTGCAAGTCCCACAGTAATGAGGGTATACTCCTCGATGGCGGTCCTCGTGTCGCTTGAGGTCTCCTTTTCGAGCAAATGCTTTGCCACAGATATTGCAGACGTGCACCGTCGTCATCTCTGAAATCATAACAATGGAGTCTGTTTATAGCGACTTATCATTGAGCCGACATGAATAATACATGTCATTTCAGGAAACGTTAGTTCCTCTGACCTTTCAACATCGTGGATATATCTACTCATACCAGTACATGGTCTGAATAACAACGAAAGCGGAACTCTTGCAAGGACTGCACAGCGCTAAAGAATATGTGACGCATCTCCCATTAACATCCACGTTAACAATATAATGCGAGCTATGAGGAAAATCTATCTATCACTATTGTCCAATACTGAATGCCGACTCTTTGTATGATAATCTCTGTATTACATGTACCTGGTCCCAATTTCTTCTTTGTGCGTGTGTTATTGCTTACGTAAGGACCACGCTGATAATTGCTTTTTTTATTCCATTCAATTATTATCATACGGTTTATATCCTCCTCTTCTTTATGCATGTACACGTTTATACAAATACAGCTATCCAATAAGTGCTGATAACAATGTGTACATCCATCAGTACATAAATGGATGTTAAATTAATCCATTCCAGTTTCAAGCATTTATTACTACGAGGTGTATGTATGCTAGAACCTTCTTGGGAGCACAACACCGTGCATTTTTCTCATATGCTTTTTCATGTCTTCCTTGTAGGCGAACTCTTTGGAACAAACAGTACACTTGAAATCTTTGATGCCTGTATGGATACTGAGGTGTCCACGAAGTCCGCTAGTTGACATGAAGCCCCGCTCACAGAACTCACAGTGGTAAGGGAAGTTGCCTTTGTGCCAGTTCTCGTGCGATTTCAAATTGTTTTTCGTTGTGCACACCTTTGAGCAATAGGAGCATCTATACCCAGAATCAACCTGCAAGAACAATCAGTTATTTCATGATACATTTCAGCCTGCCATAATGATGGGTATGTTTCCTTCTTTTCAATGCATGGGTACGTTAGAATTCACATTGGCTGGATGTTACATGTTATTATTCCCCCAGCGTAGTGAGCCATGCTGAATTGCTGGTGTTTCATAGACATGAACAGAAGTAGTTAAATGTTTTCGTTTATTATTCAACAAACTTGTTATTTTACAGCACAGAGTATGAGCGAAACACAAGCACAACGACGAATTACCAGAAAAGAGTACCACCATGTTTCCCACACAGAACAATCAATGGGCCACTGAGGATATAACTATTCATATACTAAAACAATACTGAGGGTCTACTTTTGAATTCCATCTATGTCTTAGCCAATTTTGGACTTTGTAGTTTGTGCACTTTGATCAGATGTCGCTTCAAAGCTTCCTTGTATGCAAATTCATTGCCACAAATATCACATTTGTACTCCTTAATCCCAGTGTGAATATACATATGGCCCCTACGAGCGCTTGTCGACCAAAACCCTTTGGAACAGTAAGAACACGGATATGGATATTGATCCCCGTGATTGGAGTCTCTGTGACTTTGGTAACTGGCTTTTGATGAAAATGTTTCCGGGCACCAAGCACATGTCCATTGTTGCCCTATCTGCAAATAATAACGACATAAATCATGACGATATCTCAACTCCACACATCCGTCATATACATTGTATAGCGTAATAATACATAATATACAGACACATGCTTGATACAGCAATTGAACATATAATTACAAAAATGTGTTTTGTTTCCTTGATCAAATATTAAAATGGTAGGCGTTGGTGAAGGATTACGATCTTCAATTGGGCACATTTTAGTGACAGTGATGGCATAACAACCAGAAGAATCTAACACTGTAAACAGTGTACTTTACCAGTGTAACACTAGACACATCGCAGACAATCTGTCGATTTATGATCTTGATACAAAACCAAAAAGTATATAGTATTTTCATTATAGCTAACTAATACGAATGGAAATAATACACACTGGAAAATGAACTAGACGTTCGGGTCGCAGATAACCACGTGGGTGTTTCCCCCAACATCGTATCATCAATGTCGCCTCATATCAGCAGTTACTTCAAGACAAGAAGACAGACAACTATTTCCACATTGTGTTTGTTACTGTTCCCCATATCAATACTAGTGTGTGTCAAAATAATACAAAACCTGAATATAGATGACATGCAATCGAATTGAGATGATGCCTCATGAAGAACTTCCAAGAAGAAAACTGCGGTGGACTTTGGATGACGGCCACAAATGCAAAGTATCTACCAAAAAAAGTTTGGAAGTGGGATTTCTCTAGAATTCGAATGTAGCAGTCGAATCACATTTTCCTTCTTAATACTCAACCATTGGACTTCCAATATTCTACCTCTGGAACACACGAATACTAACAGCCCAATGGATTAAATTCTCCATACAGACCTATGAGCACTAACATGGGACATGCCTCCGTGTTTGCTCATATGTTTTTTCAAATTGCCCTTAATAATAATAATAATAATATACAATATTTGTATAGCGCCCAATACTTTAAAAAACAGAAAGCTCTCAGGCGCTTTACATTAAAATAAAGATACAGAAATGTATACATACAGTTGAGATCAACAAGTGATGAAAGTAAAATTACATGAGACATGAAAAATACAATGGTTACACATTGTGAGCAAGTTTAAAAAGGTGAGTCTTTAGGCGTTTTTTAAAAATAGCTACAGTTTGAACAGCTTTGATATCCTCTGGTAAGACGTTCCATAATGCTGAGGCCGACTTTCTGAGGCAGCGGTCACCAAAAGTAGCAGTCCTAGTTTTGGGGACAGGCAGGAGTGACTTGGAAGCAGATCGTAGAGACCGGACAGGTGTATGCTGTTGGATGAGGTCAGTCAAATACTCAGGTGCCAGTCCGTTCAACGACTTGTATGTGTATACAAGTATCTTGTAAGTGGCCCGGTAACAAACTGGGAGCCAATGCAGTTCGCACAGGATGGGAGATATGTGTTCCCATTTGCGGGTCCTTGTTATTAGGCGAGCGGCACAGTTCTGCACCCGTTGGAGACGCTGCAACACAGTGTTCGGGAGTCCATATAGCAAGGCATTTCCATAATCCAGTCGCGACACGACAAGTGCTTGAACAAGGGTCTTGCATGTGTCGGTTGTAATGAAATGCCTAATGTTGCCAATGTTTCGAATTTGGTAGAAGCAGGACTTCGACACGGAACTTATGTGCTTTTCCATGGTCAAGCCGCTGTCCATGATGACACCGAGGTTCCTGACTGATTGTACTGCCTTGACATGATGGTCGCCGATTTTTAGGCACACATTATCCATCTTCTTGGCTTGCAGCTTTGATGCGAAGACAATCAGTTCAGATTTTTCCTGGTTTAATTTCAACATGTTGTGGCTCATCCATACTCCAACTTCCTGCACACATGCTTCCATCCTGGATGCAACATCGTCCCAGCTGTCGTTCGGTTTGATGGTTAGGTATATTTGCGTATCATCTGCGTAGCAGTGGTACAGCATTCCGTGACGCTTGATTATGTTGCCAACCGGCTTGGTGTACAAACAGTACACTTTAGGTCCCAATACAGACCCCTGTGGGACGCCACACTCCAGCAACACATCATGAGACTCCTCGGTGCCAGCCCGTACGCGTTGGAATCTGTCACTAAGGTAGGAGCGCACCCACCTCAGAGCACCAGAAGTCACCCCAAAAGAATGTTGGAGTCGCTGCAGTAGGATGCTGTGGTCGATCACATCGAAAGCTGCAGATAAGTCCAGCATAATAAGGACGGCGACATGCTTGCTGTCAAGGGCTTCTACGATGTCATTATGAACTTTCAGTAGAGCAGTTTCGGTAGAGTGGCCCCGCCTGTATGCCGACTGGAGTTCATCGTGTAATGAATGGCTGCTGATGTGGTCATTTAGACGTTTAGCAACGACGCGTTCCAAGATCTTCGACACAAAGGGTAGGTTTGATATTGGTCGGTAATGTTTGAGTTGCTCCTTATCCAATCCTGGCTTCTTAAGTACCCTTGTAGGCGAACTCCGCTCCACAGACGTCACATTTGAATTCTTTTACGCCAGTGTGTATGGCTAAATGGCCTTGATGTGCCTGTGCAGAGTTAAATGCAATTTCACATATTTCACATTTGAACTTGAAGTTTGTCGTATGCCATAGCTCATGATTTTTCAGATTTCCCAGTGTTGTGCACGGTTTCGAGCAGACAGAACACTTCCAGCCAGGGAACTGAAAAATAGATTTAAAAAACGGGATTATATGGGTATCAGGATGAATTATTTGAGATAGTATGAACTGCACGTTTATTCTTTTGCAAAATGTGAATCTGATTTATCAGATATTATCATTGTTCGTGGCAACAGTTCAAGGTGCGGTTTCAACAGCCTGCAAAATTTCTCCTAATCTAAAACTATTTTTAAAAAACACACAAGGAGATATTTCAAGTGACTAACTTATCTCTCGAAACATGTTTTGAGACACTCATCACTAGACAAATGTATCTAATCAACCTATCACAACCTAAACATACTTCATGTTGTGTTTGGGAAGTTATCTTGGTAACAACTCTTCCCAGTTCTATTTTGTATGGAAGCTAAAGCTCACAAACGTACATTTTGTCCCCCAATAGAAATAAATCAAGGATCACAGGATTTGGAGTTTTCTCTGTTGCTGCCTCGCAAATGCAATCCACAGTGAGCTCCTTGTAATATCCACCCAGCGAACACCCGGAACATCCACATATAAATCATGACTCGTAGGTGTAGCATACGTGGGTAGTAAACAAACCAATCATTGTAACAGCAGATTCCACGACATACAAGCAGTTAAGGACGAAATTTAACCTGGGAAAAATACAGCGGACTTATTCGCTAGAAAAAAACATGAATCCTCATCACACTAATACATGTTCAAATGTAATCTTCACGGAGTTCAGTACATTCAATCCTTTCAATCGAAGTTCAATGTTGTCTCCACCACCATATCATCAGTTTTTGTCAACATGAACAATACACATAAACAGTACTCGTGTGTTTCGCACAAGAGTCTAGTCAAATAACGACTACTATTATAATCTATTTTGGCTTCAAGTTTCGTTTCAAAACCGACAAAAACACATTCGTTTGCCATATCCATACAATATCATGCTATTTTCTCCTGACTCTAGGGAGGTTCATTTTGTGGACGCTCATCAAGTGTGATTTCAGTCCACCCTTGTACGCAAATGCTTTGCTACATAGAGTACACTTGAACTCCTTGATACCAGTATGAGTTGATAAATGTCCTTGAAGTGATGTTGTTGACATGAAACCTTTGTCGCAATGGTCACAGTTGTAGTAGAAGTGTCCTCTATGCCAATCTTCGTGGATTTTGAGATTACTCTTCGTGCTCCAAGTCTTGTCACAAAAAGAACATTCGAAACTCGGTTTTCCCTGAAAGTAGATTGTTGGCATTTTATTACTTATTCCAGTGAGTCTCATGTCTCAATGCTTTCATTGATGATATTATCAGGACCAGTGACCTCATGATACTATTATGTACCATGCTGTTTTTAAATACTGTAAATTGAGGCCATTTTCATTCCATTGGATTGAAATGAATGTACGTGGCATATATATTAATCTACATGTTTATTGATGTAAGTCAGTCATGCATAATCACATCAGAGTTGAGGTATACCCAGTGATCCAATCACATTTGTTTCCCATAGCCATTCCATAACAATTCATGATGTCACTCGACAAACATATATATACATAAGTATTGTACTAATAACTGAAAATATATGTATTGTACTAATAACTGAGAGTTTGCATCCATCGCATCAATTACATTAAGAATGTATCATAATCTAATCCACAATGTTCGATCGGAAATATCTAATCTGGTGTTAGCATTGCAGACAGGTGTCCATAAAACACCAAGCAATGGGTGACTATGGTATTCATGTCTCCTCATCAACCCGGTGACTTAGGAGATGGTCCTTCAGCTGTCGTTTGTATCTGAAGTCTTTGGAGCACATCGTGCACTTGAATTCTTTAACGCCAGTGTGCCAGGACAGATGTCCCCGCAGGTCTGACGTGGACATGTATCCTTTCTGGCAATACGGACAATAATACTGATATCTGCCTTGGTGCCAATCTTCGTGTTTCTTGAGATTTCCCTTTGTGGTACAAGACTTATTGCAAATAGAACAAGAATACCGTGAGCGTCCACCCATCTGCAATGAGAAAAAGTATGGTTTGTTGTATTATGTAAGACTGGGTATGAATTGTACATGCTACATAAACAAGGTAGTTTTGGACGCATCGTGTGTAAATTGTTTGGGAAGAATGAGTGTTGTACAACAGTCTATATTCATGCCTCAACATCCGAATACTGGTAAATTTTATTTCATTAAGTCAAAGCTCTACAATTGCTGCATGTATTTCGCTGATAGTTGGCGTAGGGAAAATGTGATATTGAACGGCAGATTATCGAACAGAGATATGTGTACCAGATGTAGTTTAAAAATCACATCATGCAATGGCTTATATAGGCTATGCTAAGTTATATTTGGACATGAGATATTCCGCTGCATTTTCACATCAAATTATTTATGCACTTCTATGTGCGTATCATCCTTTCAATCATATATAAAGACATACCGGTATCTCTGATTTCAAGAATTTGTTTTACAATTGGCAGAGATATGAAACAATTACAAACCGTGCTACCCTATAAGCAATCTGAGCAACACTTTGGGTCCACCAACTTCAATGCCACAACAGATTTTATGGGGGGGGGGGGGAATTTAAATGATGAAACCCGTTTCCACATAGTTTGTGCAAAGCCAAAAGGGCCTAAGTATCATACACTGCGCCTCCCTCTATATTCAATAAGGATTAAAAAGGTGACAGACGGATTAAATGGCATGCATTTAGTGGACGAGTGGTATTAAGGCGCAGTGTATAATACTTGGGCCGATAAGAAGATTGAAAAGTTGGCCCAAGTACCGTACACTGCTCCTTAATACTACTCGTCCACTGAAAACATACCATTTAATCCCTCTCGCACCTTTTTAAAGTTGGAATAAATTTTAAAATCAGCCAAATTTAGCATTCTTTTTTGTCACGCGAACTTGAAAGTACATCTCGAGATTGTCGGGAATAAACAGGAAACATGTACAACTCGACGACAGATAATCAAAAAATCGCCATAAACTGTGCATGAAAACATCGGATAGAGAATGATCGGCCTGCATTCATTGCCGGTTGCCACAGTATCCACACTAATACCAATGACGTCACAAGATTGTGTGTAGAACTCGCCCGCAACGCGGGCCGCTTTGAGGAAAAAATGGATGCGGCCCGAGTTTGAATCTTGATTTTTGCAACCCAATTTAGGCACATATGCATAATTTCGGACCAAAATTTGCACGAATTCTCATTCTATAGACAAAATCTAGCTATTGCAGACTGAACAAATTTTATCAATTCTAAAAGTGATTATAGCTTTAATCCTTATTGAATATAGAGGACGGCGCAGTATATGATACTTGGGCCGAAAAGTTGTGAGGTGGATTGAATGCTATGTTTTCAGTGGACGAGTAGTATTCCGGAGCAATACAAGCTGTGTGGGCCAAATATATAGTGGCGTGCCCAATCTCCTGAAGGAAATTGGGGGCTTTGTAAATATTTTTTGCTGTTCTCTAATACTACTCAACCACCAAACCAATGCAATTTAATCCGTCTGTGACCTTTTTAATCCTGATTGAAAATATAAATACCAAATCGAATATATACATATAAATCCCAAATGACTGCAATTCTGCGTACAAATACATATGTGGATAAGCAGCTTGAAATCAGATTACGCAAACCCACGATAGTATCATGGCCCAATTAAAACCTGTCTCGGCAGCTTTGTCGGTGCACTCATTTCCAGAAATGTCGACGTGACTGGGTACTTTATTTGGAAGAGTTTGCATATCGTAGTGGGAAGTGACATAATTACTCATACAAGCCGGATAAACAATCCAAAACCCCATGAGAATTCCATACTTGTGTATAATTGTAATTTTTTTTTATTTACACGTTTCGGCCCAAGTATCATATCCTGCGCCTTCCTCTATATCCAATAAGGATTAAAAAGGTGCGAGACGGATTAAATGGTATGTTTTAAGTGGACGAGTAGTATTAAGGAGCAGTGTATGGTACTTGGGCCCAAGTGGCATTGGTGGTATTTGAGTTGATGTGTTCTGAGCATACTCCAGTAGCGAAATTTTTCGTCACACAACCCACACGTATATGACAATATCCCAGTATGCAAAAACATGTGTCCTTTCAGGTTGTCCATTGAAAGACACCCTTTGTTACAATAAGAGCAATAATGTGGGAAAATCCCTCTATGTGTGTTTTCGTGTCTTTTCAAATGACATTTCTTTGTGAATCCTTTGTCACATAGCGTACAGCAGAACTGGTGTGATCTCTGAAAGTAAAATTCCAGTAAATTTTCAATAATGACACAACAATTTGTGTAACTAAAAAAGTTCATGTTTTCAGAGAGGGTGTGTGTGTGTGTGTTTAGGTGTTTGATTGATAAAGGTAGCATGCTGCATTTGTGAAGTTAGCTACATTACCTTTTATTCGAAGAAACCAGTTTGATGTATAATATTCATTTATTGACAAAGCTGACAAAGTGCAATAGGAACAGAACATTTAGTATCAATCGCTAGGTCGTAAAAAACTAGACGTCAAGGCCTAAAGATGCCTTGGAGGCATTTCGGTGTGATGATTAATTTATAATATATACTAGATATCGACGAAAATGAAAAATGTCGACTCCGCAAAAAAATTTACCGTTAAAATAATACCCCTTAGACATGTTTGTCTAGGGCGAGGAGTCCGAAAAAAAAGTCCGTTTCGCTCTACGACTCACCGTTTCCGAGATATCGACGAAAACGAGAAATGCCGACTCGGCAAAAAAATTTCGGGTCAAGGTCAAAGTTCATCCATAATACCCCTTAGACATGTTTGTCTAGGGCGACGAGTCCGAAAATAACGTCCGTTTCGCTCTACGACACACCGTTCCCGAGATATCGACGAAAACGAGAAATGCCGACTCGGAAAAAAAATTTACCGTTAAAATAATACCCCTTAGACATGTTTGTCTAGGGCGACGAGTCCGAAAAAAAAGTCTGTTTCGCTCTACGACTCACAGTTTCCGAGATATCGACGAAAACGAGAAATGCCGACTGGGCAAAAAAATTTCGGGTCAAGGTCAAAGTTCATCCATAATACCCCTTAGACATGTTTGTCTAGGGCGACGAGTCCGAAAATAACGTCCGTTTCGCTCTACGACACACCGTTCCCGAGATATCGACGAAAACGAGAAATGCCGACTCGGAAAAAAAATTTGGGGTCAAGGTCAAAGTCCATCCATAATACCCCTTAGACATGTTTGTCTAGTGCGACGAGTCCGACAATAACGTCCGTTTCGCTCTACGACGCACCGTTTCCGAGATATCGACGAAAACGAAAAATGCCGACTCGGCAAAAAAATTTCGGGTCAAGGTCAAAGTTCATCCATAATACCCCTTAGACTTGTTTGCCTAGGGCGACGAGTCCGAAAATAACGTCCGTTTCGCTCTACGACACACCGTTTCCGAGATATCGACGAAAACGAAAAATGCCGACTCGGCAAAAAAATTTCGGGTCAAGGTCAAAGTTCATCCATAATACCCTTAAGAGATGTTTGTCTAGGACGACGAGTCCGAAAATAACGTCCGTTTCGCTCTACGACGCACCGTTTCCGAGATATCGACGAAAACGAAAAATGCCGACTCGGCAAAAAAATTTGGGGTCAAGGTCAAAGTTCATCCATAATACCCCTTAGACATGTTTGTCTAGGGCGACGAGTCCGAAAATAACGTCCGTTTCGCTCTACGAAGCACCGTTTCCGAGATATCGACGAAAACGAAAAATGCCGACTCGGGAAAGAAATTTCGGGTCAAGGTCAAAGTTCATCCATAATACCCCTTAGGCATGTTTGTCTAGGGCGACGAGTCCGAAAATAACGTCCGTTTCGCTCTACGAAGCACCGTTTCCGAGATATCGACGAAAACGAAAAATGCCGACTCGGCAAAAAAATTTCGGGTCAAGGTCAAAGTTCATCCATAATACCCCTTAGACATGTTTGTCTAGGGCGACGAGTCCGAAAATAACGTCCGTTTCGCTCTACGAAGCACCGTTTCCGAGATATCGACGAAAACGAAATATGCCGACTCGGCAAAAAAATTTCGGGTCAAGGTCAAAGTTCATCCGTAATACCCCTTAGACATGTTTGTCTAGGGCGACGAGTCCGAAAATAACGTCCGTTTCGCTCTACGACACACCGTTTCCGAGATATGCAGGATGCCTCAAGGATGACTCAGCAAAAAATTATTTCGACCTCTAGGTCAAAGGTCGTTTGACGTATCGATCCCAAAATCAATAGGGTTCTTCCCTGTTGATATATAAACCTCCGTGCAAAATTCTGCAACTATTGCCTGAATATTTTTCGAGTTATCGTCCGGAAACCAAGTTTCAAGATCAGCCTCGATTTCATCCTCAAGGACCTCACGGACCTCGGAGCCGGATCAAAAAAAATAATACACCCTAGAGATGTTTGTCTAGGGCGACGAGTCCGAAAATAACGTCCGTTTCGCTCTACGATGCACGGTTTCTGAGATATGCAGGAAGCCTCAAGGATGAATCAGCAAAAAATTATTTCGACCTCTAGGTCAAAGGTCGTTTGACGGATCGATCCCAAAATCAATAGGGTTCTTCCCTGGTGGCATATGAACCTCCATGCAGTGTTCTGCAACTATTGCGTAAATATTTTTCCAGTTATCGTCCGGAAACCAAGTCTCAAAATTAGCCTTGATTTCATCCTCACGGACCTCACGGACCTCGGATCCGGCTCAAAAAGAATAGGGTTCTTCCACATATCATTTCTGACTTGTGGTGAAAATTTGACGAGGATCCGTCAAGGCAATCTAAAGTTATCGTCCGGAAACCAAAAGTGGCGGAAGAAGAAAAAAAAGAAAAAAAAAAAGAAAAAAAAAAAAATTAGCCCAAAGGCTAAGATAGGTTACCGGACAATTTTGGTTTGGCCATGGCAGCATTGGCAGGTAACAGACCTTGAGATTCACCAATCAAGGTTCGCAGTGTAAACATATGACCTTGGGATTTACCAATCAAGGTCATCCGTATGAACTTCGATGTAACCATTACATGTATGTGTGCAGCATTTGATATTCTATATGTTGGGTGGAATCGTTTAGGCCGCTCAGGTCAATTTACACATTCCAAGTCAGACATTTGGCACTCAAGGTCATCTGACGTCAAGTTCAAGGTCATCATTAGTTGTGCCATCTATGTCTTCCTATATGTTCATAATGCAAACAGGAGCTCTATCTGCAAGCATTTCATCTACAAAGGCAAATCTGGGCATTTTTTGACCCCAAAATGGCTGTTTTGACCTTTCAAGGTCATCCAAGGTCAAATTCAAGGTCACCACACAAGTCGCCATATATGACTTCCCATTTGAAAGTGCCAATTTCTAAGCTCTATCTTCAAGCGTTCTATGAGTACAGTCCTGACAGCTCCCATTATGAAGGAAAAAAGTGCCGAAAATTTTCCAAGTCCAAAATTTTTTTCAAAGGGTGAAAATTTTTTTTTGCCTAGAAATGGCCCAAAATGGATAGTAATGTTATTTGGGGCGAAAAATTTTTTTTTCGCCGACTCGTCAAAAATTCAAAATGGCCGCCACACTGAGATCGCCGATTCAAGGGCAACAAAACTTATACACGTCGCAGAGGTATATAAGAGGAATCTTTTTAAGCAAAAATCTCAAAACTGATCAGAGAGTTTTTGAGAAAATACAGACCAAGTGCAAATTTGAGCGTTTTTCGACCCAAAAATGGCTGTTTTGACCTTTCAAGGTCATCCAAGGTCAAATTCAAGGTCACCACACAAGTCGCCATATATGACTTCCCATTTGAAAGTGCCAATTTCTAAGCTCTATCTTCAAGCGTTCTATGAGTACAGTCCGGACAGCTCCCATTATGAAGGGAAAAAGTGCCGAAAATTTTCTAAGTCCAAAATTTTTTTCAAAGGGTGAAAATTTTTTTTTGCTCTAGAAATGGCCCAAAATGGATAGTAATGCGATCTGGGGCGAAAAATTTTTTTTTCGCCGACCCGCCAAAAATTCAAATTGGCCGCCACACGAAAACCGGCAGATTTAGGGCAACCAAACTTATACATATCACAGAGGTATATGAGGGGAATCTTTTGAAACCAAAAACTCAAAACTGATCAGATAGTTTTTGAGAAAATGGCCGTCAAAGTCCAAAATTGAGCGTTTTTCGACAAAAATGGCCGCCATTTTGAAAAAAATGCGAAAATCAAAAAACAAAAAAATACCTCCTTCTCAAAATATTTTTAGGCATTTTTGTGCAAAATTTCAGAAAGATTCGATCGTTAACTTTAAAGATAAAAATGTTAACGCCGGACGGACGGACGGACGGACGGACGGACGGACGGACGGACGGACGGACGGACGGACGGACGGACGACGGACGCAACGCCATGCCAATAGGTTATCGGACCAAAGGTCCGGTAACCTAAAAAAAAAATTCTGCTAAAACCATAAAGGCATTTCTGCCGAAATGCCTTAATAAATGAAACAATAACTTTGTTTCCTGGCCAACTCAACAACATAAACTTACTCCCATTGAACATACGAAATTAGAAACCTTGACCATGACTCCAACATAAGCGGTTCTTGAACAAATGCAACTGGTATAACATGATAAATACATACAAATAAGGTGCTAATATGCATATACTGGCGGAGCAACACTAAATATCTTTTTAAACAAAACAAAAATATTTCTAACCAGGATACAGTTCCGTTTCGTGATCTTCCTTCAAATGTTTCCTCAAAGCTCTTTTGTACCGGAATTCATGTCCACATTGTTCACAACCAAAAGCCATTTGTCCTGTGTGTATATATAGATGACCCTTCAGATCATCTGCTGAGGTGTATCCTTCGTTGCAGTAGGCACAACGATGTGAAAAAATTCCTTTGTGGGCATTTTCATGGCGTTTCAAGCTCCCCTTTGTAGTACATGGACAATTACATATCGAACAGCGAAACCTATACTTCTGCAAACGAACGAAAAATTGATTTTCAGATTAATATCCACTCCTTGTCATATTTTCGCCACATTGCGAAAAGGGTGAAACAGCAATGGTTCACATACTAGTCCATACATACGTTTGTGCGCATCATTGTAATATCCTAAACACATACCGTCAGCGACTATGTTATCGACTGAGAGGAGTATCATTATTTTGCCATCAAATGTCAAGTATCCGTATCCTAGAAATGAAATAACTACCATTATCTGTCACAGTCCCGGATTGTGTCCTTTGTATGCGTTCCAGACGCACAATAGCAAATAACACCTGAATGTTCCACTGGTCCATAAAGTCAATTCAAACTTCCCTCCGCAAATACGTTCATGAATATTGAATGATGGGATGTCATGAACTATGAGAAAGAATACTGTGATTTCTCAATCCTCTCTTATATTGGAAAGGTTCTCCACAAATTTCACATTTGAAGGCCATGACACCAGTGTGAAGAAACAAGTGGCCTTTGAGGTCGTCGGCAGAAAGGTAGCCTTTCTGGCAGAATGGGCAGTGGTTTGCATAAATCCCACGATGTGCATTTTCGTGTCGTTTGAGGTTTCCTTTGGTGGTACATCCCTTGTTACATATGGAACACATGTACTGGTACCTCTGAAAGTATATCAAATATTCACTTTTAGACTGCAATGGCTGTATAAATGATGAAACATGTGCAAAATACTGCACGATCAAAGTGTGTATTCCTTGTGTGGATCCCTGGAGTGGCTTGAGATGTGATTTATCGAGGCTTTGTTCCTATTCAAAAATTCACTTATTTTAGGGTTTCTACTGGCCACTCTCATAATCACCATATAACAGTTGGTATAAATTGATGTGTACATTTCCTCAGAAAAACTCTATTCATGGTTTGAATAACAAAAACGCTACATGTACATACGTACACGTATATTCAGTAAACGTTAACCTTGCTAATGTAGTATCAAAATCGCTGATGCTCCTAATAATTATACCCACATTCAGACATTGGATCAGTTTGTCTGAACGAAAGACGGATCATCGATATCGTCTCAAGCGTTCAGGAAGCTTCCCAATGGAACAAATGATCAAAAACTCAGTACACAAATCTTTTGGCGGGTATAACTGTCTTGGGAATATTCCCGACACAAATAACACAAATGATCCGTACATTTTTATTGGTCCATTGGACAACAGTGAGTATCACCAAGAAATGAATATGGCGAAGCTATATCACTTATTTGTGGAAATCCAAATTATGCATTCGTAGTGATCTCTTGTATTGAAATGTTAAACAACACAAGTCACATGAAAAAGCCATGACACCAGTGTGTTGATACAAATGTCCTTTCAAATCATCAGCGGACTGGTATCCCCTGTTGCAGTAAGTGCAGTAATGCGAAAATATTCCGCGATGGGCGTTCTCATGTCTTTTTAGATGGCTCTTTGTGGTGCATCTGCAATTGCACATCAAACAGATGAACTGGTACTTCTGAAAAGAATTGTTATAATTTGAAAGTGATGTGATTCAACACGATGAAATGTGTTTCACAATAAATATAAATCCATTACATGAATATACTCTGATTTATAAATAAATCAATTTATTCACACGAAGACTGACTCGGTCATTTACTTCAGCTCTAAACCACCCACTTCCTACAGTTTTTACTTTTCATACCTATCTCCCAATTCTCGCGATATCTCGGATCTCATTATCTATTCATCAGCCTCGATTTAATTCCAACACAAGTTAGAGTCACCAAAATGTTTTCCGTTTTTCGAAATCTGAAGGATATCAGCAATATTAACCTACTTCATGTGTTTTCGATGAACAATGTACACGGCGTTATTAGGACATTCTTTTGTTACCCGTTTCGCAAAGGAAAATTAGGATTTCGCACAGAGAAACTCAAACATTACACACAAGGAAGACGCCATTTTGGCTCGAAACCTCCCGTTGGACAGTCGATTTCGTGCAGTTTATGTACTGTGTAACAAGGTCAACTTCATCCACCAACTGGATGAACTCAAAAACTCACTTAACGAAATATACCTGACATCACCACTAAAAATCATCCTCATCGACATAGGATCAAATGACCTGGCAAACCTTGACTGCGACTCGCCACTGCGGCAGTCAAATTCGCCCAGGAACTCATCGACGCAGTCCTAACAGAAGTTGTTGTACTAAACAGTGTTGCACCCCGTGAAGCAAGACTCTCTTCCGACTCCCCTAGTGTGTTTCAAGACAAAAAAAACTGCTATAATATCCACATCAAAACCATCTGCCAATCAAAAAATAACATTCACTACAACAAAATCCGGGAGTACCATCGAATCAGGACAAGCTCTTTCTTCACACCACTCATCTGACGGCATTCACCTGACATCATCAAGCGCCCGACGCCTCTACACGGCCCGAGTACACCACGGGCTGCTGCACTACAGCCAACGTTAACACTGAGGTGCTTCCCAGTCTTTATACATGTACAATTCTGCCATTTATTTATCCCGCTGCCTTTTTGGTTACACCATTTCTTATATGCATGTAATCTTCCTACCCGCCTCCCCCCCCCCCCCCCCCCCCCCCCGCGGTTAATTTAGTTGACCTTCACCAGCTCCTCTTGTTTCCAACAATATTTTCAGCCACTATATGTTTTTTTTGTTAGTTACATTAACCCTTCCATAATTCACAATTCATAATCCACCCAATCGTTCATCTTGCCTATGTTCCTCGGCGCATATGTACAAGCTTTGTCCCCTTGCCGCCTATGGGCCAAGACCTATTGTGTTATTCGTTTGTTGCACAGAGTCTGTAGATAGGTTTTGTTTCTATGTAGTATTGCTCATATCATGCATTCGCCAAATCAATTTACTTGTCATCACTGTAATATATATGTTCCATATTCAGTCTGTTATGTTCAAAATGTTCATAATTTTGCCTCGTTATATATCATATATGTGTGTATATTTCGTGTACTACTCGTTACTAATATTCTCACTATTTCTGTCATCGTTTATATCATTCTGGTTTATTTTCCAAATATGTTATGTCAACCCACATGTGGTCCGAGTCTTCTCGTCACACTAATTGTTCCAAATAAATATTATTAAAGGTATCACCGAGTCGTCTTTCTGTGCGAATAAATCATATATATTCTCATTCTTCATACAAGAAGAATCAGAATACATCACAACATAAATATATTTTTATTTATCTGCCCATAAACTTGATAATTACATGTTTGTCTGGATTATTAGTAATCGAACATATTTTTGTACCCTTGGAAACGTCAAAAAAGTGCAAACCTTACTTTTAAGTAATAGTGATTTAGAGTAATAACTTATTATCAACTACTTGATTGACTAAGAGTAATTCAGGATAATTTAGCAATCACTCAATATTGGGCTGGAAAACATATAGGTGAGCGATGAGAAATTCTTATGAACGATTGTTTCGTGTCATTTATTCTTATCGAAAGGAAACAGTTGCAAAATGGGCCAAAATAACTTACGATCTGCGGTCATTCATTCAGTGTCGATTTGAAATTTGAAAATGCTGCGGAACTCTTTGTGGAACTATTTTACATTAGTTTTTTGTGTACTATACTACAACACAGAACATATGTATACTACAATACGCATTTCGTTTATTTATTTCAAAACGCGAAATCACCCCATTATAAAAGATTGGTAGATTCCAGGTGCTCATCGATAATGCGAAAACCTGTAAGTTCACAGGAATTTCTCACCGAACAGAACTTCCGCTTCATATCCCTATGACAGTGTATATTTGTGACCAAACATAGAATGGAGTCCATAACTTTATTGTTTCGTGACCAACACAGACAAAACAGACCAACAACGGATTTTGATGTTTTATGACCATTTCGTAACTATCGTCGAAAAAGATTGATTATGGACTTTCAGTATATGGTCTCTTAGTCCATACTTGTACTGGAATTGTTCCCCACACGTTTCGCATTTGAAAGCCTTAACGCCAGTGTGCAGATATAGGTGTCCTTTGAGATTATCATTGGAGAGACAGCCTTTATTGCAGTATGGACACGTTTTTGCAAAAATTCCTCGGTGTGCATTTTCATGCCTCCTGAGGTTCCCCTTCGTGGTGAATATCTTCTTACACGCAGAACACGGAAATCGATACTTCTGAAAGGATATTAGACACGAAATAGCACTTAAATAAGTTTGAAAAACAGAATAAAACTCGTAGTCATTTATGTGTGCTCCATTGAATGCTGAAGGTTTTCACATGCCCAGAAAGAGTAAGTTTGAAACACAGAATAAAACTCAGTAGTATGTGTGTGCTGCATTGAATGCTGGAGGTTGTTCACATGCCCCCCAAAAATGGTTACACATATCGAACCAAACGTTCAAAGATAACCTTCACATATATAACATTATGTCAAAGCGTTGAATTCGGAAGACATTTTCGGTATATTAATGGTAGGTGTAGAAAAAAGCATATTTTATTAGTGCAAAAGTATTGGGCATCAAACAGAACACAATATCCTGAAAATGCAGACATATTACAGCATTATGTATGATATTTTTTAACGTGTAATCGCAGTGTATTTTTGTAACGAAATTGTTCTCCACAGATTGCACAAGCAAATGCCATTACTCCAGTGTGTATGAACATGTGTCCATTCAAGTCATCTGCAGTCAAGTATCCCTTTTGACAATAACTACAGCAATGTGCAAATATTCCCTTGTGGGCGTTTTCGTGACGTTTCAGACTCCCCTTCGTGGTGCATCCTTGCTGGCAAATCGAACATCTGTACTGGTATTTCTGCAAATATAACCATCCGCTTCAGTCAGTCTTGAGATCTACTGTTGTAGTAGACACAAGTATTCTACGTCTGAGAAACAACATATACTTCTAAGTGTTGATCACAACATCATGCGTGGACTTTAGCAAGATGAATTCTAAGATAGGATTTGTAGCGAAACTGTTCGTTGCACAAATTGCAGCTAAAAGCTTTCACTCCGGTATGAGAATATAGGTGGCCTTTGAGATGATCGGCGGACAGACATCCTTTATTGCAGTAAGAGCAGTAATGCGAATATATCCCTCTATGTGTGTTTTCATGTCTATTCATCGCCCTTTGTGACGCACATCCTTTATGGCATATTGAACATCTGAATGCAGGATACACCTGAAAATACAACCAACCATGTATGGACTTGACTGGACAGGTTGCAGTGATTTCAATAAATAGTATCAATTCATGGGAATATAATCAAAATTGCCATACCAGCAATCAATAGCCTCTCATCCACTAACACGCGAGTTCTGCTTTCTAGTTGAGTGTATGGGTCTGAAATGTCTGATTTTTACGTTTTGTCTCGCAATGTATGGCATAAAAATCACATTCAAGTCAGCAGACCTCGTGGGGTCTGGCTATGAGAATTTATATAATCTCGATATGAGCTCTTTCGCAGCATGTGAAATTCCAATAGCATACGTCAGATTTGGCATGTATTCATTCTTCTCATATATCCACAGGAAATGTATGATGGAGAAGACAACACAATTCAAAGGAGTGTGTCAAGTCCGATGTAACTATTCCAACTGGTGCACTTCTCAAAAAGGCCTGACTTCTGCACTACAGACATGATGTCGCAATGCCTTTTTGAATCGAAATTCAACATTACATTTCTGGCATGAAAAAGCCTTGACTCCAGTGTGTTTGTATAGGTGTTCAAGTAAATCAGTTGACGCCCGGTATCCTTTGGTACAATATTGACAGTTATACGGGAATATACCCCTGTGTGTGTTCTCGTGGGCTCTCAAGTTTCCTTTGCTTGTGCAGCGTTTGTTGCAGATAGAACAAAAGAACGAAATCACCTGTAATAAAATTAAAATTTTATTAGCTACTTTTCACTGGAGTTATACCTGCAATATGTTCCAAATGGGTGGGAATGCAATAATTCATGTCACTTCAAGATAATCAAACGAAGTCATCATACAGTCTCTGATTTCTAACCCATTCCCTATCAATGCAAATACATTTGCCGATAGAACCAGAGATACCAAACATGTATTGAATTCAACTAGACGTCAAGGCCTAAAGATGCCTTGGAGGCATTTCGGTGTGATGAATAATTTATAATACTAGATATCGACGAAAATGAAAAATGTCGACAAATTTCGGGTCAAGGTCAAAGTTCATCCATAATACCCGCTAGACATGTTTGTCTAGGGCGACGAGTCCGAAAATACCATCCGTTTCGCTCTACGACGCACCGCTTCCGAAATATCGACGAAAACAAAAACTGCCGACTCGGCAAAAAAATTTCGGGTCAAGGTCAAAGTTAATCCATAATACCCCTTAGACATGTTTGTCTAGGGCGACGAGTCCGAAAGTAACGTCCGTTTCGCTCTACGACGCACCGTTTCCGAGATATCGACGAAAACGAAAAATGCCGACTCGGCAAAAAAATTTCGGGTCAAGGTCAAAGTTCATCAATAATTCCCCTTAGACATGTTTGTCTAGTGCGACGAGTCCGAAAATAACGTCCGTTTCGCTCTACGACGCACCGTTTCCGAGATATCGACGAAAACGAAAAATGCCGACTCGGCAAAAAAATTTCGGGTCAAGGTCAAAGTTCATCCATAATACCCCTTAGACATGTTTGTCTAGTGCGACGAGTCCGAAAATAACGTCCGTTTCGCTCTACGACGCACCGTTTCCGAGATATCGACGAAAACGAAAAATGCCGACTCGGCAAAAAAATTTCGGGTCAAGGTCAAAGTTCATCCATAATACCCCTTAGAGATGTTTGTCTAGGTGCGACGAGTCCGAAAATAACGTCCGTTTCGCTCTACAACGCACCGTTTCCGAGATATCGACGAAAACGAAAAATGCCGACTCGGCAAAAAAATTTCGGGTCAAGGTCAAAGTTCATCCATAATACCCCTTAGACATGTTTGTCTAGGTGCGGCGAGTCCGAAAATAACGTCCGTTTCGCTCTACGACGCACCGTTTCCGAGATAACGACGAAAACGAAAAATGCCGACTCGGCAAAAAAATTTCGGGTCAAGGTCAAAGTTCATCAAAAATACCCCTTAGACATGTTTGTCTAGGTGCGGCGAGTCCGAAAATAACGTCCGTTTCGCTCTACGACGCACCGTTTCCGAGATAACGACGAAAACGAAAAATGCCGACTCGGCAAAAAAATTTCGGGTCAAGGTCAAAGTTCATCAAAAATACCCCTTAGACATGTTTGTCTAGGTGCGGCGAGTCCGAAAATAACGTCCGTTTCGCTCTACGACGCACCGTTTCCGAGATAACGACGAAAACGAAAAATGCCGACTCGGCAAAAAAATTTCGGGTCAAGGTCAAAGTTCATCAAAAATACCCCTTAGACATGTTTGTCTAGTGCGACGAGTCCGAAAATAACGTCCGTTTCGCTCTACGACGCACCGTTTCCGAGATATCGACGAAAACGAAAAATGCCGACTCGGCAAAAAAATTTCGGGTCAAGGTCAAAGTTCATCCATAATACCCCTTAGACATGTTTGTCTAGTGCGACGAGTCCGAAAATAACGTCCGTTTCGCTCTACGACGCACCGTTTCCGAGATATCGACGAAAACGAAAAATGCCGACTCGGCAAAAAAATTTCGGGTCAAGGTCAAAGTTCATCCATAATACCCCTTAGACATGTTTGTCTAGTGCGACGAGTCCGAAAATAACGTCCGTTTCGCTCTACGACGCACCGTTTCCGAGATATCGACGAAAACGAAAAATGCCGACTCGGCAAAAAAATTTCGGGTCAAGGTCAAAGTTCATCCATAATACCCCTTAGATATGTTTGTCTAGGGCGACGAGTCCGAAAATAACGTCCGTTTCGCTCTACGACGCACCGTTTCCGAGATATGCAGGATGAATCAAGGATGACTCAGCAAAAAATTATTTCGACCTCTAGGTCAAAGGTCGTTTGAGGTATCGATCCCAAAATCAATAGGGTTCTTCCCTGGTGATATATAAACCTCCGTGCAAAATTCTGCAACTATTGCCTGAATATTTTTTGAGTTATCGTCCGGAAACCAAGTTCCTCGATTTCATCCTCACGGACCTCACGGACCTCGGAGCCGGATCAAAAAAAAAAGTACACCCTAGAGATCTTTGTCTAGGGCGACGAGTCCGAAAATAACGTCCGTTTCGCTCTACGACGCACGGTTTCCGAGATATGCAGGAAGCCTCAAGGATGAATCAGCAAAAAATTATTTTGACCTCTAGGTCAAAGGTCGTTTGACGGATCGATCCCAAAATCAATAGGGTTCTTCCCTGGTGGCATATGAACCTCCATGCAGAGTTCTGCAACTATTGCATAAATGTTTTTCCAGTTATCGTCCAGAAACCAAGTCTTAAAATTAGCCTTGATTTCATCCTCACGGACCTCACGGACCTCCGATCCGGCTCAAAAAGAATAGGGTTCTTCCTCATATCATTTCTGACTTGCGGTGAAAATTTGACAAGGATCCGTCAAGGCAATCTAAAGTTATCGTCCGGAAACCAAAAGTGGCGGAAGAAGAAAAAAAAGAAAAAAAAAAAAAAAAAAAAAAAAATTAGCCCAAAGGCTAAGACAGGTTACCGGACAATTTGGTTTGGCCATGGCAGCATTGGCAGGTAACAGACCTTGAGATTTACCAATCAAGGTTCGCAGTGTGAACATATGACCTTGAGATTTACCAATCCACGTCATCCGTGTGAACTTCAATGTCACCAATACATGTATGGGTGCGGCATTTGATATTCTATATGTTCATAATACAAAGATATATCTGGGTGGAATCGTTTAGGCCGCTCAAGTCAATTTACACATTCCGAGTCAGACATTTGGCACTCAAGGTCATCTGACATAAGTTCAAGGTCATCATTAGTTGTGCCATATATGTCTTCCTATATGTTCATAATGCAAGCATGAGGTCTATCTGCAAGCATTTCATCTACAGAGGCAAATCTGGGCATTTTTTTACCCCAAAATGGCTGTTTTGACCTTTCAAGGTCATCCAAGGTCAAATTCAAGGTCACCACACAAATCGCCATATATGACTTCCCATTTGAAAGTGCCAATTTCTAAGCTCTATCTTCAAGCGTTCTATGAGTACAGTCCGGACAGCTCCCATTATGAAGGAAAAAATGCCGAAAATTTTCTAAGTCCAAAATTTTTCTCAAAGGGTGAAAATTTTTTTTGCCCTAGAAATGGCCCAAAATGGATAGTAATGCGATTTGGGGCGAAAAAATTTTTTTTCGCCGACCCGCCAAAAATTCAAAATGGCCGCCACACAGAAACTGGCGAATTTAGGGCAACCAAACTTATACATATCACAGAGGTATATGAGGGGAATCTTTTGAAACCAAAAACTCAAAACTGATCAGACAGTTTTTGAGAAAATGGCCGTCAAAGTCCAAAATTGAGCGTTTTTCGACAAAAACGGCCGCCATTTTGAAAAAAATGCGAAAATCAAAAAACAAAAAAATACTTCCTTCTCAAAATATTTTTAGGCATTTTTCTGCAAAATTTCAGAAAGATTCGATCGTTAACTTTAAAGATAAAAATGTTAACGCCGGACGGACGGACGGACGGACGGACGACGGACGCAACGCCATGCCAATAGGTTATCGGACCAAAGGTCCGGTAACCTAAAAAAAATTCTGCTAAAACCATAAAGGCATTTCTGCCGAAATGCCTTAATAATCCACGTGCGGTCATTACCATAACATGCATGACATTCCAAAGAGTTATCATTAGTCCAAAAGTATTTTTTATTGAGGAACAGACTTCAAAATACAGCCTTTGATCAACCATAAAACTCACAGGAATTGAAATGGCATATAATTTTCAAAGCAATCTGTGTCCTCTGTCTGGTTATTTTCACATAGTTTGAAGTTTCGTGAAGGGAACTATTTTCACATAGTTTGAGGTCTTCGTGAATGGAATTTATCCATGTGTGATTTTAGAACTGCTTTGTATTGGAATTCTTCATGACACAGTTTACAGGAAAACGCTTTCACTCCAGTGTGGAAGAACATGTGGCCCAACAGATCATTGGAGGCCCGATAACCTTTGCCACAGTGTTTACAGTTGTAGGGAAAGATGCCCTTATGGGTATTCTCATGTGCCTTTAGGTTACCCTTGTTCGTGCAACCCCTCTGACAGAATGAACATCTGTACGGATATATCTGAAAGTAGACGGACCCCAAGAAGTATGAGACATCCAACAACGGGTGTTTCTAGTGATATAAACACAAGTTCTTCAGTTCCTCAACGGCGGTTTTATGGTATAATCTACTTGTGGCAGGTCAAGTTTGATCCATAGGCAACTGGATTGATCATCCATGGATATCACACAATTCCTGAAACTAGTATCACAATTTTCTGGTGAAATTCATTCTTGTTCTGATACACAAATAACAGTTTGAATGAAAAAATCCCTATCGCAATGTTGATCACAGACTCTCAGTGTCATTACATCATAATGGTTAGTCATTGCTGTCATATCCCCCCAGAACTAGCACTGTACTTCTGTGGGACTATGACAATTGTCAATGCTTTCAGAATGTAGTCAGGACATCCACTGTTTCACAGAGGAGCAAACAACCAATACAACGACTCGGAACAGTCTGTATTTACCACGAAAACTAGACGCTTCCGGTCGCCTACGACCGCTTGGGTGTATCCCCCGTAGCCCTATCATCTCTGTTGCCCCAAATATATCACTGTCAAGTGTGAAAAACTAGAGCAAGGGCTAAAAAAGATTACCAGAGAAATGTTAAATCTCAAGTCACAACTGTTTTCTTTTCCCCACCAAAATTGCTGCACTGATTTTCCGAGGTTATTGAAGGTCGAATTCAAAATCACCACTGAAATCTCTTTATATGAATTTCCATTCGACATGTTTGATAAAATAACGAAAATACAGATAGATCAATCTTTTCACCTATTTATATTTCAACTCTGAATATTTTACAAACTTGTTAACTTATTTGATGACAGCCATAAAATCTCTCCTGGACAAAGCCTTCACCTTGTTGAGCCCAATAATAAATATTTCTTGTCTTAACTATTTTCATTGTGGTCAATAATAGACTTAACATGTAAAAATAAAGTTAACTTATTCGGTTACACCCAGAAATTTCTATCGCACAAAATCTTAACCTTGTTGAACTCAATAATAATTGTTTCTCATCTTAACTATTTTTATTGAGGTCAATAATAGACTTAACTAGCAAAAAAAATGTTAACTTATTTGGTTACAGACATAAAATGTCTACTGGACAGAATCTTTACCTTGTTGAGCCCAATAATAAATATTTCTTGTCTTAACTATTTTTATTGTGGTCAATAATAGACTAAACTAGTAAAAATAATGTTAACTTATTCAGTACACCCATGAAATCTGTACTGGACATACTTTCACCTTGTTGAGCTTAATAATAAATATTTCTCATCTTAACTATTTTTATTGTGGTCAATAATAGACTTAACTATTTTTATTGTGGTCAATAATAGACCTAACTAGTAAAATTAGCCCAAAGGCTAAGATAGGTTACCGGACAATTTTGGTTTGGCCATGGCAGCATTGGCAGGTAACAGACCTTGAGATTTACCAATCAAGGTTCGCAGTGTAAACATATGACCTTGGGATTTACCAATCAGTCATCCGTATGAACTTCGATGTAACCATTACATGTATGTGTGCGGCATTTGATATTCTATATGTTGGGTGGAATCGTTTAGGCCGCTCACGTCAATTTACACATTCCAAGTCAGACATTTGGCACTCAAGGTCATCTGACGTCAAGTTCAAGGTCATCATTAGTTGTGCCATATATGTCTTCCTATATGTTCATAATGCAAACAGGAGCTCTATCTGCAAGCATTTCATCTACAAAGGCAAATCTGGGCATTTTTTGACGCCAAAATGGCTGTTTTGACCTTTCAAGGTCATCCAAGGTCAAATTCAAGGTCACCACACAAGTCGCCATATATGACTTCCGATTTGAAAGTGCCAATTTCTAAGCTCTATCTTCAAGCGTTCTATGAGTACAGTCCTGACAGCTCCCATTATGAAGGAAAAAAGTGCCGAAAATTTTCTAAGTCCAAAATTTTTTTCAAAGGGTGAAAAATTTTTTTTGCCTAGAAATGGCCCAAAATGGATAGTAATGTGATTTGGGGCGAAAAATTTTTTTTTCGCCGACTCGTCAAAAATTCAAAATGGCAGCCACACTGAGATCGGCGATTCAAGGGCAACAAAACTTATACACGTCGCAGAGGTATATAAGAGGAATCTTTTTAAGCAAAAATCTCAAAACTGATCAGAGAGTTTTTGAGAAAATACAGACCAGGTGCAAATTTGAGCGTTTTTCGACCCAAAAATGGCTGTTTTGACCTTTGAAGGTCATCCAAGGTCAAATTCAAGGTCACCACACAAGTCGCCATATATGACTTCCCATTTGAAAGTGCCAATTTCTAAGCTCTATCTTCAAGCGTTCTATGAGTACAGTCCGGACAGCTCCCATGATGAAGGGAAAAAGTGCCGAAAATTTTCTAAGTCCAAAATTTTTTTCAAAGGGTGAAAAATTTTTTTTGCTCTAGAAATGGCCCAAAATGGATAGTAATGCGATCTGGGGCGAAAAAAAATTTTTTCGCCGACCCGCCAAAAATTCAAAATGGCCGCCACACGAAAACCGGCAGATTTAGGGCAACCAAACTTATACATATCACAGAGGTATATGAGGGGAATCTTTTGAGACCAAAAACTCAAAACTGATCAGACAGTTTTTGAGAAAATGGCCGTCAAAGTCCAAAATTCAGCATTTTTCGACAAAAACGGCCGCCATTTTGAAAAAAATGCGAAAATCAAAAAACAAAAAAATACCTCCTTCTCAAAATATTTTTAGGCATTTTTGTGCAAAATTTCAGAAAGATTCGATCGTTAACTTTAAAGATAAAAATGTTAACGCCGGACGGACGGACGGACGGACGGACGGACGACGGACGCAACGCCATGCCAATAGGTTATCGGACCAAAGGTCCGGTAACCTAAAAATAATGTTAACTTATTCGGTTACACCAATGAAATTTGTACTGGACAAAACATTTACCTTGTTGAGGTTAATAATAAATATTTCTTGTCCTAACTATTTTTATTGTGGTCAATAATAGACTTAACTATTAAAAATAATGTTAACTTATTCAGTTACACCCATGAAATCTGTACTGGACAAAACCTTTACCTTGTTGAGCTTAATAATAAACGTTTCTCGTCTTAACTATTTTTATTGTGGACAATAATAGACTTAACTAGTAAAACTAATGTTAACTTATTCAGTAATATTGTCCTGTTTTCACTGAAAACTTCAGTTCTCCATTCTGAACAAGAAACCAGTGTCATTACCTTCCATTGTACAGGCTATTGGAATGATCGTACATGTCAAAATGGATATTTCAAAATTCTGTAATAAGTTAGGCTGTTAACATATTAATATTTACATGATCATTCTAAAAAACGATTGGTTTCGTGTGACAGCCCTTCCCAACAACACTTCCAAATATTATCGAGATTCGTCAAAAATTGCCATCTGTAGAGCGTTCACAAGCCATGTGTCTCAAACAGGCTGTTTTCAATGCAAAATGTGTCCCCAAACGACCAATTCAGTTGCCACGGCAACCAAAATCGATTGGTGTCGGGATCTTACCATAATATATGTGCCTGCAAAAAACTAGACGCTTCCGGTCGCCTAGGACCGCTTGGGTGTATCCCCCGTAGCACTATCATTCCTCATGCCCCAAATATATTACTAATAAGTATGAAAAACTAGAACAAGGGATAGAAAAGATCACCGGTACCAGGGAAATGTAAAATCTTAGGCCACAACTGTTTTTTTTTTCCCCACCAAAATTGCTAAATTAATCTTTCAAGGTTATTGAAGGGCGAATTCAAGATCACCATTGAAACCACTGCATATGAATGTCCATTTCGACATGTTCGATAACAAAAACAAAATCACAGCCAGATCAACTTGGTTCCAAGTTGAAATTCAAAGTAAAAATTGACCAAAACTGCATTTCAAGATCACGAAATTGGAGCCAGATCGAACTTTTCACCATAAGTTATATATCAACTCATAATATGTGACAAACTTGTTTCCAAGTTGAAATTCAAAGTAAAAGTTGACCAAAACTGCATTTCAAGATGACAAAATTGGAGACAGATCGAACTTTTCGCCGTAAGTTATATTTTAACTCATAATATGTGCCAAATTTGGTTTCAAGCTGAAATTGATGTTAAAAAATGATGTTAACTTATTTGGTTACAGCCATAAAATCTCTACTGGACAGAACCTTGACCTTGTTGAGCCCAATAATAAATATTTCTTGTCTTAACTATTTGTATTGTGGTCAATAATAGACTTAACTAGTAATAATAAGGTTAACTTATTCGGTTACACTCATGAAATCTGTACTGGACAAAACCTTCATCTGTTGAGCTCAATAATAAATGTTTCTCATCTTAACTATTTTAATTGTGGTCAATAATAGACTTAACTAGTAAAATTAAGGTTAACTTATTCGATAATATCGATCTGTTTTCACTAAAACAGATCGATATTATCAGTCCTCTATCATCAGTCCTCTATTCTGAACAAGAATCCAGTGCTATTTGTTTCCATAGTACAGGGTATTGCATTGATCACAGATGTTCAAGTCGGTATTTTAACGATGTAATAAGTTAGTCGGTTGATTAATTAATATTTATTCGATCATTCTGAAAAACAATAGGTTTCGGGTGAGGGTCTTTCTCTCCGAGTCTGTGCGATTTCATCATCATTCATTGAAAACACATAGAGTGTTCACAAGCCATGTGTGTTTAACAGGCTAATTTGAGCACAAAATGTGTCGCCAATCGGCCAATTTGGTTGCTATGGCAACCAAAATCGATTGGTGTCGGGATCTTACCATAAGATGTGTCTGTATAAAAAATTATTAGAATTGGTTAAGATTTGCAACCTGTAGCGCGTTCACAAGAAAGTGTCTGCGGACGCGGACGCGGCGCGACGAAGACAAATCCATAGTATCCGCCGAACTTCGTTCGGGGGATACAATAATGGTGATCGGGTGAGAATTGCGTCCTGTAGCGCGTTCACAAGCCATGTGTCTCAAACAGGCTGTTTTCAATGCAAAATGTGTCCCCAAACGACCAATTCAGTTGCCACGGCAACCAAAATCGATTGGTGTCGGGATCTTACCATTATATATGTGCCTGCAAAAAATAATGGTGATCGGGTGAGAATTGCGGCCTGTAGCGCGTTCACAAGAAAATCTCTGTGGACGCGGACGTGGACGCGGACGACGATGCCAAATCCATAGTATCCGCCGAACTTTGTTCGGGGGATACAACTATGAAAACTGAATGACATTCAGAGCTATCGAACATACCGGGAACCTAAACACTAAACTCAACATAAACTTAACATCCGAACATGTGTAATATTTATGACTTGAAATTTGTAATATTCAGTTGAAAGCCATACACACAAAACATTTTATACATATAAAGGAACTATTGTTACTGTGGATACTTTGGTTTGATATGAGTTTTTTTTAGCAATAGTTGTGTATGCCTCTCAACATTCATTATAATATTTGTTTAATAAACCGTGTGTGTCTGTGAAACATGGGACATTGATGTTAAGAAGAAATTGAATTTTACTTCTATTGTTCTTCACTTTTTTGTTCTCAACTGTTACAATCAAGGTCCCATGTCTTAACTTTTGTTCGATGTGAGTAAGCCATCGTTTTCACCAAATGATACAATGGCAATCTGAATTCACGATGGAAAGGATATTTTATACATGTATGATATACCTGTATGTAAAGTTTTATATTACAGGTTGCCTCAAATTCTGGGAAAAACCATGACTTGCAAATTGTTTTGTTGATCAAAAGCATCACATATTTTTGCAATTCTTGTGAGAACCTCATGTATAAGCACATACATGTACATGCTGAACTAATTTTAATGCCTTTATGAACAGTTTATGTATTTTTGTAATCACACACCAGTACAATGATGTATGTACACATAACTGAGGTTTTCAAAAGACTGAATCAAAATGACCCAACAACATATTATATTGTAGAGGAATTGTTCAATTTAAGGTGCTCAGTGTTAATCAAATAATGCAATGCTACTAGCCTTAAATGTTATTCTTAACAACAAAATGTTATCTTAATGGAATGTTATCTTATATATATATTGCACAAAGAAGAGGAGTACAGGCTACTTACCTTGAGTAAATTTCCAAATTTTTGAGAATATAGTGCAGGGGATTTCAAACTCCAGATACAACAAGTGATCAGTTTCTACATTTCTACAGTTCTTACAGTTTTTCCTCACTAAAACCAACCACTCCACCTGCATTATATGCTCAAATAGGTTGCGAGAAAGTAGTTTTTACCCTCAGCTAATTGGTAATACAAGCTGAATCTTAACTACTCACACCTACCAGTATATCCATGTATGAGAACTACTAAGTATACCAAATTCCATAGCATGTTGCAATCTACCAATCTTTCCAAAAATCTTGTAAGACTTACCAACCCTGGCAATGTTGCATCCAAATGTCCAATGATCAAAATTTAGTGTGTTATTTCCTGTAAATTTCCCAAATTTTAATTGTAAATTTGCCGTTTATTGTTATTACTCACCTCTAAACTACTACATGCTCCTTTTCGATCCTTTGGATCGTTCTGGATAGAAATTCGCGTACTGAAAGCAAGGCACGATCGTCTGCCTGCATGACTCGAGCGCTCCTTTTGCCGCCAAAACCGCCGCGCATATGCGCGCGCAGCTGCGCAGAAGCTTCACTTTTCTGTCCAAAAAACGACAAAAGGAAGCCCCTAGCACACAACTGGCGGGGATGGATGGGAGGGCCTTTACTGTAGTAGTTTAGAGGTGAGTAATAACAATAAACGGCAAATTTACAATTAAAATTTGGGAAGTTTATTTTATACATCACCAATCTAAACTACTACATGCTCCTTAGAATCAAAGGATAGGCGGTGGAGCAGTAGTGCTAGAGAGTCATGAAAACAGACGATAGTCTTGATTTCAAGCGAATCGCTAAAATGCTACATTTTCGATATATCTTTAGTAATATAATAAAGATACTCACCTAGCGGTGCGATCGCTTGCCTCCGACATGCACGAATTTCTTCTTCACCCATCGGTGGAAAACGGAACTCTACTTGAGACCGTAACAAAAAGAAACTCAAACACAAACACAAAGTGTTGCTTATATACACGTGCACATTAAAACCAAGACTTTTCTGTCCAGCTGGTTCAAACAACAGCTTGCGCTACGACCAGCGGACCCAGTCTAAATCTGGACGACTGGTCCTGAAGTTCGGCAGCATTGGACAGATAGAACCCGATGAATGTCGTAGAATTAGTCCACATTCCAGCCCTCACGATATATTCCAACGGAATATTCGACCTGGCCGCCAAAGACATCGAGATGTGTCGGATTTGGTGGGACGATATTTTGTAAGTGACTCGATCGTCAGCACCTGATTCCACATAGACAGTCCTCACTACAACCTTCACCCATCGGGATAGTGTAGCTGTGGAGATATCCGTAGCCCTGTTAGGCTGATAGGAAATAAATAATCGCTTGCGATCTGATAGGAAATAAATAATCGGTACGATCGATGTAGATTTTCAGCGCTCTTACCGGACACAATAGAGCGTCCGGCTCATTCCGTCCTACGTAACCGCCCAGTGACGGAATTACGATAGGGGAGAACGCTTTCCCGCCCTCAACTGCAGCACGTGTTTTAGGCATAAAATCACGTACTGGGTATAAGGAAACGGACCCATCCGCGCCAAATGCGACTCGCGATACGTCGATCGCCGCAACATCTGAGCGTCTTCGACCACTTGCTAGCATAACTAGCAGGAAAGTCTTAAGAGTTAACCTCTGCAAGGAAACTTCCTTGAGAGGCTCCCAAGGTGCTTTAGTAAGACAATATAGCACAAAAGCCATGTCCCAATCCGGTAGAGTAGGAACTCCGCGTGGCCTTTGCGTCCTAAAGGACGCCAAGAGATCAGCAAGGATACGATTATTAGTTAAATCAATCCCCCTAGCACGGAATACAGGGCCCAGCATGGACCTGTATCCCTCGATCGTAGTAGGCTTCAAATTAAGCCTATCAAAGAGATAGCAGAGAAAGTCTAGCACTGCATTCAGAGGGGCAGAGAGCGGATCAATGCGCCTTCCGTTACACCAACGTACGAATACTCTCCATTTAGCCTCATACGTTTTAGAGGAGGATCTCCTATTCTTTCTCGCGAGATGTACGGACACCTGCTGAGAAAATCCTGCCTCCTGGAAGGATCGCTCGATAGCCTCCACACGTGTAATTTGAGCACGTGGACGGAATCGTGAAATATATCCCGCCCCGGTTGCTTCAGCAACCTGTCCTCGATCGGGAGAACCCGTGGTACATCGATCAGGAGGGACAGTAGCAGGGGGAACCACGCCTGCATCGGCCAGCATGGCGCCACCAACAGAATCTCGCACTGAGACCTGGCTACTTTGTGCAGCACTTCTGTTAGGAACCGAGTTGGCGGGTACGCATACCCGAACATCCCGTCCCACGACTGAGACATCGCGTCCACAGCCAGTGCCTCGCTCTCTGGCAGAGGTGAGAAGTAGACCGGGAGCTTGTGATTCCAAGAGGTTGCGAACAGGTCTATGTTCGGTGTCCCGAACGCCTGACAAACGTGCCGAAACACCCCCGGATGCAGACTCCACTCCGTGCCTATGATCTTGTCCGGTCTCGACAGAGCGTCCGCTAGGACATTCCTGTGACCCGGCAGGTGCCTCGCCCTGATAAACAGACGGTACTTGAAGGCAAACCTGATCAGACACTCGGCCTCCAAACAAAGCTGACTCGACCGAGTTCCACCTTGTTTGTTTATGTGCGCCACTACTGTGCTGTTGTCTGTGAAGACCAACCACTTCGTCCCTGGGAGACTCTGAGGCCCCCAGATCTCGAACGCACGTCTCACCGCTCGCAGCTCTAGGACATTGATGTGCAACGCCCTCTCGCTCGTGTTCCACACAGCAGAGAGTTCGTGCTCGTCCATATGAGCTCCCCAAGCCAATTCTGACGCATCGGTGAAGAAGGTCCGATCGGGCAGATACTCCGCGAGTGGCATCCCTCGGAAAAGATTCCGATGGTCCCGCCACCAATGCATTGCTCCCCGAGCACGATCGTCCACCGATACGACTTGGTCTAGTCGATCGGTGAGGATCCGCCATTGCAACGCTAGACACCATTGAATGGGTCTGAGGAAGCACCTGCCAAACGGCACCTGTTTCTCCATCGACGCCAACAGACCGATGATGGACAGAAACTGTCGAGCTGTGATCGACGACTGCGTCAGCGCGACCTCCATCGCCGCAATCGCCTTGAGAACTCTCTTCCGCGGAGGAAGAGCTACTCCTCGCTCTAGATCGTAATCTACCCCGACATACTCGAACCTCTGTGTCGGGGACAGATGAGACTTCGCCCAATTGGGGATCCAGCCGAGGCTGGTCGCCAACCTGAGGACGAACCCGGATTGCTCTATAGCCTGAGACGGGGAGTCGGCTATGATTAACCAATCGTCGATATAATGGTGGAATTGAATTCCAACCGATCGAAACCTGGCTGCCATCGTCCTTACGATACGGGTGAACACGTAAGGGGCGGTGGCTACTCCAAAAGGAAGTACCCTGAACTGATACACCGAACCTTCGAAGGCGAACTTGAGGTATCGCCGATCGGCTGGGTGTATTGGCACATGTAAGTACGCGTCCTTGACGTCGATACTGACTGCCCACTTCCCCTTGGACAGAGCTTTCTGGACGGAAAGCGCCGACTCCATCTTGAACCTGGGTATGATCAGGAATTTGTTGAGGTTTGACAGATCGAAAACGGGACGCCACCCGCCTGTCTTTTTCGGCACTAGGAAGATGAGAGAATAGAATCCTCTCTCGTCCTTGACCACCTCGATCGCACGTTTCTCTAGCAACTGCTGCACCTCGTGCTGCAGAAGCTGAAACTTTTCCCGATCGCCGGGCACAGGGAAGAACCACGCTCTGGGTCTGATCGGTGGTTTTCCAGCCTCCCATCTGAAGGTGAGACCGAACTTCACCCATGCCACGACTGAATTGTCTGACGACGCCAGATCGCTCCAGTTCTGGACGAACTGAGCCAGGCGTCCCCCGACTGGACCAGGTTGTGGAAGATCGAATTCCGGCAGAACTGAACCTTCCACAGAGCCTACGCTTTCCCGCAACGAGTCACTTCTTACCAGAAGCTTTCCCTTTGCCCTTGAAGCGTTCACCCCCTTTGCCTCCGCGCTTGCCATCCCCCCGGAGAGGGGGAGGCTGCGCCCCACGAAAGGGCGGCTGCGTAGAAGCGGGTGCATGTGGTGCCTGAGGTTGGGCAGGCTTCTGACCCTTGGTCTTCTTGCCTGTCCCAGACCCCGCCGACTTACCAAGCAAAGCCTTGGCCATAGCCTCATCCCGGAGATGTTCCCGCATGACGGAAATATCCGATCGAGAGAGGTTGGCGTAGGTATAGCCTGAGAACAGCGGCCTCCCACGTAGCTCAGCGACGTCCGTAGCGGACACGTCAAGCAGACGGAGATCGGCATCACGCATGGTGAGATCCAATTGTGCGCCCAGGTGCGCACTGTCACGCTCAGCAGCATGGACCACTCCGGCCAAGACGCCGAGTGCTGCATGAATGTTGGCGCGACTCCCCTCCTCCAGATCCGCCTCGTCCACAAACTCCTGAACCAAAGTGGTCAGGTGATCTGTCAACGAGAGCTGCCCCATCAATTGATGAGACAGCGTCTGCCAGTGAGAAAGACGAGCCTTTTTCACATAAGCTGACCAGACCGTACCCTGCTTCCGGGAAAGCAGGTGAAGGTTAGGGTCTTCGACCGGGACGGAAGTCTGATGTCCACCCTCGGACTCTACAGTCCGATAGGTGTCGATCGACTCAGGTCGAACACGGCTAGTCAGGAATGTCGACTCCGTACGAGCCACATCCTTCTTAGCCGTAACTCCCTTGTTGATCTTGTCGAAGGACTTGACCAACGCGGGAGCCACAGGGAGCCGGATCGGCCGACGAACTGGCGCCGACGCGAACCTACCGGTTCCCCGTGAGGGCCCTGGAGCATCGATCGGCAAGTCCATTCGCCTTGCGACCGACTCCAAAGCCCACCGGAAGTTAGAACCCCCGGCCTGATCGGAAGTCTCATCCTCCGAGGAGGACGACTCCTGATCAGCTTCCACTCGACCCCCCCGATCGTTGGACCTCACAGGTCCGATCGAAGACCTCGATGACCCCAAGGGTACATCAAAGGACGGGCGAGGGAATGCCTGCTCAGCGATCGCGCCCGTCCGGCGACTTACATCCGCGTACACAGGACTTGAGTGGCCCTGAGGAACGACCCCAGCACCACCCGCCCGATCGTGCCCTGATCGAGGACCAGGAGCACGACCTCACCCCCAAACAAAGGGAACTCTCCCCCCTCGAACCTCGAGACCGAGGACCCGAATAAGCCATCCAAGCTGCTCCACCGATCGAAGCCCGAAGCCTGATCGTCGCCCACCGAGAGGTCGGACGAAGCCTGAGCCACATCGAAAATCGATGTGGTCTCAGCACCACGGCGCTTAGAGGAAGCACGCTTCCTCTTCTTGGAAGGCCCCGGGGAAGAGACGACGGACCCCTCCACCTCGATCGGCCCCGACTGAGGGACGACGAAGGTGGAGTGCGGTTCCTTGGCTGCTTTCGCCTTGGCAAGAACTGAAACCTTCTTCTTAGAAGATTTCGACTTCTTGCCAGCAGGGGGAGCAAGCTCTCCCTGCGACGAAGGGGCAGCCGAAGAACCGGCCGGGACTCCCTGTCCAAGCAGGGAAGAGAGACCCGGCAGGAGGGGACCCTGAAGGGACGATAACGACTGTGCAAAGAAAGATTGCACAGCCGCGTTGACCATGTCCTGTGTTAGCCCCAGGGGCTGGCTAACACCGGACGCAATCTGTGCCGTCACAGGCGGAGTCTCCACCTCCATGGGCGACTGACGGACTTGCGGAGCCGAAGCTTCCGCAAGCCTCAAAGCATCCCGACGAGCCAACGAGGCTTCGGAATACTTTGCAGTCGCCTGCACGAAGGAAGAGGGACGCCAGAAACGACACAGATCACACCTCAAATCCTCCATAGATACCGGGCCATGGTCTAAACAGTCGAAACACACACTGTGTTTCTCCCCTCCTCGGAGGGTATTGACCAGACACTTCGGGCATGGACGTTCGTCCATGGCACCGGTACCAAGGGAGGATTGTGAAGTCATGATCACACAAGGGAACTAACCACACACAGTAACAGGGCGGGCAAAATATGCAAACCTGAGACCGCGCTGAAAAAAGAACCCTAAGAGGACTACGAATATATAAACTACAGTATACGTATACACAATATATACAGTAGAAAATTAACGTAGAACTATTGATAGATGTAAACAACAAGTACACTATCAAGTACGACGGATGGACGATAATAGGGTGAACTGGCTATACCAATCGTCTGACGATCTAGCAAGTAACAAACTATCGACCAATACTTATCCAAATAGACACACAACGATGTCTATGAACGTGGCAGGTGAAATTCCGTAAGAATATATCGCAAAAGTCTAGTTTGCAGACTAAATTCTACGAATTCACCGGGAACCAAAATCCAAAGCTGCCAAGCAAAAATGGCGGTGGACAGAAAAGTGAAGCTTCTGCGCAGCTGCGCGCGCATATGCGCGGCGGTTTTGGCGGCAAAAGGAGCGCTCGAGTCATGCAGGCAGACGATCGTGCCTTGCTTTCAGTACGCGAATTTCTATCCAGAACGATCCAAAGGATCGAAAAGGAGCATGTAGTAGTTTAGATTGGTGATGTATAAAATAAACTATCAAGTACAGTGGATCCTGTGTTTTAAGACCACCCAAGGGATCCCAAAAAGGTGGTCTCTCATGAGAGGTTCATTTACATGATAAAAGGCCACTTGGGACCAAGTGGAACGGTCTTAAAATGCAGGATGGTCTCTCAAACCAGGTGGTCTTTAACACAGGATCCACTGTACATGTATTATGATTTTCTTTAATCATTGAACAATGAAGTAACAATCATTGTCAATGACATACCGTACACTCACCTGATGACCATGGTACTTTGGACATAAGTCTGTCTAATATGTCAATTTCATTAACTTCTTTAATTATTCCTGAACTAATTCTCAGAAGGAATTACATGTATGTTGTAAAACCAAGAACGTGTTAGACAGGGCTTACATCCATTAGGCACCAGTCAGAAATCAATCTAATAACACAGACTCATAGTGTACTTGCATCTCCTCATAACCACATTCTGGAGAATAGAATCTAGATAAAGATTATTTTTATAACACGAAAATGAACTGGGGGAGACAAGCGAGGAGATGGGTTCGCCAGGAGTCTGTGATTTGAGGTCCCATACTGAACTTACAAGCAAAGAAATATATGCAATAGAAAGTCAAGATGCCCACCTGTTGTTGAGAATCGCCCTCGCCTTGTGGCATCATGGCTCCACCCTGCTGAGATAGTTGTTGTTGTTGCTGCGAGTTGCTTGGCGTCCTGGGTCCACGTGGTACGTAGAGTCTCCTCTGCTGTTGATTAAGTTGCTGCTGTTGCTGATTGTGAGAGCTCCACATTCCACTGCTGCCTTCCCCTGCATCCAAAGGCGTCAGGTTCATTTCCGCCAGCGAAGGAAAGTTCTGGTCCTGCTGCGAATCCGGCTGCATCCCACCAGAAAAGTTTTGGAATGAAGTTCCCATACCTGTAGCCCCGACATCTTGTGACTGGGACCAGGAATTGTCATCAAGTTCTTGTTTGATGAACACAATGTCCTGGTCACTTTCCTCCTCTTCTTCATTCTCCTGCTTAACACGAACACGTTTCGAAGATGACTCTGCTCCCGAGAGACGACTAGATTCCTCATCAGACACGCCAGATGATCCTCCATCTTCATCACCAGATCCATTTTCCCCCGCAGAACCCTCTCCAGACTCATTTTTGATCCGTCGTTTTCTCCGACGTCGCTTGTGTTCTTTGTTGCCTGAAGCGATGCCCTCGGCGGATTCCTCACCGCTGCTCTCACCAGATTTCTTGCCTTCCAGCTGTGGTTTCTCTGATTTGACAACCTCCTTCACAGAGATGTAGAACAGATCATCTTCATCGACTGTCACACCAATCACGGCATCCACACAGAACTTGCTCTTGAAATTAAGCCCATTCTTACAAAGGAGGGTGATTGTGTCTTTGAGCAATCCCATAACACGCTCTTGGTCAGACTTCAGGACCATTGTGAATGCTGTGGAAAAATTAGCCCAAAGGCTAAGATAGGTTACCGGACAATTTTGGTTTGGCCATGGCAGCATTGGCAGGTAACAGACCTTGAGATTTACCAATCAAGGTTCGCAGTGTAAACATATGACCTTGGGATTTACCAATCAAGGTCATCCGTATGAACTTCGATGTAACCATTACATGTATGTGATATTCTATATGTTGGGTGGAATCGTTTAGGCCGCTCAGGTCAATTTACACATTCCAAGTCAGACATTTGGCACTCAAGGTCATCTGACGTCAAGTTCAAGGTCATCATTAGTTGTGCCATATATGTCTTCCTATATGTTCATAATGCAAACATGAGCTCTATCTGCAAGCATTTCATCTACAAAGGCAAATCTGGGCATTTTTTGACCCCAAAATGGCTGTTTTGACCTTTCAAGGTCATTCAAGGTCAAATTCAAGGTCACCACACAAGTCGCCATATATGACTTCCCATTTGAAAGTGCCAATTTCTAAGCTCTATCTTCAAGCGTTCTATGAGTACAGTCCTGACAGCTCCCATTATGAAGGAAAAAAGTGCCGAAAATTTTCCAAGTCCAAAAATTTTTTCAAAGGGTGAAAATTTTTTTTTGCTCTAGAAATGGCCCAAAATGGATAGTAATGCGATCTGGGGCGAAAAAATTTTTTTTCGCCGACCCGCCAAAAATTCAAAATGGCCGCCACACGGAAACCGGCAGATTTAGGGCAACCAAACTTATATATATCACAGAGGTATATGAGGGGAATCTTTTGAAACCAAAAACTCAAAACTGATCAGACAGTTTTTGAGAAAATGGCCGTCAAAGTCCAAAATTGAGCGTTTTTCGACAAAAACGGCCGCCATTTTGAAAAAAAGGCAAAAATCAAAAAACAAAAAAATACCTCCTTCTCAAAATATTTTTAGGCATTTTTGTGCAAAATTTCAGAAAGATTCGATCGTTAACTTTAAAGATAAAAATGTTAACGCCGGACGGACGGACGGACGGACGGACGACGGACGCAACGCCATGCCAATAGGTTATCGGACCAAAGGTCCGGTAACCTAAAAAGCAAATAACATTTCTCAATATATGCAATGCCATATAATTAGTTAGGCAAGAGTGCCACTAGGGACAGCACAAGTACTGGAGCACTCGTCATCGAGTCGAGTCAGAGCGAGAACCAAGATTTAAATTGATAACTGAGTACTCATTGAAAGAATCTATGATATTTTTATATCACTTAATGAACGCTCAACACCATGACAAAATGTTGGGAAAAGATCAAAATTCATTGTTGACATTGTTTCGAACAGGAATTGGTTGCACCACCTGTCGAATCACTTATGCAATGATATTTTACATGTGCGTGACTTAATACTTCTTCTTCTTCTTCCAATAAAGTACATTCCTCATAAATGAGTATTGTCATACCGTGCGACGCCGATGCAGCAGCGGAAAGTGATAAAATCTGCTATGTACAGTTAAAAACATCAGGTGGCTTTACTGGCGAAGGTGGAGGTCTTGGATCTTCTGCTTGAAGGTATCCAAGTCCCTACTGTCCACTACCTCCTGGGTAGTGCATTCCAGAGTCGAACCGTGTCTGGGAAAAACGACCTCTGGTGACTCTTCAGACGAGAGCGAGGGATGGTGAAGCTACAGGTGTTGCAATTCCAGGAGGATGGCCGCAGTGGGCTGGGCTCACTCTAGTGACAAATTTTGCTCAGCAAAAATTGCTAAAGACTTCAAATTTCTTTTAGCATTTTACAATTTCCTTTAGCGATAATTCTTGCACGTATATCACATTCACATTGTACAAAAGACTATTCAATAACTGACGAAAGTACTCCAATTATTATGATGGTTGAAAGAAATGCAAGAGTCAGACCATTGATTATTGTGAAAAAGTATATCTTTTTACGACAATGCTAATCACACTTTCACAAATTGTGCGAAAGCAAGCTATTTTTGTTTAGCATTTTGAGCCTTTGATTAGCAAAATGCTACAGTGCGATCAGCTAGAGTGAGCCCAGGTGGGTGTCGAAATTCATGCTCAACATCGACAAGGTCTCCTTGGATGCGGTACAGCATTGTCACTTTGGCTCTAGCTCGTCTTTCCTCCAGGGTCTGAAGTTCGAGACTCTCGCACATGGATGTAACGCTGCTGTATCGACTGTAGTCCCCTTTGATGAAGCGTGCTGCTCTGCGCTGTACGCCTTCGATGAGGTCGATGTGATGCTGGTTGTGGAGATCCCACACTACCGACGCATACTCCAGAACTTGCCTCACGAGGGTCTTGTAACACTGTAGCTTGACTTTTGGAGGGCATGAGCGGGTGTTCCTCTGCAGGAATGCCCTGGTACGGTCGGCATTTTTGGTTGTCGCCTCAAAGTTCACAGTGCACTTGCTAAAGGGCAGTGTACAGTAATTCGCTCAGCCAATCAGCGAGCGTTCACCTCACTTAGGCAATTTAAAAGGAAACTGTTGTTAAACATCGTCTCATATATTTTTTTAGGCCAGACTTCTGGACGAGTGTATATTCACCTGAAAAAACGCAGTGCTGGGAGATAATGACCCGGTTTTCAAGGCAGTATCTTGTTGGCGTTCTTCTCAGGAGCTGGGATATCAAAGGGGTTTTGCATGGGCATCAGTACCCATAATTTTGGGTATTTTCACCAAGGGTCCATTCAAGGCAGAATAGCGAAAAATCCCATGTGTCGTCAAATATATTCATGCTTACCACGCGATGCCCAATACGTTGAGGGATGAAACTAGCATAGTGGTTACAGCTGTAGGCTGGGACTTTTTTTTAGGAAGGTGTTATGGACCGTCAAAGTAAGATCATTTAACATTGAGTTGAATGGCCAATATAATTAATATACTGTAACCTAAAGCATAGAGGCAAAATAACATCGCATAAGTTATTCGCTAGGTGGCGCAACTAGTTCTTGTTCGAAACTGTCAACAACAACTGAAATTCTGATCGAGTCACAACACCCGAGGGAGCACATGTACAATGGCGTGGGCAATTTTCTCCCGGGTGAACTGTCACACTGAAAAGGGGCGATACTATTTTTTGGGGGTGGAGATATAAATGGGGGTTTGTAATTTAGGGGGATACACTTAAAAGAAGGGTGGCTTTCATTTTCGTCCTGTTCCTCCGACTCCATTTCGCACCCGTTTGCCGTCCGTTTGTCGGTCGCCGTCAACTGTCATTTAATTGTTATCTATATGTTGTATTGAATTGCTCGTGTTGTTGGTGTTTGTGAGTGTTGCAGATCCGTGCCGACGGTGATTCGATCCCGGGTCCCCTGGCGTGGAAGTCCCGTGCACTGCCCCTGAGCGTGGGGGTGGAAGCCAAGTTTGGAAATCAGGTCCGAAGTGGATGATGTACATATAGTTTGTGTGATGTATTCATAAAATTGCACCACGTGTATCTGTTATCAGTGGCCATCGAGTTGAGGGGTTGTGGGCCTTTGGAGCCATAGAAAGAGGCAGCGGGAAGGTGCGCATGGTCCCTGTAATTTCGGATTGTTGGCGTGCCTATGATTGTTTGTCTGACGAAGGCTATAAACACTTCCGTGTCAACCATAGCGTTAACTTCAAAGACCCTGAAACGGGAGCCCACACTAACACGATAGAAGGTTCTTGGCTGCATTCCAAGAAAGTGTTTCCCCGTTATGGGACGTCAAAGGCACTGGCCCCGTCCTATTTGACGGAATTTTTATGGCGATGGCTAGTGAAGCGTCGGGAGGAAGACGCCTTTGAGGCGTTCCTCCGCGCTGTTTGTAGAGTGTATACGCCTGCGACATTTCCTGATGTTCCCCAATAATATAGCGGCAGACTGCGGACATTCCCATGGCTAAAAAAAGTAACCCCCAAAGCAATGGCACCAATATAAATGTATGTTTTCAAAGCGTATACAAGCTCTGTGTTTGGGCACATTGTGCTGTACATTTTTTGACGTGCAACGAGAGTTGCACGTACAATATCAATACAATAGTAAATGACCCCCTTCATTGTCCCTTGCTTTATGTGGAAGTTGAATACAATAGTTTTGGATATGTGTACAAACGTAAAGTAATAGATTTATTGGTAGGGTGGACATGTGTTTGAGACTACTTAGAGTAATATAATGGTAGGCAGCCTAGTGTGAACGGCTAGTATGGATAGATAGACGTGATATGGGTCCGTGAAATTATAGATTAATGGGTACAATCGGGAATGGAATATGGAAGTGTGTCAGTGTATTTGCGTGTTGCACGTGGCGTTTTGGGAAGTGTGCTCGCACTGTTTACTTGTTACTAGTAGTATGGTAGTGGCTTATAATCATAAACAGTTGGTGTCCCGGCCAACGATCCCCCCCCCCCCCCAAATTACGCAATGCGCAAGTGAAGAAAGTGCGTTAGGCATGTGTAGTGATGAGTGCTACTCAAGAATGAGCATGCTCCATGGCGCGCACTGTGTTTGATTGTGCACGTGGAGGGACTGCGGCCTTCCACGTGCAGGAGCGAGGAGCACATGGTGTGTTTATTATTATATGATAATAAGGTCAGTGAGACCATAGTGAAATCTTGTTTGGTCACGAGATTTCGCTTAACATGGATGCCTCCAGGTAGGGGTAAAACGTAGTTTTGAAGTATCCAGAAAGCCGTGATAACCTGCATAGAATGAAATATGTTATGCTCATAAGTTGTATAGTAATGGTATAGATTCAAAATCCATTATTAGATTTGGAATTGAACGATTAGAAATAGGGGTGAAATTGCCCACGTTATTGTACATCCTAGCCCACCCGAGTACTCGAGTCACGAAATCTGTACTTGTGCTGACCCTACAATTCAACCCGCAGTCGGGGGGGGGAGGGGTGGGGGGAATTGGGGGAGCACAATTTGCAACAAATTGAACAATCGACGTAAAATTTTAGCATTTCTTGCTTACAAACAACACCTAATCTAATCCATATACATTCTATACACACTTTTCCACATGAACAATGCAGAATTGATAGCTCACATTCAATTTGTGCACATAAAAACCTGTTCAAATTTCTGTAAATTCGAACACACTTCTCTTGCAGAGAATAAATGGCGTTCTTCTAAAAAGCGTCTAAAGGAAATATCATTACGATGCACCAGCTAAATTTAGGAAATCGTGAAAAGTCGGTTCACTTATGAACACCATCGTACCTTTGCAGACACCGCCTATATAATAGCTATGTGTATTGCTCTTTTTCTTTCCAATGGAAACACTATGCAGCCACAGTAAATATATTAGGCCTACATTTTTTATTATCAAGATACCTCATGTAGGCCTACTGTATATACCTCATAAATCAATATTTCTGGTTCGTGAAATTTCAACTGAGGTATCGCGATCGAAGTAGCCTCGACCTATAGCCCGGCCATCATATTCAATTCAATTCAATATCATTTATTTCATCATCAACAATACACGAATATTCAAACATGCAAATACTGTATAAGAATGATGAAAAGGAGAAATAAAAGAAGCTGAAGCTTTTGGAATTCTCTCCCCTGAAATACTTGTTAAGCTCAATACAAATGTGCAGATATTACCAAAAAGAAAAGAAAAGGAAAAAAAACTGAATTAATAAACGATGTGACTTATATTATTATAAAACTTTAAGAGAAATGTAATAAAAAGTAAATAAATAAATGGTTGGTGTGTTTTGATACAATTGAGCAACATTATCACAAATCAAATATTTCGGGCAATACTACATATAAGATAATATATATTTCTGTTTAACAGCTTCTTTTAATTCATTTAGCGATTGAGCAATTTTTATGCTGGTCTCAAGATTATTCCACAACTTTACACTACTTATACTAATAGCTCTCGATCTCAACTTGGTTTCACAAAAGTTGACATTCAAACTATTATTTCTACTAGACCTAGTTTGGTACTTATGGACATTTTGGGTTTTAGTGAATAACCTGCTAACATTTGCAGGTGAAGTATTATTATTAGCACGATACGTAATGAAATTTTTAGCAGCAGCACAACAACAAATGAAATTTTTAGCTTGACAATATCAACAATCTTCATATCAACAAAAAAATATCAACAAGTCATATCGATTCGATTTGATTCATTTGGATCAAAGGTGTACAAAGACATACAATATATTGTGGCGATTTTGCCCTAAGATCGCGGCAGGTGATTGTAAAACTACATGCCATTTATGTGGCCTTTTCTGTCTTGGCCTTGTTTTGACACGCTCCGTTCGAGCGGGCGTTGCTACGGCGACGCATTGTAATTTACGTTATCCAGTAAACTATAACAATGGTTTGATTACGCTTCGCGTGCAGCCTCTAGTTTCTGGTATTATATATACACTGGAAGCGACTCGGTCGAGGAGATTGTCCAAGGTCTGGTGACAGGCTGCACTCGAAGCTCGCAATGAGCTTTGAGTTCCCTGGTCATGAGTAGTGGGCTCTTAGAGCCCTGGGGACGATTTCCATAGGGGGGCCCGGGCTGGGGGAGACAAGTTGCTGACTCGGGGGCGCAAGCCCTGTGGATCGCCAGTTCTCTCCCTTCCCGGGACGGTGTGACATAGGCTCTGGCCAGTTCGTCGGACTGTACGGGGTTCCGTCCCTGAGGCACCACACCGTGGTGATGAACCAGTTTCTGAACGGTGTCCGTAGGCCTGGGCGTGTCGGGTGGGCTGTTACCTGGTTACCGTAAATGCTAGAGTGGTTACCGTGTCCGCAGTGACCTCCGGTGAGCGGCGCGGCCGCAAGGATCCGGAATAGCGGATGCGCGTCCGCAAGGACTCGCGGTGAGAGGACTATCCTCGAGGATCCCGAAGAGCGGACGATAGTCAAAAACTTTACAATATAAAAGATGTGATGCCATGGAATAATGTAGTGGGTGGTACAACAAGGATCGAGGATAACACGTGGAATCGTCAGAAGTCGTGAGGTCCTTGAAAAGTCAGTGGTATGAATGAACATGGGGGAATACTATAGATGCTTTGCTGTGACGTCACACTAGACGGCAAAATCAGTGTCCAAGTCCAATGTTTGTTGGTTCTATCTGGTTGTATTGTGATTTCACTGGGAACGTTGCCGTCCGGTATGGCGTCATAAATAGAGAAGAATTACGTATGACGTCACTTGCAAAGCATCTATTTACTAGAGAGAATTACAATTGACACCAGTGTTGGTAATACAGAAATTCATTTTGTTCAGTTGCTAATGATCTGTATCTTAGGTAGTTATACACAGAGGATTTGAAGGCTGGTTTGGTTGCGATACTCTTGATAGACGATGGTAGATCATTCCAGAGCATTAATTGTTCCGTGGTACGCGAAACTATATGAAGCAAAATAACCTGACACCCTAGGAAGTACAAAATTCCCAGTAGACCTACGTAGATGTAGTGAGTATCACTACTGTATGTAGTGAGGTGATCCTGGCGAGTAAATTTATCCAACAATTTGACAACAAATATGACGGGGCTGTACAATGAACAAATTATACATATGACCCAACATTAGCTGAAACCAATTCGTAGTAACCCTACTTTGTCAAGTTCGGCTGTTAAACATGGGGATATGTGTATATTTAAGGTAAGCTTAAAAGCGACGCTTCAAGTGACGTTATACATGAGAGAGACTCATGTAGAAATTATACATGCATGCTAATGCCTAAACTGTAGAATTCACTGCAACTGTGACCATTGAATTGTAAGCATTTGCTGTAATTATGTGGCTGTTGAACGTGAAAATAGGTGCGATGAGCAGATGTTATACATTAATAACGGACGTTATATGCATATAGATGTACTACTTGACATCGGTTCAATAAGCGGAGCTGTTTCGCTGCATGTACGCTGGCACTACTAACCGCAAAGAAAACGAACCAAAAACCTACTCTCCTTGAACGTTATTAAGAACTTACAAAAAAAAGCCGATGAACGATGGAACATGATTTCAAGTAGCCCTAATGTTTATGATATTCATTTACCACAAATACATGATATATTACTCAAAACAGAATATAAAATCAGTATCCATAGTACAAGATTACCAATAATTTGCCAAAAAAAACAACAACAAACAATTGAGTTTCCAAAATTTCCCAAATCCTATCCAACAATCCTGTCTCGATCTTGTTCCGGGATATTCAATGTCCTTCGATCCGATCTCCATGATGCTGTTCCTCTCGTGTGACTAATACAAGACTCCATATTCGTACAAAACCTCTTTCTTCGTATATTATGGCTTGAGCTCACTGCTCCAAACTTGAGGAAATACATGCACCCACAATGAACTGTAATGTGTCATAATTCGTAATACATAAATCACAGTCTGCTGCCCTATACATTAAAAAATACATTGTAATAATTTTATTTTATTTAATAATTTTTATGTATTTATTTATTTATTACTTTATTTATTTATTTACTTATTTATTCAGGCTGAGGCCGAACAGTACAATAGGTGACATAAAAATATGAATAATGTACATACAAGTAATTACAAGTGGTAATATTGTACTTTATTCATGGACAACACACTGAAGTGGAGATCGCTTATTCCAGTCTGATCCATAGACTCAAAATAAGATGTGATTGGAACGGTTGATTTAATGTAAAAACTATTCATTTTACACTGCGAAGCAGCAAGAGGGTTTCCTCGATGCACGTACAGAAGATTGATATAAGGAAATACGCGAAACTAGAAAAACAAGTGAAACAACCTAGGTCGAGTTTATAGGTATATGAATAATAGTTTTACAGGCAACTGGTTGACTTGCTGAGTTTCAAACACTCACTACTTTGAATAATTCTGATCACAATCTTGGTAATCTTTATGCCATTTCATGCGAGACCCCCCCCCCCCCCCCGTGTACAACATTTCGAACTGATTTGAGATAAATGAGATATGCGGGAATGGATAGAGCAGATACATTTATACGGTTGTATCATATTAAAAGGGACGTATATAGGCCTATGGACGTATCCATGTCTCCTTCTTGACGCAGTCTCCTGACATGCTGAATTTTATAAAGCGTACACACTGGGCTGCCACCTGTGAATAAACTCAGAAACTAAAACTAGGAACACAAAACAATTGTCGTCTTTGTTCTTTTGTATGGTACACAAGCAATACTCTTGTTTGATTGTTAAATAGAATGTGCGGCAAAAATGAAAAACTCCAATGGACAACAGTTCTTGGATGACAGATAGCAAGTTACGATGAGAGCGTTATGATTTTTGATCAGACTTGAATTTCGTCTTAGGCGCTCCATAGGTTTTCCCAAGTTTACTCGACTTCCGGCCAGTGGTTGATCACAGATCAACGCCATGAACACTGAAATGAATGGTTCTCGAAAACATATGTAAAATACTAGTTGCTTTCCACACACATGAACACAGTCATGATATACTGACGGTATATATAAATATAAAAAAATATTTTATATTCGTATTAATCATAACACGCTCGTGGATTTTCCCCTCACATAGGACCACGAATATGATCGTTGTAAAACAGTTTGCATTCCGATTGCATTCGGTGCAACCACTGTCCGGAAGTGTAAATTAACTGCGGTACAGCGGAACTAGTGCGCCGTTCTGTGATACAATAGTACGGCCTGACGGCCGCACAATGACATCTATTTGCATATATACCATTTATGAAAAACTTTGTATAATTCAACGAAGAACTAATTTGAAACAACAGCATCATTTGTCGTGTTTTGTAGTTAAGCATAGGCGATAATGTAGGATTTTGGCAAGACAGTAAAACGCTAAATTCTGGTTTTTGACTGTCACGTCTTGGGGTTATACGCGACTCGGCCGTCTGTTGATCAGCTGGGTTACTGATGACTTTTGCAAAGTGGTGGTAGTCACGCCATTTTTAGATCATTCATGGATTGCAGACGTGTTTTTGTCACCTTACTAGCAGACTAACTGACTAGGCTCTGCTGGTGAGCGCTGATCAGCTGTGAATACTGATAATATGTTTTTATGCAGAGCATAGAGACGCAGCGAGTCGAAAAGCAGGTTTCTTGTAGATCTCAATACTCGTGTTAATTATTATCATGTTAACGGGCCTATGTCATAGTATGTGTGCCGTTGTACTGTCTATGATATATAAATACAATGAGGCCTAGTAATAGTATACATGTAGTGCCAAAATAATATCGAGTAACACTGGCAAGCAGTTAAAACAAAGTCTGTCTGAATCAGGCTCATGGACAGTCAATGGGTGTGTGACATAGGTAATCAATGTGTGTAACAATGAAACTAAAAAAAAAACTTTCATCATAACCAATTGTTGTTATTATACCTTGTTTTCATCTTGTATTGTTTTCATAATCGTTTTGATAGGAAACTACCAGGAATACCAATTGCCTACTGACACGAAATTCAATACGTCATATGTAACCCGGATTTCATGAGCAATTTCTGTGAACTGTGATAATCAACGATAAGAATACCAGTAACACAAAGTGATAAAGGCAGATAAAGACAACCACATACATGTTTTGTTGTGAATAAATTTTCCAACAAATCTTTTTTTCATAACCAATTGTCATATTTATGTCCAACCACTAACTATAGATCTGGTGACCTGCTAACTACTCATCTGATGACCTGCCAATGGAAGACACAGATCAAGATCCGAGCCAAAAATATGCCTATGCAGTATCATGCACCACATACACAAACAGAAAAATCAAGAACGAATGAAATTATAAGCACCGTCAGTGATGCGGATTACACCAAACAGTGATTTTACTGCACAATATTGTGGCAACAACGCCTACTCGATGACTGTTCAATTTGAAGGTGGTAAAGTGTGCGTCACACTGAACATACCTCTGCATAACAAAGAATCTGTCAAATCGTGGTAACTTATAGCATATTATTACATATTTCATAGTATGTGATCATGTTTACAATGGACAAATTTTATCTTCATGATTATTTGTGACTATTACATATTGCATGTATCAAACAGGATCATTTCATTTTTCCTTCTTTTGTTCAGGAATAGCAGTTCCGAAATGCGTTCATCACTCGTCAATATATCAAAGTAGTTGATTGAATGTAAGAGATACATAATTATGTCAGTATAATTTTGACAAAGCATCTCTTTTTGTTGTTATCGGTCTGGCTTCCTATTGTGACAATAAAATTGAGTGAAATACTGACCGTAGCCTTTTTTATTTGAACAGCAAAGAACATGGTTTCATGTACAATAACATATACTGAACAAAATAATATAAACAAAAAAATGAGCCTACTTGACATGGGGAGGTTATATTTTGTTCAGCATGTTCACTGTACAACTCGGCATGAATGGAATTACTTGTTTAATTACTTGTTAGGTGTTTAACTTTCTTCACTATAGTAGAATACTAAACTGCGTGTATCGCCAAGTGTATGCCAGGCTCCAGTCTTTTGTGGAAATCAAAAAGTTTCTGATGCATTCAATTTAATCTGCTAACATGTGGAAAATACCTAGCCGTGGTAAGGAACAATATATGTTCTGGTACGAATGTTTAAAAAATGAATTCATTGATAAGCAGAGATATGTCATTATACCAGTTCAATATTCGGAAGAAAATAATTTATCGAGTATTTTTATGTGCTTGGAAGCTGTAATTGATTGTGCAGAAAGCGAAAATTGCATAATTTGAAATATTCACCATTCAGCATCAGGCATTCAAAAACCCTCAGCGTTTTGGAACATAAGGGGCCAAAGAACTTTATATAATTATATACGCATGAATACGGCATAACTCACTATTGTTGTCATATATCCGATACAGTAGTAGGCATAATTATGCATGTTCGCGTGATGCTATACAGAAATCTACTTTTTTCTAGAGTATCATATTTGCGCGAAATTACGGTACCGGGCGGTCGTTGTCATGGAGTCGCGTTGCGGTGTCTCGCAGATCCAGTCTCGTTGTTGCATTCACGATACAAAAAAAGACTGATAAATGTCATTTAGTTGCCGTGTCCATGTTATATACTCAAATAAAAATTACATTAACCGATTGAGGAACGCTCGTGATACCATATTGCGAAATTGTGCTTCGCAAAAAAAACAAAAAAACTGAGCTGTGAAATTTGCTCCCAGATCGCTAGGGGTTTCCTGTCTAAAAAAAACTTCCGGTCAAAACTCGCAGAGATGAAAATTTTGAACATAGTAGTTGGGACCTGCTTGGGAATATCTTTAGTTTCTGCTTCTTTGGTGTTAATTTCTCGGACATGCAATACCATTAGACGCAGTTCGGCGCGCTTCGCGCGCCTCGCTGCGTTATTACTTATTAGCTATGCCTGAAATACCTGTATATGGCGAATTAGGCCGTGTTGTGTTTAGCCAGGATCAGGCCGAATGTCCTGGGCCTGTATTCTGGCTATGTTGTGTTAGGACTTTGTTCAGCGTCCGCGAGGTTTTTCGAAAATGTCTCAGGCAGCACGGAATATTAACACACACACAAATTTCAACACAAGCCAATATTCAACACACAAAACACAAATTATTGTGTACATTTCAAGTGGAAACCTGTTCTATGGATGTCAAAACAAAGAGAATCCCTGCACAATATATTCAAAAGAAAATCTGGTATTATTGCTCATTATTATCCGACATTGAAGTCAAGAGAATTTTAGAGAGGAACTATCTAAAAACATTGTTTAAACGCTGTTAAATGACCCAGATATTCTCTGTGTGTTAGTGCCAAATTTCATGGAAAAGCTACCCACACGCGGACACTAACAAACTCCTAACACAGGTAAATACAACTACAAACTAATTTGTAGTTTTCAACATTGTGCTCGTGGCTCAGCAGATGTTGTGGCTCACTTCGTTTACCCTACCAGCTTTGGCAGCCAAGTCACATGTATAATCCCATGTCATGCCATGATAGATATATAGATCTAGTTGGGATGCACCCAGTTTTACAATATTTTGTTGAGAGCTCCACAACTATCCACGATAGGGTAAAAATTTGGTGAAGATGAAGTATGTTTTCGGATACAAACAAAAATATCTAGATCTATCAGCATTTGAACGATCCGCAATGTGTATTCTCACACTTGGCCATGTCCAATGTCCATAACTGTCAGATAGCTTGATCCGAACACCCAAGATCTTTCATTTATACATGCATGTGGACTCAATGTCAAGCCTGAATGTCTTCCAGTTTTGACTGCTAATATGAAATGTGTCATCTTGGCCTACCCGGTATCCATTTATTGTTAGGTTACCGGACCTTTGGTCCGATAACCTATTGGCATGGCGTTGCGTCCGTCGTCCGTCCGTCCGTCCGTCCGTCCGTCCGTCCGTCCGTCCGTCCGTCCGTCCGTCCGGCGTTAACATTTTTATCTTTAAAGTTAACGATCGAATCTTTCTGAAATTTTGCACAAAAATGCCTAAAAATATTTTGAGAAGGAGGTATTTTTTTGTTTTTTGATTTTCGCATTTTTTTCAAAATGGCGGCCGTTTTTGTCGAAAAACGCTCAATTTTGGACTTTGACGGCCATTTTCTCAAAAACTGTCTGATCAGTTTTGAGTTTTTGGTTTCAAAAGATTCCCCTCATATACCTCTGTGATATGTATAAGTTTGGTTGCCCTAAATCTGCCGGTTTTCGTGTGGCGGCCATTTTGAATTTTTGGCGGGTCGGCGAAAAAATTTTTTTTCGCCCCAGATCGCATTACTATCCATTTTGGGCTATTTCTAGAGCAAAAAAAAATTTTCACCCTTTGAAAAAAATTTTGGACTTAGAAAATTTTCGGCACTTTTTCCCTTCATAATGGGAGCTGTCCGGACTGTACTCATAGAACGCTTGAAGATAGAGCTTAGAAATTGGCACTTTCAAATGGGAAGTCATATATGGCGACTTGTGTGGTGACCTTGAATTTGACCTTGGATGACCTTGAAAGGTCAAAACAGCCATTTTTGGGTCGAAAAACGCTCAAATTTGCACCTGGTCTGTATTTTCTCAAAAACTCTTGAATCCCTTGAATCGCCGATCTCAGCCCTTGAATCGCCGATCTCAGTGTGGCGGCCATTTTGAATTTTTGACGAGTCGGCGAAAAAAAAAAATTTCGCCCCAAATAACATTACTATCCATTTTGGGCCATTTCTAGGCAAAAAAAAATTTTCACCCTTTGAAAAAAATTTTGGACTTAGAAAATTTTCGGCACTTTTTTCCTTCATAATGGGAGCTGTCAGGACTGTACTCATAGAACGCTTGAAGATAGAGCTTAGAAATTGGCACTTTCAAATCGGAAGTCATATATGGTGACTTGTGTGGTGACCTTGAATTTGACCTTGGATGACCTTGAAAGGTCAAAACAGCCATTTTGGGGTCAAAAAATGCCCAGATTTGCCTTTGTAGATGAAATGCTTGCAGATAGAGCTCATGTTTGCATTATGAACATATAGGAAGACATATATGGCACAACTAATGATGACCTTGAACTTGACGTCAGATGACCTTGAATGCCAAATGTCTGACTTGGAATGTGTATTTGACCTGAGCGGCCTAAACGATTCCACCCAACATATAGAATATCAAATGCCGCACACATACATGTAATGGTTACATCGAAGTTCATACGGATGACCTTGATTGGTAAATCCCAAGGTCATATGTTTACACTGCGAACCTTGATTGGTAAATCTCAAGGTCTGTTACCTGCCAATGCTGCCATGGCCAAACCAAAATTGTCCGGTAACCTATCTTAGCCTTTGGGCTAATTTTGGTTGTTCACTCAGAAAATATCTGATCAGTTTTGATAATTTTGTTCCAAAATACGCCAGTATGAGTCTTTGACGTTGTGAACAAAGATTGAGTGGATTGCGTCCAAAAAATGCCCGATATGCACAAAATACCTTATGAGGGGAAAACACTTGTACATAGGGCTTAGAATTCTATTATAAGCATATAGGAAGTCATATATGGTGCATCTTTGATGGCCTTGAGGTTGACCTCGGACGACCTTGATGGCTAAATTTTGAAGTCAAAATTGGGGATGTGTGTAAATTGGCCTCTACAGACAAAATGCTTGAAGATAGAGCTTATGTTTATATTATGAGCATATATGAAGACATATATAGGACATCTTTGTGTGACATTGAACTTTACCTCAAATGACCTTGAGTGCTAAATCTCAATGTCACATCTGATACGGAGTGTGTAAATTGGCCTCTGGGGCTAAAACACTTGCACATAGAGTTTAGGATTGCATCATGAACATATAGGAGTCATATATAATGCAGACCACTCCAAACCAGCGAACTACCGGCCAATCTCCCTTACGCGATATGCTGTAAGGCCATGGAGCATATTATGCAGACAAACATCATGCGGCACCTGGACAGACACAACATACTTGCCAACCATAAGCACGGTTTCAGGAAACGAAGATCCTGCGACACCCAGCTGTTACTGGCCGTCGATGACATCCATAGAGCCCTTGACAACAACCTCCAGGTAGACGCCATCCTGTTGGACTTCTCGAAGGCCTTCGACAAGGTGTCCCATGCCAAGCTGGCTCTGAAACTTCGTCATTACGGCATCACTAACTGCAACCTGGGGTGGATATCGTCATTCCTCGGAGACCGTAACCAGAGGGTACTGCTGGATGACAGCTCCTCCGACACCATCCCTGTCACGTCCGGTGGGGTGCTACTAAACCCCGAAACGGACGCCGTTTCGCGAAACTGAGAGACAGCGGTGAAAAGGAGTGGGATGTGGCGTTATGATAGCAGATAGGCCCACCATTCTTAGTCGCATGCACTTCGCCGGCTGACATTTTCTGAGATAGCTTTCAAGAGACCTGCATAAATCACACGCAGGCTTAATCATCCCATGTTTGTCATGGATTATAAAACGTCATGCCACGACTGGAATGTACTATAATTGGTTTAGCAGTCATCAGCATAGCACATCGTACATTGTAATAAATGAAAATAAACTGGGCAGAAATGTTTGACCGCAAACTCAAAATCAGTTGCATGCTCGTGGTACTTGGTTGCGTAGTGAGATATGCATACAACAAGAGACCTACTGATTGTTGTAACCGAGTAATGAATGATCATACCAGCTCTAAACACGAACTCCGTTTCGCGAAACGGACTTGCCCCGACCTTGCCTGGCAAAATACTAAAGCTACGGGGTAAGGGGCCGGTCATTATTTATCGGGTGGGAGGGTTGGATGGATTTTCCGAGAAATGAGTTTTCAAAGTTTGACCCCCCCACCGATATTGAAAAACAATGTATGACCCCCCCCCACCAAGATCAAAAATAAAAGTGTGACCCCCCCCCCCCCCCCCCAATCCCGAAGTACATATACAAGGCCATAATACGCAATTGATGACAATTATAAGGAACCAGTATGATATCTAAATGGTATTTTTACACTTCATTCACATCTCTATTAAAAAATTTGTGACTTTTGTCGCAATTTCTTTTTCTTATAACGTAAGAGGATATTATGAATTTGTGCCATTACAACTGATTTAGTTATTATTTGTGGGCATATTATATTGGTTTGGTAATGACAACCTCCGAGTGAACTCGGAAAAATTATGACTCTTCCACATATCATTGATGAATCAGGCCATCCTGGACTGGTACTTTCCCGACCTTGAATCAAATCTGTGTTGGCTCCATGATAGTTCATGCTCCGAACGTGGGTATTATCCCACGTTCGGAGCATGAACTAGCTCCATGATGGGTTCATAATGTTCCATGATGATCCGCGATTGTCTAGAAATGTCCTGGCCACCAAGAAAGTCAGGTAAATCAGATTCACTATATCGTCATCTGGGACGATCCAGGACTATTTTGCAATCCTGGATGGAAATGTCCATATTTTGTTCATGGTGGTCCAGGACAGTCCTGAGCTCATCGAGAATTATCCTCAGTGGCCTATGTTCCTGAGTTGGCAACGTGTTAAGTGGAAAATCGGTCTGTGGTTTTGACATGCTGGTTCGGGGTCATTGGATGTTATGGCATGTTGGTCAGCACTGGGTCAGCATGGTATGGGCCGGGTGATCCATTGTTAGTCTGTGACAGTGCCCTGCATGTTGATCATCCTGACTGGCACCCTATTCAGCTTCAGTGCTGCTGTGTTATACTAAGGTCCATAGTTGATCCGTGGTGACAGTGTTTCAGTCTGTGGGTGATGAGCGGTTGTCGATTCACGACATCTCCTGATTTTGGGTGTTCCTGGATGGTCCTTTCTAGGATCAAATTTTGGCGGAACTATAGTTTCACTGATAATGTGACAAAAGGATGGTTTCCAAATGCTGTATACTCCAGTGAACCATCAGTCCAGGTTGAGTGGATTGTTTTCACCCAATTCTCTAGTTCAATTAACTAAAATTCGAACTCCGACCCCCCCAGTTCCATTGAAAATAAAAGTATGACCCCCCCAATAATGTTGAAAATGAAAGTGTGACCCCCCCCAGTTTTTACCCAACCCCCCCACCTGATAAATAATGACCGGCCCCTAAATGCATTCCCACAGGCTGCAATCCGAACATGTCCCAATCACACGGTGTGTTAGAATATGTAATACCAATTTTCCGTTTTCAAATGCACAATGTCATATTGATGATTGTATAAAATTGACTATCAAATGAGTTTCAGATTAACATACCATCCACCCACCACAAACCGCCTACAGTGGTTGTAAGCTGTAAAATTAATAAGGCATATATAGTACGACCACGATAAGGGATCGATTCTGAGTATGAGTATGGGAAGAACCAATCATAGATTCCCTACCAAAACAAAACGCCACAGTTTGCAGATTTGTTTTTATTTCTTATAGTTTTCTGCCACAACATGCACTCAATGCTATTTCTGGATGGAGGATTCAAGTTTCACGTTTACTATGATCAAAGAATTGAGCCAATTAAACTATTTTTTTTCGAAAATAAGTACATATACTGATACCATGTTTTCTGGATATGTTTAATTGTAATGTTGCTGTCCGAGAATTGATGTTATGGGGGATCAGCAGTCAGCAACACCAAAGTTATTTAATCCAAATAAATTGATTTATTGTTTATATATTGTTTATACGTTGTGGTACAATATTACATAATTCTGAATAATACCTGGGAAATTCAGACAAATTCATGACAATTCAACAGTAAAATTCGTACACCGGTTCAATAGTTGTATGCCTACTCCTGAAGAAGCTGCGTATTTGCCTGGAGTACTACTGGGATTTTGTGCCCGCGGTTCAAGTTCTAAGGCCCGACGCGAAGTGGAAGGTCGTTTGAAGAACTTGAACCAAGGGCACAAAGCCCATATTGTGGCATATATAACCCGTTTATCACATGCCAATCCGGGAATGTTAATAACACTTTTGGACTAAATCTGCAAATATTTGAGTAGTTAGCTCATGTCCAAAGTGTAGTTCCGGTACCATGACGGGCAATATGACATTTGTGGTTCGGCGGGCATTTTTAGGTTACCGGACCTTTGGTCCGATAACCTATTGGCATGGCGTTGCGTCCGTCGTCCGTCCGTCCGTCCGTCCGTCCGTCCGTCCGGCGTTAACATTTTTATCTTTAAAGTTAACGATCGAATCTTTCTGAAATTTTGCACAAAAATGCCTAAAAATATTTTGAGAAGGAGGTATTTTTTTGTTTTTTGATTTTCGCATTTTTTTCAAAATGGCGGCCGTTTTTGTCGAAAAACGCTCAATTTTGGACTTTGACGGCCATTTTCTCAAAAACTGTCTGATCAGTTTTGAGTTTTTGGTTTCAAAAGATTCCCCTCATATACCTCTGTGATATGTATAAGTTTGGTTGCCCTAAATCTGCCGGTTTTCGTGTGGCGGCCATTTTGAATTTTTGGCGGGTCGGCGAAAAAATTTTTTTTCGCCCCAGATCGCATTACTATCCATTTTGGGCCATTTCTAGAGCAAAAAAAAATTTTCACCCTTTGAAAAAAATTTTGGACTTTTTCCGGACTTAGAAATTGGCACTTTCAAATGGGAAGTCATATATGGCGACTTGTGTGGTGACCTTGAATTTGACCTTGGATGACCTTGAAAGGTCAAAACAGCCATTTTTGGGTCGAAAAACGCTCAAATTTGCACCTGGTCTGTATTTTCTCAAAAATTCTCTGATCAGTTTTGAGATTTTTGCTTAAAAAGATTCCTCTTATATACCTCTGCGACGTGTATAAATTTTGTTGCCCTTGAATCGCCGATCTCAGTGTGGCGGCCATTTTGAATTTTTGACGAGTTGACGAAAAAAAAATTTTTCGCCCCAAATAACATTACTATCCATTTTGGGCCATTTCTAGGCAAAAAAAAATTTTCGCCCTTTGAAAAAAATTTTGGACTTGGAAAATTTTCGGCACTTTTTTCCTTCATAATGGGAGCTGTCAGGACTGTACTCATAGAACGCTTGAAGATAGAGCTTAGAAATTGGCACTTTCAAATGGGAAGTCATATATGGCGACTTGTGTGACCTTGAAATTGACCTTCGATGACCTTGAAAAGTCAAAACAGCCATTTGGGGGGTCAAAAATGCCCAGATTTGCCTCTATAGATGAAATGCTTGCAGATAGAGCTCATGTTTGCATTATGAACATATAGGAAGACATATATGGCACAACTAATGATGACCTTGAACTTGACGTCAGATGACCTTGAGTGCCAAATGTCTGACTTGGAATGTGTAAATTGACCTAAGCGGCCTAAACGATTCCACCCAGATATATATTTGTATTACCCCGGTATGAACATATAGAATATCAAATACCGCACACATACATGTAATGGTGACATCGAAGTTCACACGGATGACCTTGATTGGTAAATCTCAAGGTCATATGTTTACACTGCGAACCTTGATTGGTAAATCTCAAGGTCTGTTACCTGCCAATGCTGCCATGGCCAAACCAAAATTGTCCGGTAACCTATCTTAGCCTTTGGGCTAATTTTTTAAGATATCTTCTTTTTTCTATGTTGCAGCAAGATGCTTTGAAATGAGGATGATGCTTGAATCACTGGTTGCATGGCATTCCCCAGGGCGAGTGCATGTGCTTCTACTGGTGATTGGAATAGCTGTAGGCATCCTGAAGATACTTGATTATGGAAACGTTCTGTATGTTATGGGAGTGGTGTGCCTTGGTATTGCTGGTGCCTGGTTCGGACTCGTTTATGTGGTGTGCTCTGGAAAGTGGTACAGCATTCCATACCGCAATGTGGAGAGTGAGGCAGCTCGGTCCTTCCTGACCAAACTGATGGTAAAAATTTCTCGTCTTAAAATGCTGATTTTCTCCGTGATGTTCTTTACGAGTTTATCTTGTTGCTTTGGAGGTTCTTGTTAAACAGCAAATCGATATGACATTCATACAAGCGTACTAGCTTTATTGTGACAGATAATGAGCTAATGTGGAGACTGGTGAGCATAAAACATTTTATCCGCAAAGCAAAATAAATATTGGAATATTTTCTGTAATTCTAGTGACATTTATCCAATACACAGAACCACCGTGCCCAGTTTAGACCTTGCAAGAGGAGGATGGTCACCACAGCCAACGTGGACCACGCCATCCAAGAAATACTGGACCTGGTAACAAGGGATTTCATACTGAGCTGGTACCAGACTCTGGGGAGTGACCACGACCGATTCAAACATCTGTTTCAGTAAGTACTGTGTTATTTCTATAGTTGACATGTATATTCTCTACAGCTCATACCACTGTAACTGGCTGTGCCTTGTACATGTAGATCTGCATTACGGTACCGAGCATGGTTCCTTGGTAAAACGAGCTGATGTTTGTATCTAGAATCTTTGATAATTAAGGCATTTCGGCAGAAATGCCTTTATGGTTTTAGCAGAATTTTTTCGCTCTTTTTTTTTCTTCCGCCACTTTTGGTTTCCGGACGATAACTTTAGATTGCCTTGACGGATCCTCGTCAAATTTTCACCACAAGTCAGAAATGATATGTGGAAGAACTCTATTCTTTTTGAGCCGGATCCGAGGTCCGTGAGGTCCGTGAGGATGAAATCAAGGCTAATTAGGGCATTTCGGCCCGAAATGCCCTTATGGTTTTGTCTGGGTTTTTTTAGGTTACCGGACCTTTGGTCCGATAACCTATTGGCATGGCGTTGCGTCCGTCGTCCGTCCGTCCGTCTGTCCGTCCGTCCGTCCGTCCGTCCGTCCGTCCGTCCGTCCGTCCGTCCGTCCGTCCGTCCGTCCGTCCGGCGTTAACATTTTTATCTTTAAAGTTAACGATCGAATCTTTCTGAAATTTTGCACAAAAATGCCTAAAAATATTTTGAGAAGGAGGTATTTTTTGGTTTTTTGTTTTTTTCGCATTTTTTTCAAAATGGCGGCCGTTTTTGTCGAAAAACGCTCAATTTTGGACTTTGACGGCCATTTTCTCAAAAACTGTCTGATCAGTTTTGAGTTTTTGGTTTCAAAAGATTCCCCTCATATACCTCTGTGATATGTATAAGTTTGGTTGCCCTAAATCTGCCGGTTTCCGTGTGGCGGCCATTTTGAATTTTTGGCGGGTCGGCGAAAAATATTTTTTTCGCCCCAAATCGCATTACTATCCATTTTGGGCCATTTCTAGGGCAAAAATTTTTTTTCACCCTTTGAAAAAAATTTTGGACTTGAAAATTTTCGGCACTTTTTCCCTTCATAATGGGAGCTGTCCGGACTGTACTCATAGAACGCTTGAAGATAGAGCTTAGAAATTGGCACTTTCAAATGGGAAGTCATATATGGCGACTTGTGTGGTGACCTTGAATTTGACCTTGGATGACCTTGAAAGGTCAAAACAGCCATTTTTGGGTCGAAAAACGCTCAAATTTGCACCTGGTCTGTATTTTCTCAAAACTCTCTGATCAGTTTTGAGATTTTTGCTTAAAAAGATTCCTCTTATATACCTCTGTGACGTGTATAAGTTTTGTTGCCCTTGAATCGCCGATCTCAGTGTGGCGGCCATTTTGAATTTTTGACGAGTCAGTGAAAAAAATTTTTTTCGCCCCAAATAACATTACTATCCATTTTGGGCCATTTCTAGGCAAAAAAAAATTTTCACTCTTTGAAAAAAATTTTGGACTTAAAAAATTTTCGGCACTTTTTTCCTTCATAATGGGAGCTGTCAGGACTGTACTCATAGAACGCTTGAAGATAGAGCTTAGAAATTGGCACTTTCAAATGGGAAGTCATATATGGCGACTTGTGTGGTGACCTTGAATTTGACCTTGGATGACCTTGAAAGGTCAAAACAGCCATTTTGGGGTCAAAAAATGCCCAGATTTGCCTTTGTAGATGAAATGCTTGCAGATAGAGCTCATGTTTGCATTATGAACATATAGGAAGACATATATGGCACAACTAATGATGACCTTGAACTTGACGTCAGATGACCTTGAGTGCCAAATGTCTGACTTGGAATGTGTAAATTGACCTGAGCGGCCTAAACGATTCCACCCAACATATAGAATATCAAATGCCGCACACATACATGTAATGGTTACATCGAAGTTCATACGGATGACCTTGATTGGTAAATCCCAAGGTCATATGTTCACACTGCGAACCTTGATTGGTAAATCTCAAGGTCTGTTACCTGCCAATGCTGCCATGGCCAAACCAAAATTGTCCGGTAACCTATCTTAGCCTTTGGGTTAATTTTTTTTTTTTTTTTTTTTTTTTTTTTTTAAACTTTCCGCCGTTTGGTTTCCGATCAATAACTCGGGAACGCCTGAATGGATCTTGTCCAAATTTGCACCACTGGTCAGAAATATTACATGGAAGACCCCTATTGTTTTGGAGGCGGCTCCGGGGTCCGTGAGGTCCGTGAGGATGAAATCAAGGTTGATTTTGAAACTTGGTTTCCGAGCGATAACTCAAAAAGTATTCATGCAATGGCAAGTATTCTATGCATGGGAGTTCATATACCACCTGGGAAGAACCCTATTGATTTTGGGATCAATCTGTCGAACGACCTTTGACCTAGAGCTCGGAAGAATTTTTGCTGATTCATCCTTGAGGCTTTCATGTATATCTCGGAAACGGTGCGTCATAGAGCGAAACGGAGCTCAATTCCGGCCTCCTGGCACTAGACAAACCAGTCTAGCGGGTATTATGGTTCGAGGCGACCCCTGGTGTCAAATTATTTTTTGCCGACTCGGCACTTCCTGTTTGGCCGTATCTCGGAAACGGTGCGTCGTAGAGCGAAACGGAGCTCAATTCCGGCCTCCTGGCACTAGACAAACTAGGCTTATGGGTATTTTGGGTCGAGACGACCCCTGGTGTCAAATTTATATTCGCCGACTTGGCACTTCCTGTTTGACCGTATCTCGGAAACGGTGCATCGTAGAGCGAAACGGAGCTCAATTCCGGCCTCCTGGCACTAGACAAACTAGGCTTATGGGTATTTTGGGTCGAGACGACCCCTGGTGTCGAACTTTTTTTCGCCAACTTGGCACTTCCTGTTTGGCCGTATCTCGGAAACGGTGCGTCGTAGAGCGAAACGGAGCTCAATTCCGGCCTCCTGGCACTAGACATACTAGTCTAGCGGGTATTATGGGTCGAGACGACCCCTGGTGTCGAATTTATTTTTGCCGACTCGGCACGTCCTGTTTGGCCGTATCTCGGAAACGGTGCGTCGTAGAGCGAAACGGAGCTCAATTCCGGCCTTCTGGCACTAGACAAACTAGTCTAGTGGGTATCCTGGGTCGAGACAACCCCTGGTGTCGGAATTTTTTTTGGCCGACTCGGCACTTCCTGTTTGGCCGTATCTCGGAAACGATGTGTCGTAGAGCGAAACAGAGCTCAATTTCGGCCTCCTGGCACAAGACAAACTAGTCTAGGGGGTATTTTGGGTCGAGACGACCCCTGGTGTCGAATTTTTTTTCGCCGACTCAGCACTTCCTGTTTGGCCGTATCTTGGAAACGGTGAGTCGTAGAGCGAAACGGAGCTCAATTCCAGCCTTCTGGTACTAGACAAACTAGTCTAGGGGGTAGTTTGGGTCAAGACGACCCCTGGTGTCGAATTTATTTTTGCCGACTCGGCACGTCCTGTTTGGCCGTATCTCGGAAATGGTGCGTCGTAGAGCGAAACGGAGCTCAATTCCGGTACTAGACCTACCTTCTGGTACTAGACAAACTAGTCTAGGGGGTATTTTGGGTCGAGACGACCCCTGGTGCTGAATATTTTTTCGCCGACTCGGCACTTCCTGTTTGAGCGTATCTGGGAAACAGTGCGTTGTAGAGCGAAACGGAGCTCAATTTCGGCCTCCTGGCACTAGACAAACTAGGCTTAGAGGTATTTTGGGTCGAGACGACTTCTGGTGCCGTATCTTGAAAACGGTTCGTCGTAGATCGAAACGCAAAGATGCCTAAGGGCGGGGTATGTCACTTAAACTTTGACCACGGACAGTTCCAGAGTCATCATGGTTCTAGACACGGTCTCTTAGGTATATGTTAGCTAGGAATAGAACTCACACGAAATGCCCCAAGGCATCTTCAGGCCTTGACGTCTAGTTTTGAGACTTGGTTTCCGGACGATAACTGGAAAAATATTTACGCAATAGTTGCAGAACTCTGCATGGAGGTTCATATGCCACCAGGGAAGAACCCTATTGATTTTGGGATCGATCCGTCAAACGACCTTTGACCTAGAGGTCGAAATAATTTTTTGCTGATTCATCCTTGAGGCTTCCTGCATATCTCAGAAACCGTGCATCGTAGAGCGAAACGGACGTTATTTTCGGACTCGTCGCCCTAGACAAACATCTCTAGGGTGTATTATTTTTTTTGATCCGGCTCCGAGGTCCGTTAGGTCCTTGAGGATGAAATCGAGGCTGATCTTGAAACTTGGTTTCCGGACGATAACTCGAAAAATATTCAGGCAATAGTTGCAGAATTTTGCACGGAGGTTTATATATCAACAGGGAAGAACCCTATTGATTTTGGGATCGATACGTCAAACGACCTTTGACCTAGAGGTCGAAATAATTTTTTGCTGAGTCATCCTTGAGGCATCCTGCATATCTCGGAAACGGTGCGTCGTAGAGCGAAACGGACGTTATTTTCGGACTCGTCGCCCTAGACAAACATGTCTAAGGGGTATTATGGATGAACTTTGACCTTGACCCGAATTTTTTTTGCCGAGTCGGCATTTTTCGTTTTCGTCGATATCTCGGAAACGGTGCTTCGTAGAGCGAAACGGACGTTATTTTCGGACTCGTCGCCCTAGACAAACATGTCTTAAGGGTATTATGGATGAACTTTCACCTTGACCCGAAATTTTTTTGCCGAGTCGGCATTTCTCGTCTTCGTTGATATCTCGGGAACGGTGTGTCGTAGAGCGAAACGGACGTTATTTTCGGACTTGTCGCTCTAGACAACATTTATCTTATATGTATTATGGATGAACTTTGACCTTGACTAAAAAAATTTTTGCCGAGTTGGCATTTTTCGTTTTCGTCGATATCTCGGAAACACTTAGTCGTAGAGCGAAACAGACTTTTTTTTCGGACTCGTCGCCCTAGACAAACATGTCTAAGGGGTATTATTTTAAGATGGTGAAACCCTGCCGATTGTTGGCAGTAAATTTCACGACTTTAGTACCGCATACAAAATATGAGCATTTGTCATAAAACTTCTGGTAGTCCGAAGTGACTTTTTGCAGTTGGAGTGAATAGAGGAGTCATTTTCTTGTTTTAGAAAAATACAATCTTCGACCTAAACGACTGGATCATTCCGGATCATAACGATAAAGTTGGTACATCCGTTCTCAATATCAACCACGTAATCTTTAGAATACATCGACTTTTTACATAGTGGAGCAGTCAGTGTCTATGAGCCGAGAATTACTTTTTGAATTTACCGCCTACATTTGTCACAAAATGCCCGACTGTCTTTGACACATTTACGAAATGCGCCATTTTCAAAATATCACGTGGATTTGGACAACACACAGACTTGAAATATCATCTATTATTTTGATGATTTTCAAAGAATAGCCGACTTACTTGGGATTGGTACATCGTAGACTCCATAACGAGCTATCCACAGCCATGTGACATTGCGTTTTCCCCCGTAAAATTGAGTCTGAACATCGGCTACTTTCAACGTCAGGTGCCACGAAATCGTGTTTACATATTTCCCAGGTCAAAGTTTAATGTATCCTTACGCGAGACTTATCTTCGGTCATGTCGATTCTGGTAATCTTTATAATCCATTGATCACACCAAATAATCCACTTTCTGAATACTGAACGGGACTACGGCAGGAAATGTTCGCAGTACGACACATTACATGTGTTTTGTGATATCAATTGGTAGCGGTCATCCTCGGAATATTTCCTTCGGTTGTGAAGACCATATTTTGCGACTATGAGATTCGGTAGCTTCGTCTCCAAATGTTTTCCCGCGAGGCACCAACAGTCCCATATGTTATGCATGTATATCGGCATATGACAGAGGTAATCCCATAATTATGTACATAATCGAAGACATATTAGTTCATAGACAAAGAATTGTTGTAGATCGGGGAATGACAAACACTGAAAACCATGTTTCCAGACGATAACTGACATATCGCTCACCATGTGAGTTTGTATTCGCTCCGGTGAGAAAGCCGTTGAAATCCGTGCACAGGGTTTTGAGTTCAATGTGAAGAGCAATACTCACTAGCTGCTCAAGTCCAGTCTCGGTCAGTGATCGCATGCAACCACACGGAAAATCGTCGAGCACATGTCCTGGGGCGGATTATTAACCCTCTTTCGACCCTTCTTGCACATTGGGAGTTCATTTTCACAAATAGGTAATATAATATTATATTTGTTCAGGTACGTACATGTTATTTAAGCATTCTGTACATTGGAGCCCCGTCTCTATCAACACTGATCAAGTATCTATGAGTACCTATTCCATAAGTTCGTGGTTAAACTGTATGTAAATGTATATCTATATGTATGTCAAGAAATTTAAATCAGGTGCCCTGATTGGCACAAGTATATAAGGTAATTATCAATAAGCCACTATATGAGTTATTCATATCACCAATATATATATATTTCTCTAAATCAAGAAGTTTACTTGATTGTAATATTCCAATGATCAATTCAAGGCAATGTGATTGGTATCAGCAACAGAATAGAGTGCCATGTGACAAATCCATCATCTCATATTTTTCTGACTCCAGATGACTCCAGATGTTGCTGACAACTCAACACCACTTTCCTGACAGCTCAGCCAGAAGACAACACAACCAGAAGGTCCATAAATCCTGGTTCAAGTCTCAATCAGAAGACAGGCAATAGCAGCTCCACACCACTTGACTGATCCCCCAATGACAGGCACCCAGGAGCAATCATTCAGTTGGCCAACAATATGGATGTCAAAGCATAACAACAACTTGTGTTTTGAAGTTTGCACCAATATATACATGTATATTAAAACAATATATATATATATATATTCAAATTAAGTGCATGTTGGATCTGTAATTCTGAAACACCTGCACAGAATTGCACACCACCATTTTGGGTATTGTAATGTCACTATAAGACAATTTGATATCTTATACAACAGCAATTTGGGGATTCAATGGCCAATTAATAATATTTTCATATTTTATATTTTAACGGCTAAAGTGGCCAACACATTGTATGTATCAAAAATTTGTTATTGATACACATGTGTAGGTCAGAAATACATTATGAAGATTTGAATGGCAGTGTATCAAGTGGCCATGTGCAATAATGTTTGCCAATTATGATAAATTCATAATTTTTTTTGATTGGTATTATATTTGATTTATTTGTTCTTGTTTACCTTCCATGTACAAACTTTGTAAGATAAACATATGGGTAAGGAGTATACTACCAAATACACTATTTATTCATGACATTTCTTGTCTGGTATGTTTGATATCATACCTGTGATCCATGTATGTCAAAAGATGAATTGTACTAATAAAATGCTACCACTGTGTGAATTTCACATCAATTATGTTGACACAACCCATGTGCAATAATGATACTTTAATGTCACATGTAATCATGATGACAATGAATCAAAAGCCTGGTGATATCTACATTTACATGTTATTGGGATCAGGGTGTATCCTGTATCTAGCTTGATGTTTGTGTTCTTTGTATGCATAGACCGAGCATTATGCACAATAGGGTCAGTGAAGACATACATGTACTGTTAGTTATTTGATGAACACACGAGTGTTATGAATTATGCCAAATGCAAGAAGATGTTACTTCCCCAGAAGTTTTAAACTTATAACTGTCACTTTGGAAATACGGGTTATTATTTGCATTGATCAGGTGAATAGAGTAGTGTCATGGCCCAATGCACACAGAAGCCCTAGCATGTAGCAGTCTACATGTAAAGGCCAGTGTGAATTGTGCACAGTGGAGCATATGATATTGAAGTCTCCCTCTCACTGTGGCAGTGTCTTGAAGGGTTAAAAAATAGTGCCTGTGCTGGCCACTTGGGAAAAAATTTCAGTTGTCCATAAATGTCTGAACTTCAAAAATCATTTGTGATGCAATGGATTTGAATTTCAAAAAAATATTTCTCGGCTCGTAAACTAGCATATGTAGTGATGCTCAGAAAAATACTAGGAACATTCGTAATCGACTTTTTCCACAAGAACGGATGTCCCGAAATTTTGGTAGTCAATTTCACCAATTTTAACATAAGATGCATAATAACTGCGCGTAAAATGCTTTAAATTAATTATTAATATGATAATATAACATTTATGTGAAATATGTGTTCATTTCTTCAAGAAAACACATTTTCAAAAATATTCAGTGCGCATCACTGACTAAAATATGGCGAGGGTAACAACCCCTTAACGGTAAATTTTTTTGCGGAGTCGACATTTTTCATTTTCGTCGATATCTAGTATATATTATAAATTAATCATCACACCGAAATGCCTCCCAAGGCATCTTTAGGCCTTGACGTCTAGTTTTTAGGTTACCGGACCTTCGGTCCGATAACCTATTGGCATAGCGTTGCGTCCGTCCGTCCGTCCGGCGTTAACATTTTGATCTTTAAAGTTAACGATCGAATCTTTCTGAAATTTTGCACAAAAATGCCTAAAAATATTTTGAGAAGGAGGTATTTTTTTGTTTTTTGATTTTCGCATTTTTTTCAAAATGGCGGCTGTTTTTGTCGAAAAACGCTCAATTTTGGACTTTGACGGCCATTTTTAGGTTACCGGACCTTTGGTCCGATAACCTATTGCCGTGGCGTTGCGTCCGTCGTCCGTCGTCCGTTCACATTTTTATCTTTAAAGTATATGATCGAATCTTTCTGAAATTTTGCACAAAAATACCTAAAAATATTTCAAGGGAAGGTTTTTTTTAGTTTTTCGATTTTCGCATTTTTTTCAAAATGGCGGCCGTTTTCGACGAAAAATGCCTGATTTTGGACTTTGGCGGCCATTTTCTCAAAAACTGTTCGATAACTTTTTTTCTTTTTGATACACAACACTCCTCATATGTACTCCTGTGATGTGTATAAGTTTCGTTGCGCTTGAATCGCTCGAAGTGGGCCATTTTGGGCCAAACTTGGCCCAAATGGGACTTTTCCATGTTAAATTCTCCCATGCTTTATAATGGGACACATTATGCCTTATATCTCACTTAATATTGTGATTAGAGACTAGGAATCAATTGTGGACATATAGGAAATGATATTTGCTGAATATTCTCGTGACCTTGAATTTGACCTCTGACCTCAGTTTCAAGGTCAAAGAACAAAATGGGTAATATCTCGCTTATTATCGACTTTACAGCTTAGAAATCAATTTTGGACATATAGGAAATGATATATACCGAATATTCTGATGACCTTGAATTTGACCTTTGACCTTATTTTCAAGGTCACAGGACAAAAGGGCTAATATCTCACTGTTTATCGACTTTACAGCTTAGGAATCAATTATGACCATATAGGAAATGATATATGCAGATTTTAGGTTACCGGACCTTTGGTCCGATAACCTATTGCCATGGCGTTGCGTCCGGCGTCCGTCGTCCGTCGTCCGTCGTCCGTCCGTCCGTCCGTTCACATTTTTATCTTTAAAGTTTATGATGGAATATTTCTGAAATTTTGCACAAAAATACCTAAAAATATTTCCAAGGAAGGTTTTTTTTAGTTTTCTGATTTTCCAATTTTTTTCAAAATGGCGGCCGTTTTCGTCGAAAAATGGCCAATTTTGGACTTTGACACATCATTTTCTCAAAATCTTATCAGTAACTTTTTTTCTTATTGATGCATAACACTCCCCTTATGTGCCCCTGTGACATGTATAAATTTCGTTGCCCTTGAATCGCTCGAAGTGGGCCATTTTGGGCCCAAACTCGGCCCAAATGGGACTCTCCCATGTTAAATTCTCCTATGCTTTATAATGGGACAAAATTAAGTAAGTAAGTAAGTAAGTAATTTATTTCTTCAATGGCATATACATCAATGATAATAATAATAATGGCAAAGAAATAATACATGAAAGCCATAAATACAGTAACATAAAGAAAGTAATTTCAACAAATATAAAGCCACTGAACGGATAAACACACAGAACCGAAAGGCTGTACACCTAAACATAAGTAAAAAAATAACATGCCAAATAACACATTTACTTAGGCGAGTGTGTAACCCAAACAATATATACAAAGACAATAAACCAATAATCGAGAACCACACAAGCACGCACACCTACACACTCCCACACGCACCTACGCGCACACACAACACGCGCTAAAAAAATAAGAGAACTTTTAACAAAGCGCATGCATGAAATACTAAAACGAAGCAGAACATAACAAAAATTAATTAAGAAAGGAAAACAGGAAAGGAGGAAAAACGCATAACTTTACAGTAAACTTACATTTAATTAACCAAGGACCAAGCCTAATAGCTCACTTAATATTGAGATTAGAGACTAGGAATCAATTGTGCACATATAGGAAATGATATATCCTGAATATTCTGGTGACCTTGAATTTGACCTCTGACCTCGGTTTCAAGGTCAGAGGGCCATTTTCGTCGAAAAATGGCCAATTTTGGACTTTGACGGTCGTTTTCTCAGAATCCGTTCAGTAACTATTTTTCTTATCAATGCATAACACTCCTCTTATGTACCCCTGTGACACGTATAAATTTCGTTGCCCTTGAATCGCTCGAAGTAGGCCATTTTGGGCCCAAACTCGGCCCAAATGGGACTTTCCCATGTTAAATTCTCCTATGCTTTACAATGGGACACATTAAGCCTAATATCTCACTTAATATTGAGATTAGAGACTAGGAATCAATTGTGCACATATAGGAAATGATATATGCTGAATATTCTCAGGGTATTGAATTTGACCTCTGACCTCGGTTTCAAGGTCAGAGCACAAAATGTCTAATATCTTGCTTATTAACGACTTTACAGCTTAGGAACCAATTGTGGACATATAGGAAATGATATATGCCGAATATTCTGATGACCTTGAATTTGACCTTTGACCTCATTTTCAAGGTCACACCACAGAATGGCTAATATCTCCCTTATTATCGATTTTACAGCTTAGGGATCAATTGTGGACATATAGGAAATGATATATGCTGAATATTCTCGTGACCTTGAATTTGACTTCTGACCTCAGTTTCAAGGTCAAAGCACAAAATGGCTAATATCTTGCTTATTATTGACTTTACAGTGTAGGAATCAATTATGAACTTATAGGAAATGATATATGCAGATTATTGTCATGACCTTGAATTTGACCTTTGACCTCCTTTTCAAGGTCGCAGGACAAAATAGCTAATATCTCGCTTATTATCGATTTTACAGCTTAGGAATCAATTATGAACATATAGGAAATGATATATGCTGAATATTGCTATGACCTTGAATTTGACCTTTGACCTCATTTTCAAGGTCAGAGAACGAAATGGGTAATATCTCGCTTTTTATCGACTTTACAGCTTAGCAATCAATTGGGGACATATAGAAAATGATATATTCTGAACATTGTCATGACCTTGAACTTCACCTTTGACCTAATTTCCAAGGTCACAGGACAAAATGGCTAATAGCTTGCTCATTATGGACTTTACAGCTTAGGAATCAATTATGAACATATAGGAAATGATATATGCTGAATATTGCTATGACCTTGAATTCGACCTTTGACCTCATTTTCAAGGTCACAGGACATAATGGCTAATATCTCGCTTATTATTGACTTCACAGCTTAGGAATTAATTGTGGACATACTAGAAATGACATATGCCGAATATTATCGTGTCCTTGAATTGACCAATGACGTTTTTTAAAGGTCACGGGACAAAATACTAATATCTAAAATATATATTGTCCGGTAACCTTTCTTAGCCCTTGGGCTAATTTTCTCAAAAACTGTCTGATCAGTTTTGAGTTTTTGGTTTCAAAAGATTCCCCTCATATACCTCTATGATATGTATAAGTTTGGTTGCCCTAAATCTGCCGGTTTTCGTGTGGCGGCCATTATGAATTTTTGGCGGGTCGGCGAAAAAAAATTTTTTCGCCCCAAATCGCATTACTATCCATTTTGGGCCATTTCTAGGGCAAAAAAATTTTTTCACCCTTTAAAAAAAATTTTGGACTTAGAAAATTTTCGGCACTTTTTCCCTTCATAATGGGAGCTGTCCGGACTGTACTCATAGAACGCTTGAAGATAGAGCTTAGAAATTGGCACTTTCAAATGGGAAGTCATATATGGCGACTTGTGTGGTGACCTTGAATTTGACCTTGGATGACCTTGAAAGGTCAAAACAGCCATTTTTGGGTCGAAAAACGCTCAAATTTGCACCTGGTCTGTATTTTTTCAAAAACTCTCTGATCAGTTTTGAGATTTTTCCTTAAAAAGATTCCTCTTACATACCTCTGCGACGTGTATAAGTTTTGTTGCCCTTGAATCGCCGATCTCAGTGTGGCGGCCATTTTGAATTTTTAGGTTACCGGACCTATGGTCCGATAACCTATTGGCATGGCGTTGCGTCCGTCGTCCGTCGTCCGTCATCCGTCGTCCGTCCGTCCGTCGTCCGTTCACATTTTAGGTTACCGGACCTTTGGTCCGATAACCTATTGCCGTGGCGTTGCGTCCGTCGTCCGTCGTCCGTCGTCCGTCCGTCCGTCCGTCGTCCGTTCACATTTTTATCTTTAAAGTTTATGGTCGAATATTTCTGAAATTTTGCACAAAAATACCTAAAAATATTTCCAGGAAAGGTTTTTTTTAGTTTTTTGATTTTCGCATTTTTTTCAAAATGGCGGCCTTTTTCGTCGAAAAATGGCCAATTTTGGACTTTGACGGTCGTTTTCTCAAAATCTGTTCAGTAACTTTTTTTCTTATTGATGCATGACACTCCTCTTATGTACCCCTTTGACATGTATAAATTTCGTTGCCCTTGAATCGCTCGAAGTGGGCCATTTTGGGCCCAAACTCGGCCCAAATGGGACTTTCCCATGTTAAATTCTCCTATGCTTTATAATGGGACACATTAAGCCTAATATCTCACTTAAAATTGAAATTAGAGACTAAGAATCAATTGTGGACATATAGGAAATGATATATGCTGAATATTCTCGTGACCTTGAATTTGACCTCTGACCTTGGTTTCAAGGTCATAGCGGCCGTTCTCGTCGAAAATGGCTAATTTTGGACTTTGATGGTCGTTTTCTCAAAATCTGTTCAGTAACTTTTTTTCTTATTGATGCATAACACTCCTCATATGTACTTCTGTGACATGTATAAATTTCGTTGCGCTTGAATCACTCGAAGTGGGCCATTTTGGGCCCAAACTCGGCCCAGATGTGACTTTCCCATGTTAAATTTTCCCATGCTTTATAATGGGACACATCAAGCCTAATATCTCACTTAATATTGAGATTAGAGACTAGGAATCCATTGTGAACATATAGGAAATGATATATGCTGAATATTCTCGTGACCTTGAATTTGACCTTTGGCCTCATTTTCAAGGTCACAAGACAAAATGGCTAATATCTCGCTTATTATCGACTTTACAGCTTAGGAATCAATTGTGAACATATAGGAAATGATATATGCTGAATATTCTCGTGACCTTGAATTTGACCTTTGACCTCATTTCCAAGGTCACAGGACAAAATTGCTAATATCTCGCTTATTATCGACTTTACGGCTTAGGAATCAATTGTGAACATATAGGAAATGATATATGCTGAATATTCTCGTGACCTTGAATTTGACCTTTGACCTCATTTTCAAGGTCACAGGACAAAATGGCCAATATCTTGCTTATTAGCGACTTTGCAGCTTAGGAATCAATTGTGAACATATAGGAAATGATATATGCTGAATATTCTAGTGACCTTGAATTTGACCCTTGACCTAAATTTCAAGGTTAGTCATTTTATTTTCAAGGTCAGAATACAAAATGGCTTATATCTCGCTTATTATCAAATTTACAGCTTAGGGGTCCATAGTGAACATATAGGAAATGATGTATGCTGAATATTTTGGTGATCTAGAATTTGACCTTTGATCTCATTTTCAAGGTCAGAGAACAAAACGGCTAATATGTCGCTTATTATCATCTTTACATCTGCCCCTGATGACGCCAGTGTGTCTTTGGATAAACTATTTGGTCGGGCTTTGTTTCTATTGCAAAATGTTGTATTTTACTTTCCTTATTGGCATCATCAAAATTTGATTGTATTGGTGGTAATAGATTGATACTTACATTTATACCACTGAGTCGGTGTCACTGCTGGCGGACGTTAAATCTGTCCCCGAGGATACCATCAACTCAGTAGCCTTCGGGCTTGTGATTGGGTACTTTTGTACTTGTCATGTATCTATTCCATGGGGTTAGATTCGGATTTCTAAATTATTTTCATAGGTTGTTGGGCAGTTGTATACTAATTCCATCTGGTGTACAGTAGAAACAACTACATTTAACACATTGTCTGCCCCTGAAGACGCCAGTGTGTCTTTGGATAAACTATTTGGTCGGGCTTTGTTTGTTTCTATGGCAAAGTGTAGTATTTTACGTTTCTTATTGGCATCATCAAAATCTGATTGTATTGGTGGTAATAGATCGGTACTTACATTTACAGCATAGGAATCAATTGCGAATATAGAGGAATGATATATACTGAATATTTTCATAACCTTGAACTTGAACTTTGACCTCATTTTCAAGGTCACATCACAGAATGGCTAATGTCTCACTTATTATCGACTTTACAGCTTATGAATTTATTGTGGACATACTAGAAGTGATATATTTGTTGAAAATTTCATGGCCTTGAATTTATCAGTGACTTTATTTTCAAGGTCACTGGACAAAAGGCTAATATCTAAAATGTATATTGTCCGGTAACCTTTCTTAGCCCTTGGGCTAATTTTTTATCTTTAAAGTATATGATCGAATCTTTCTGAAATTTTGCACAAAAATACCTAAAAATATTTCAAGGAAAGGTTTTTTTTTGTTTTTCGATTTTCGCATTTTTTTCAAAATGGCGGCCGTTTTCGACGAAAAATGCCTGGTTTTGGACTTTGGCGGCCATTTTCTCAAAAACTGTTCAGTAACTTTTTTCTCTTTGATACACAACACTCCTCATATGTACTCCTGTGATGTGTATAAGTTTCGTTGCGCTTGAATCGCTCGAAGTGGGCCATTTTGGGCCAAACTGGGCCCAAATGGGACTTTCCCATGTTAAATTTTCCTATGCTTTATAATGGGACACATTATGCCTTATATCTCACTTAATATTGAGATTAGAGACTAGGAATCAATTGTGGACATATAGGAAATGATATATGCTGAATATTCTCGTGACCTTGAGTTTGACCTCTGACCTCAGTTTCAAGGTCAAAGAACAAAATGGCTAATATCTCGCTTATTATCGACTTTACAGCTTAGAAATCAATTGTGGACATATAAGAAATGATATATACCGAATATTCTGATGACCTCGAATTTGACCTTTGACCTTATTTTCAAGGTCATAGCACAAAATTGCTAATATCTCGCTTATTATCGACTTTACGGCTTAGGAATCAATTGTGAACATATAGGAAATGATATATGCTGAATATTCTCGTGACCTTGAATTTGACCTTTGACCTCATTTCCAAGGTCACAGGACAAAATTGCTAATATCTCGCTTATTATCGACTTTACGGCTTAGGAATCAATTGTGAACATATAGGAAATGATATATGCTGAATATTCTCGTGACCTTGAATTTGACCTTTGACCTCATTTTCAAGGGCACAGGACAAAATGGCCAATATCTTGCTTATTAGCGACTTTGCAGCTTAGGAATCAATTGTGAACATATAGGAAATGATATATGCTGAATATTCTAGTGACCTTGAATTTGACCCTTGACCTAAATTTCAAGGTTAGTCATTTTATTTTCAAGGTCAGAATACAAAATGGCTTATATCTCGCTTATTATCAAATTTACAGCTTAGGGGTCCATAGTGAACATACAGGAAATGATGTATGCTGAATATTTTGGTGATCTAGAATTTGACCTTTGATCTCATTTTCAAGGTCAGAGAACAAAATGGCTAATATGTCGCTTATTATCATCTTTACATCTGCCCCTGATGACGCCAGTGTGTCTTTGGATAAACTATTTGGTCGACTTTGTTTCTATTGCAAAATGTATTTTACCTTTCTTATTGGCATCATCAAAATTTGATTGTATTGGTGGTAATAGATTGATACTTACATTTGTACCACTGAGTCGGTGTCACTGCTGGCGGACGTTAAATCTGTCCCCGAGGATACCATCAACTCAGTAGCCTTCGGGCTTGTGATTGGGTACTTTTGTACTTGTCATGTATCTATTCCATGGGGTTAGATTCGGATTTCTAAATTATTTTCATAGGTTGTTGGGCAGTTGTATACTAATTCCATCTGGTGTACAGTAGAAACAACTACATTTAACACATTGTCTGCCCCTGAAGACACCAGTGTGTCTTTGGATAAACTATTTGGTCGGGCTTTGTTTCTATTGCAAAATGTAGTATTTTACGTTTCTTATTGGCATCATCAAAATCTGATTGTATTGGTGGTAATAGATTGATACTTACATTTACAGCATAGGAATCAATTGCGAATATAGAGGAATGATATATACTGAATATTTTCATAACCTTGAACTTGAACTTTGACCTCATTTTCAAGGTCACATCACAGAATGGCTAATGTCTCACTTATTATCGACTTTACAGCTTAGGAATTTATTGTGGACATACTAGAAGTGATATATTTGTTGAAAATTTCATGACCTTGAATTTATCAGTGACTTTATTTTCAAGGTCACTGGACAAAAGGCTAATATCTAAAATGTATATTGTCCGGTAACCTTTCTTAGCCCTTGGGCTAATTTTTGACGAGTCGGCGAAAAAAAAATTTTTCGCCCCAAATAACATTACTATCCATTTTGGGCCATTTCTAGGCAAAAAAAAATTTTCACCCTTTGAAAAAAATTTTGGACTTAGAAAATTTTCGGCACTTTTTTCCTTCATAATGGGAGCTGTCAGGACTGTACTCATAGAACGCTTGAAGATAGAGCTTAGAAATTGGCACTTTCAAATCGGAAGTCATATATGGCGACTTGTGTGGTGACCTTGAATTTGACCTTGGATGACCTTGAAAGGTCAAAACAGCCATTTTGGGGGCAAAAAATGCCCAGATTTGCCTTTGTAGATGAAATGCTTGCAGATAGAGCTCCTGTTTGCATTATGAACATATAGGAAGACATATATGGCACAACTAATGATGACCTTGAACTTGACGTCAGATGACCTTGAGTGCCAAATGTCTGACTTGGAATGTGTAAATTGACCTGAGCAGCCTAAACGATTCCACCCAGTTATATCTTTGTATTATGAACATATAGAATATCAAATGTCGCACACATACATGTAATGGTGATATCGAAGTTCATACGGATGACCTTGATTGGTATATCTCAAGGTCATATGTTTACACTGCGAACCTTGATTGGTAAATCTCAAGGTCTGTTACCTGCCAATGCTGCCATGGCCAAACCAAAATTGTCCGGTAACCTATCTTAGCCTTTGGGCTAATTTTAGGTTACCGGACCTATGGTCCGTAACCTATTGGCATGGCGATGCGTCCGGCGTCGTCGTCGTCCGTCGTCGTCCGTCGTCGTCGTCGTCGTCGTCGTCCGTCAACAATTTTATCTTTAAAGTTTACGATCGAATTTTTCTGAAATTTTGCACAAAAATGCCTAAAAATATTTCGAGAGGGAGGTATTTTTTAGTTTTTTGATTTTCGCATTTTTTTCAAAATGGCGGCCGTTTTCGACGAAAAATGCCTGATTTTGGACTTTGGCGGCCATTTTCTCAAAATCTGTTCAGTAACTTTTTTTTTAATTGATGCATAACACTCCTCATATGTACCCCTGTGACATGTATAAATTTCGTTGCGCTTGAATCGCTCGAAATGGGCCATTTTGGGCCCAAACTCGGCCCAAATGGGACTTTCCCATGTTAAATTCTCCTATGCTTTATAATGGGACACATTAAAGCCTAATATCTCACTTAATATTGAGATTAGAGACTAGGAATCAATTGTGGACATATAGGAAATGATATATGCTGAATATTGTCGTGACCTTGAATTTGACCTCTGACCTTGGTTTCAAGGTCAGAGCGGCCGTTTTCGTCGAAAAATGGCCAATTTTGGACTTCGACGGTCGTTTTCTCAAAATCTGTTCAGTAACTTTTTTTTCTTATTGATGAAAAACACTCCTCATATGTACCCCTGTGACATGTATAAATTTCGTTGCGCTTGAATCGCTTGAAGTGGGCCATTTTGGGCCCAAACTCGGCCCAAATGTGACTTTCCCATGTTAAATTTTCCTATATGCTTTATAATGGCACACATTAAGCCTAATATCTCACTTAATATTGAAATTAGAGACTAGGAATTAATTGTGGACATATAGAAAATGATATATGCTGAATATTCTCGTGACCTTGAATTTGACTTTTGACCTCATTTTCAAGGTCACAGGACAAAATGGCTAATATCTCGCTTATTATCGACTTTACAGCTTAGGAATCAGTTGTGAACATATAGGAAATGATATATGCTGAATATTCTTGTGACCTTGAATTTGACCTTTGACCTCATTTTCAAGGTCACATGACAAAATGGCTAATATCTCGCTTATTATCGACTTTACAGTTTAGGAATCAATTGTGAACATATAGGAAATGATATATGCTGAATATTTTCGTGACCTTGAATTTGACCTTTGACCTCATTTCCAAGGTCGCAGGACAAAATTGCTAATATCTCGCTTATTATCGACTTTACAGCTTAGGAATCAATTGTGAACATATAGGAAATGATATATGCTGAATATTCTTGTGGCCTTGAATTTGAGCTTTGACCTCATTTTCAAGGTCACAGGACAAAATGGCCAATATCTTGCTTATTAGCGACTTTACAGCTTAGGAATCGATTGTGAACATATAGGAAATGATATATGCTGAAAATTCTCGTGACCTTGAATTTGACCTTTGACCTCATTTTCAAGGTCACAGGACAAAACGGCTAATATCTCGCTTATTATCGACTTTACAGCTTAGGAATCAATTGTGAACATATAGGAAATGATATATGCTGAATATTCCCATGACCTTGAATTGACCTTTGACCTCATTTCCAAGGTCACAGGACAAAATTGCTAATATCTCGCTTATTATCGACTTTACAGCTTAGGAATCAATTGTGAACATATAGGAAATGATATATGCTGAATATTCTAGTGACCTTGAATTTGACTTTTGACCTCATTTTCAAGGTCAACAGGACAAAATGGCTAATATCTCGCTTATTATCGACTTTACAGCTTAGGAATCAATTGTGAACATATAGGAAATGATATATTCTGAATATTTTAATGATATTGAATTTGACCTTTGACCTAAATTTCAAGGTCAGTCATTTTATTTTCAAAGTCAGATTACAAAATGGCTTATATCTCGCTTATTATCAAATTTACAGCTTAGGGGTCCATAGTGAACATATAGGAAATGATGTATGCTGAATAGTTTGGTGATCTAGAATTTAACCTTTGATCCCATTTTCAAGGTTAGAGATATGGCGATTTCAGTGGTCACCTTGAATTTGACCTTCAACTTTCTCTCGTCTTAACTCTGTATATTTCTCCGGTAACCTTTCTAGCCCATTGGGCTAATTTTTTGATTTTCGCATTTTTAGGTTACCGGACCTATGGTCCGATAACCTATTGGCATGGCGTTGCGTCCGTCCGTCCGTCCGTCCGTCCGTCCGTCCGTCCGTCCGGTCGCCCGGCAACGGTTTGTGAGGTACTTTTTGGGTATGACACGTCCTTCTGAGGTATTGAATCCTTATGGGGTATCCTCACAAGGATACTGCACCATATCCCCCCTTGTGAGGTTACAGGCATTTTTGGCATGTCGTTGAAATCGACCTTGTGAGGAACCGTCCGTTGACATGTCCAACAGTGTCCAATGTGGTTTCGTTGCCCGAACCTAGATGGAGCCACGGCTTGCGAGCATACCGTGAACGAGTCATTTCACCAGATTTCACCAGATTTCACCCAGGGATCGTTCCCGCCAAATCACCCGCGTGACGTCATATGGCGCGTCAATTTTCGTCCAATCCTATGCGCGTATTACTCTGAGCATGCGCAGTGACGCGCAAAAGACAGAGATGAGAACATGTCCGTCGGTCAAGATAGCGGTGTGTTTGTGCAGTAAGTGCTTGATTTAAACGTATAGATGACTGCTAATTTGTCACTGTTGGTCAGGACTGTTATAGAGCAGCTATCGTGGCGTTAAAATATGGGGTAGACATAGACGCAGTGATGAAATGATCTGCACGATCCGCCACTCGGATCGGGGCAGCAAGTTGTCAGTTCAGGCTGCCAAGATCATGAAAAAGACGAAAATGTAAAAAAAATCAGACATGCTAGAATGATCGCAGATAGGGTATTAATCCTACAGATTCTCCCAAATCGGAGTTAGTAACACATGCATGGATAGTTCTAAAAACCTGCAATGTCTGGCGTGCTCCGTCGACTCGAGTCGAGTCATCAGACTGAGAGACCCCCCCCCACCCCGCCGATTGCCAGTGATTGCTGACTGACTCGGCCCAGTCGGCGTCTCTCAGTCTCGGGACCAGCGCAGCGAGGAGAAACCGTAGTGATCACTGATAAGTTTTTGGAGCACCTGTCGAATTTTTGGGAGATCATAACGCCCTCAATGTAAAGTCTAGCATTGTTTAACACGGGGAACAGAACTGATATTTGCCCACTACAGTAGATCTACTAGAGTCTAGGCACTAGAACTATTTGACAGTTAAGCCAAATTTTTTTCGGCATATTTTTTTTTTAGCCATGGACGAGTATTGAAGTGGTTCACTCAAAATTGTGTGAAAAGGAACATCAGTTGGAAATCAATTCGATTTGAAGACATGAAATGAGCGATAATGGATGATAAACACTCACCGTGGGCGTGGGTGTAGACTAGAAGTCTACTGCATGGGCTCTCAGCCCAGTTCAACCGCGGACCCATTTCAACCGCTCTATACAAACCTATACAACACACGGAATAAGCGGCCTCTGTTTTTAGTGTGCGGTCGAATGGGGGCGCGGTTGAATCGGGCATACCCCCTGTAGGATCTAGTGGAAATTGGAAATGGACTAGATGAAAATCCGGATTTATTGACACCAAATCTTGCCTGGGAAAAATTTCAAAGTAATAGATCTACTGAATAAAATTACAGCCACGAGGAAATCAAGGAAGGGCTCAGGGGCATCTTTCAGTTCACATTGTAGGTAGCTGTCAATTACATCAAAGTTCTGTCATTGTATGGGATCTGTCATTGTATACGCGACTCGGTCGCGCTCACGACCCGGCCGCCCATGATAAGGAGTTGGGATATCCGGAAAAAGGCCAAGTGTGTAGTGTTGGGAATCGGTTGGGAATTTGAAATCAATCATCGGAATAATTCATCCAATCAATCATCGATGAACGATTATATAATAGGGCCAGAACAAGTACTCGAGTACTCGGTTACGAGTCGAGTTTCGTCACAAACCGAGTTTCAAATCCATAACCGAGTACTCGTGAAAATAATTTCAAATAAGACATGGGGTATAAATTCGTTAATAAACGATATATTTTCCATTAATTTGTGAACATATAGCATAGTAAAGTTATATATACACCAATTCCGTCTTGAATTTATATTTTTGAGTGAAATGACATTGACACTTGATCACTGATATGAAATGTTTGCACTTTGCCGCTTTGTTACAACTCGCAACTGGTAAACAAGTTCCTGGAAATTCCAGAAATCACAATGACGAGCGCCACCTGGCGAATTAACGGAATAATATTAGACTACCACATTCCCCCGCGTTTCCCGCCAGGCCATTTCTTATCGGACTTATCCTGTTATAATTACAGTACGAGTCACACAGAGGGTCACTACCCAGGCTAGCCTGTCTCAATGTCAGGCGAAGTCAGTGCTAGCATTACAACCTACCGATGCGCGCATCACGAATGCTCATTTGCACCACAGAAAACAAATGCTAAGCCAGGCTAGCCTCACTGCGCCACGGTCCATTTTGCGCATATATGAATGCGCGCCTGACGATCGGTGAATGCTCGCCAAGACAATGCTCGCCTGACGAACGGCGAATGCTCGCCTGGTGAATGCTCGCCTGACGATCGGCGAATGCTCGCCTTGTGAATGCTCGCCTGACATACGTACGGACGATCATCGAGTTACCCGGGCACGCCTTTCTCACTTCTCATTGTACAGCCAAACGATATGCGCAGTTTGTCTTAATTTATTCTGACATACTGTGAAACCAGGTTTTGGTTTGTGGACTGGTGAGATAATTCTTTGAGTCGCCAATAAACATATAATCATGATAATGGAGAAGTAATTTGTATCTTTATACATGGTATATTTAGTCGTGCTATTGATTGACTAATGATGTTTTTTCTTTGCAGGTGATGAAACCGATTTCATTTGGTATGAAGCTGAAAACTCTTCATTCATTACAAGGAGGGCATACGTGTACGATAAATTTTCCAAGAATTGTAGTGGTGTGGTTCAAAGGCATCTGTTCACAATTGAGTTGTACATCATATCAATTCCTGATAATTCTGTTCCATGCTTGTAAATTATTTTGAGTTATATTTATAAAGTATACATCGTATACACGTTTGTACATCGTATGCACGGTTGTATGCTGTTCGCTTTAGCGTGAATTAGTTGACCAAGTGATTGTAATTGTGCATTCTTGGATTGTATTTATTCATGGGGTGAGCCCTCAAGATAACCCACGAAAGTGCTCGCACTTATTTCCAGTAGGGTCCTGTTTTGTGTTGTGTGTGTCTTTGTCACAATTTCTATAGCGTCCTCAAGCAGATCCGGGTACATCTATCAGCTTCCCCATCACCGACGCTGAGAATCCCGGTGCAGCAACCATAATCCTCACCCAGCAAGTTTAATGTCCTGTTTGGGCTGAAGGACAACATATCAGGTGCTAAATTCGCCAAGGAGTGAGACCTGGGATCGAACCCGGGACCACTCCTTTGTGAGGCGAGAGCTCTACCATTGAGCAATTAACACACTTGTGTTGAAGTTTATTGTAAAAGCACAGTACAGAGACCTCATCTCGAATGGTTAAAGTAACTAGTAAGTGTGAACGTCCGTGAATGTTGAGGTAAGTATATTCCCAAGATATATAATTTAAATAATAATACAAAATACTAGTGTATATTATAGGATTATTCTACAATATGGGTTTGTGTGCCCCAAAAACACATATTGTGGAATAACCCTATTTATATACTAGTTGTAACATTATTCACTTCATTCCTTGTGTCACTCGCATAGTCTATGTTAGGCCTATAGACATGACAGATGTCCAACGAATTTCATGTGTTGTTGGATATATACCACAAATATCTTTTTAAAAGTTTTAATACAAAATATTCTTGCTTGTGGTCAGATATATCTCTGATAATTAAATAAGCTACAGTTCAAGCGTTATATAGTACCTGGTGCCAGTCCATGTTTTACACTATGTCAGGATTTCTTGCGCATGCGCAGTATCACGTATGCGATTACCGTATCGATTGTTTCCTCGAAGAATTATAACAATTCAACGTTCAAATTGCCCTAATTTTGCAAACCATTTTATATTTGCACTTTCAATACTTGCCATACAAGTACCTTACCAATGTTATTCACAAAGATCTATCAAACAGGGAAGGGGTCCACGCCTTCAATGTTTACTTTAGACATCATCACAATCATATGAAAAGTCGATAAAAATTAATTCCTAGGGGTCTACACGCAACTCTAGCACTCCCTGTCCGACAAATAACGGCCCCGTTTATTCCACTTTTCCAGATACTTTGTCTTGTATGTAAACTATCTGTGACTGTTACGATAATTCTTCAAGAAAATATTGTTGTTACTATTTGTGATCTTTGAAGTAACTGTCATGTGTTTAATTGTTTGGTGACTTGAAACGAGAACAATTGGATGCGTTCCTAAACTGCGACAGCTATGTGCATACATGTACATGCGTCGATTGTAATTCTGATTTCTTCTTCGAAGTCTTCATTAGTACATGTATTGCGGTGCGTCCAATCGACATACTGTTTTCAAATTTGCAATTAACCCTTAGAAATTTGGCAGCAAGTCAAAAACTGTCAGTGTTAAATTAATACATTTGATTACTTGTCAGAAAGTGACAAGCAATGAACTTTTGTCACGCTCGATAATATGCCCGATAAACAAACAATCATCCTGATGAGGACAGCAAATAAATCTTCTTGTTAGAGGACACGAAAAACAACCAGAAAGACTCAGGCGTTTTTCTTGCAACCCGTCAACCAAGCTCGAACCTGAAGAAAAATGAAGCAAACATGTAGATTACATGTAGCTATAGCCTATAGAAACAGTGAAAATTATTTGTATAACATAATAATGAATACCAAAACAGAATTGTCATTCCAGATATATATTCACCTCTCTGCGCTTCACACTCACTTTTTTCCGTACGAATTTTTAATGGATTTTATCGCAGACCAATGCATGTTCACCAGAGATTCACAGTAACATGGACATGTACCAGATTAACAGTTACTCCCGTAGCATATGCGCACTGTTAACGGGCTAGCATTTTACGATGCTCGCATCCACACGAGGTGCACATTATATGAAATGCTGCGCATCTTTAACTGGCTAGCATTTTACGATGCTCGCATCCACACGAGGTGCACATTATATGAAATGCTGCGCATCTTTAACTGGCTAGCATTTTACGATGCTCGCATCAACACGAGGTGCGCATTGTGTAAAATGCTAACATTGTGAAATGCCCAAAACGGACTCGGGCGCGCCTTACAGACGGTGGATGCGCGCCTAAATAATGCTCGCATTTTTCTGGCGCAGTCAGGCGAGCATCCGCATTGTATGTGCTAGCATTTCAATATGCTAAAAACGGACACTGGCGCAGCCAAGGCGCGCCAATCATTTAACAAGGCTAGCATACTAGTGACCTTCTGTGTGATTCGTACTGTAATACCGAGTACTCGGTTACGAGTCGGTTCAAGCATGGCGAGTACTCGGGTCAGAAAATATTGACTTGTTTTAGCCCTATTATATAATGATTGCTCGGTCATAGAGTTGTCTCGTTGATCATTCATGATTGCTCAAAGATTTAGCACTGTCCATCTGACGAAATTTTCCGATTTATAAACCAATTTAAATTTATTATGGAACGCCAGTTGACAACTGCATGCGACTTACGATTTGGCTTCATTGCCCCCTTGTATAGATGCACAGTATTCAGCAGTTAGATTGGCTAAAATACATGGAATCACGGTAGTTTGTACCAATTGGGTGTCGTATGCTGGGGGAAACACCGGCCTGGTGGTAACAAAATTGAAAATGTTTTAATTCCATTGCTTTCATGGTCTCGAATTCACAGAAAATATCAATTTCTGCACCTTGGTTTATCCCTAATCTTGTTTACCCAGCCACTCCTATTGCACGGATAATATACACTCATGGCATTCAAGTCGAAGTGAAAAACTTGTCTCGCCAGATTTTCATGCTATTTCTTGAGTAGTCTACATGTCTGGTTGATACAGTCCTTGTGGAGTAGTGTCCAACTGTATATTGGTACAGTCCTGCAGTCCTTGTGGGTTAGTGTCCAACTGTGGATAGATACAGTCCTTGTGCGGTAGTGTCCAACTGTAGATAGATACAGTCCTTGTGGGGTAGTGTCCAACTGTAGATAGATACAGTCCTTGTGGGGTAGTGTCCAACTGTAGATTGATACAGTCCTTGTGGGGTAGTGTCCAACTGTAGATTGATACAGTCCTTGTGGGGTAGTGTCCAACTGTAGGTTGATACAGTCCTTGTGGGGTAGTGTCCAACTATAGATTGATACAGTCCTTGTGGGGTAGTGTCCAACTGTAGGTTGATACAGTCCTTGTGGGGTAGTGTCCAACTGTAAGTTGATACAGTCCTTGTGGGGTAGTGTCCAACTGCAGATTGACACAGTCCTTGTGGGGTAGTGTCCAACTGTAGATTGATACAGTCCTTGTGGGGTAGTGTCCAACTGCAGATTGACACAGTCCTTGTGGGGTAGTGTCCAACTGTAGATTGATACAGTCCTTGTGGGGTAGTGTCCAACTGTAGGTTGACACAGTCCTTGTGGGGTAGTGTCCATCTGTAGGTTGATACAGTCCTTGTGGGGTAGTGTCCAACTGTAGATTGATACAGTCCTTGTGGGGTAGTGTCCAACTGTAGATTGATACAGTCGTTGTGGGGTAGTGTCCAACTATAGATTGATACAGTCCTTGTGGGGTTGTGTCCAACTGTAGATTGATACAGTCCTTGTGGGGTAGTGTCCAACTGTAGGTTGCCACAGTCCTTGTGGGGTAGTGTTCAACTGTAGGTTGACACAGTCCTTGTGGGGTAGTGTCCAACTGTCGATTGATACAGTCCTTGTGGGGTAGTGTCCAACTATAGATTGATACAGTCCTTGTGGGGTAGTGTCCAACTGTAGATTGATACAGTCCTTGTGGGGTAGTGTCCAACTGTAGATTGATACAGTCCTTGTGGGGTAGTGTCCAACTGTAAGTTGATACAGTCCTTGTGGGGTAGTGTCCAACTGCAGATTGACACAGTCCTTGTGGGGTAGTGTCCAACTGTAGATTGATACAGTCCTTGTGGGGTAGTGTCCAACTGCAGATTGACACAGTCCTTGTGGGGTAGTGTCCAACTGTAGATTGATACAGTCCTTGTGGGGTAGTGTCCAACTGTAGGTTGACACAGTCCTTGTGGGGTAGTGTCCATCTGTAGGTTGATACAGTCCTTGTGGGGTAGTGTCCAACTGTAGATTGATACAGTCCTTGTGGGGTAGTGTCCAACTGTAGATTGATACAGTCGTTGTGGGGTAGTGTCCAACTATAGATTGATACAGTCCTTGTGGGGTTGTGTCCAACTGTAGATTGATACAGTCCTTGTGGGGTAGTGTCCAACTGTAGGTTGCCACAGTCCTTGTGGGGTAGTGTTCAACTGTAGGTTGACACAGTCCTTGTGGGGTAGTGTCCAACTGCAGATTGACACAGTCCTTGTGGGGTAGTGTCCAACTGTAGGTTGATACAGTCCTTGTGGGGTAGTGTCCAACTGTAGGTTGACACAGTCCTTGTGGGGTAGTGTCCAACTGCAGATTGACACAGTCCTTGTGGGGTAGTGTCCAACTGTAGGTTGCCACAGTCCTTGTGTCCATATTATGTCAAAACTTCAAATGGAGGAAGCTTGTTACTAGTATGTCCTGTCGTGTTAAACTTTGAATATAAATTTCAAGCTTTCATCTTTCAAAGGCTAATTCCTGTTTCCTTTCAGAGAGGACGAACCCCCTAAAGTGCTTATTTCATTTTACTTTGAACACGAGTTTGTGGGGGCCCTGCATTTTTGTCAAAATTATGACCTAATTGTCACTGATATCAACTTTCTTGGATTCAACTCCATAGTGTTTTTTTATGAAACAGATTTTCTCATATTTTATGGGTGGGCACACCACAGGTTTATTCTGAAGTACCTTTTTTGGTTAGAATCATAATTGGATATTTGGATATGGTAAGTAGCTTCTAGCTTGCTATGGTAAGTAGCTTCTAGCTTGCATACTTGTTTGTTTTACCTTTGGAATTATATGTATGAATAATATGTTGGTATTCTGCTAGTGTTTTCAAAATGTGAATTTACTAATATGCTGATCATTAACCAAATTTGAACACCGCATGTTCAGATTTGCTACTAGTATATCAAGGCTTGAGGTTATAAAACGTAATAACTAACGTATGAATTTGATGTAGAAAATTCAGAAATGTAAAAGATTTCTAGGCTGCTGGTGCAAGATTAAATTTAGCTATGAAAGTATGTTCAGTGATTTAAATTTGTTGTATCATTTGCTAGTCGATTTAAATTTGATTACTGATTTTTGTTTTAAAGGAAGGATAGTGAGGGACTACAATGTCAATGATAAATTCCGGTTGCGAAACTCAGGTTGCGTACATTTGGGCTGTAGGTCTATATAATCAGATAATGTAATTTGACTCACTGTACACCCACTATGCATTGTATCCCCCGAACGAGTTGGTGGAGTTGTACCTGCATCTGCATCTGGTGGAGTTGTACCTGCATCTGATGTATAATCCATAAATCTTTGCTTTGTCTTTACAGCTTCACATTGACCATATCAAGTTAGCGCCATGGACATGATGGACACTTTGGAAGGTTTGTTTTGAAATGAAGCAGTTATAATTATAACTTATAATTATCTAGCGATAGACGCATGTAAAGTTGTGATGTTAAAGTTTTTGTCCCCCGGAGGGGGGACATATAGTTGTGAGGTTGTTCCCGCGAGGCGTGAGGCGCCAGGCGTGAGCCACCGAGCTTGTACACTCTCTAAGAGGAAGAGATATCTTTACGAATGTTTTGTCCTGAACTCAGCCGACAATCTTACGCTTTTAAGATGGCGACCACAATTCCACAATTTGCACAAATTGAATGTATCAGCAATCACTGATGTTGGCGGTCCGGGGGAGTCGGGGGGACACTGGTTGCACTGCCTCTAGTTACTTCTAGTGGGAACAAAAACTTTTCCAATCTACATTTCAGGACAGCTGCTCTGGTGTCCGCTACCAGGAACCGGGACCATGTGTTGGCCAGTGCTATGCACTGAAGATTATGGAACACTTCTGGATGTATATTGTCATTCTGACAATGCAGAGTAAGTACATCTAGCAAGACATATTTAGAAATTTGTAGTGGTGGAAAAAATATATATTTTATATATGACATTAATGCATAGTAATGCAATACTTTTGATCCAATGAAAAAATCCACTAATTTATGGAATGTTACATGATGTACACACTGAAATTGTGGTATGTATCAGATTCACTGTGAAGAAAGAAAAGGCTGTACAGTTAGTGAAAAATATGGAATTCATCCAAAAAGGCAAAGGTATCAACTAGCAGCAGTGTTTATTGATAAGCCACAATGACAGTTGGTTTCCTGCTGTTTTGTTCTTGTTAGGGCATTTTGGCACGAAATGTCCTTATTTTGTTTCAGGTTTTACTTTCCACCGTTGGATTCCGCATGATAACTTGAATTTGGCTGAACCGATTGTTGTAAAATTTCACGACTGATCACAAATGTCATGAGGGAGACCCTTATTGCCTTTTGTTGTAGAGTGAAAATGACCTGGCATATTTTCATACCCGTGGCCTTAGACGAATATGCCTTAGAAGTTGGGCTGGAATTTATTTTGCCGAGTCAATTTTTTTAAATTTTCAGCCATATCTGATGTATCTTGGAAACTATAGAGCCTAACCTATCTATCTTTTTTAGACCGATTGAAGGCAAGACCACATACGTTGAGAGCCTTTATACAGGATGTTGCATGGGCACAGACTTCGCTAGCTGAGAGGCAGTCTGCAGAGGTTCGTGATGATTTTTTTCTGCACATCTTTGTAACGTTGTGTATGGTGCACGTAGACTAACAAACATATCCCATGATTGTCATGGTTCAGGCCGGGGCGGACGTAGCTCAGGACCAGCCACTGGCCGAGGCTGACGTAGCTCAGGACCAGCCACAGGCCGAGGCGGACGAGGCTCAGGACCAGCCACAGGCCGAGACGGACGTGACTCAGGACCAGCCACAGGCCGAGGCGGACGTAGCTAAGGACCAGCCACAGGCCGAGGCGGACGTAGCTCAGGACCAGCCACAGGCCGAGGCAGACGACCAGCCACAGGCCGAGGCAGACGTGGCTCAGGAACAGCCTAAGGCCGAGACGGTTTGTGATGAAATATTTCTGCATATCTCTGTAAATTTGTGCTTCGTGCAAGTACACATAGACTACCACACATACCCTATCATTCCAGGTCGAGATGGAAGTCACTCAGGACCAGCCACAGGCCAAGGCGGACGTAGCTAAGGACCAGCCACAGGCCGAGGCGGACGTAGCTCAGGACCAGCCACAGGCCGAGGCAGACGTGGCTCAGGAACAGCCTCAGGCCGAGGCGGACGTAGCTCAGGACCAGCCACAGGCCGAGGCGGACGTAGCTAAGGACCAGCCACAGGCCGAGATGGACGTAGCTCAGGACCAGCAACAGGCCGAGGCGGACTTCGCCCAGGACCAGCCACAGGCCGAGAAGGTTTGTAACGAAATATTTCTGCACATCTCTGTAAATTTGTGCTTGGTGCAAGTACACGTAGACTAGCACACATACCCCCATGATTATCATTCCAGGCCGAGGCGGACGTAGCTCAGGACCAGCCACAGGCCGAGGCGGACGTGGCTCAGGACCAGCCACAGGCCGAGACGGACGTGGCTCAGGACCAGCCACAGGCCGAGGCGGACGTGGCTCAGGACCAGCCATTGGCCGAGGCTGACGTAGCTCAGGACCAGCCACAGGCCGAGGCGGACGAGGCTCAGGACCAGCCACAGGCCGAGACGGACGTGGCTCAGGACCACCCACAGGCCGAGGCAGACGTGGCTCAGGACCAGCCACAGGCCGAGGCGGACGTGGCTCAGGACCAGCCACAGGCCGAGACGGACGTGGCTCAGGACCAGCCACAGACCGAGGCGGACGTGGCTCAGGACCAGCCACAGGCCGAGGCAGACGTGGCTCAGGACCAGCCACAGGCCGAGGCGGACGTAGCTCAGGACCAGTCACAGGCCGAGGCGGACGTGGCTCAGGACCAGCCACAGGCCGAGACGGACGTGGCTCAGGACCAGCCACAGGCCGAGACGGTTCGTGATGAAATATTTCTGCATATCTCTGTAAATTTGTGCCTCGTGCAAGTACACATAGACTACCACACATACCCTATCATTCCAGGTCGAGATGGAAGTCACTCAGGACCAACCACAGGCCGAGACGGACGTGGCTCAGGACCAGCCACAGACCGAGGCGGACGTGGCTCAGGACCAGCCACAGGCCGAGGCAGACGTAGCTCAGGACCAGCCACAGGCCGAGACGGACGTGGCTCAGGACCAGCCACAGGCCGAGGCGGACGTGGCTCAGGACCAGCCACAGGCCGAGGCGGACGTGGCTCAGGACCAGCCACAGGCCGAGGCGGACGTGGCTCAGGACCAGCCACAGGCCGAGACGGACGTGGCTCAGGACCAGCCACAGGCCGAGGCGGACGTAGCTCAGGACCAGTCACAGGCCGAGGCGGACGTGGCTCAGGACCAGCCACAGGCCGAGACGGACGTGGCTCAGGACCAGCCACAGGCCGAGACGGTTCGTGATGAAATATTTCTGCATATCTCTGTAAATTTGTGCCTCGTGCAAGTACACATAGACTACCACACATACCCTATCATTCCAGGTCGAGATGGAAGTCACTCAGGACCAGCCACAGGCCGAGGCGGACGTGGCTCATGACCAGCCACAGGCCGAGACGGTTTGTGATGAAATATTTCTGCACATCTCTGTAATGTTGTTCGTGGTGCAAGTACACGTAGACTACCACACATATCCTATCATTCCAGGTCGAGATGGAAGTCACTCAGGACCAGCCACAGGCCGAGGCGGACGTGGCTCATGACCAGCCACAGGCCGAGACGGTTTGTGATGAAATATTTCTGCACATCTCTGTAATGTTGTTCGTGGTGCAAGTACACGTAGACTAGCACACATACCCCTATGATTCATTCCAGGTCGAGATGGAAGTCACTCAGGACCAACCACAGGCCGATGCTAATAGATCTACAAAGATGGTGGACCGTGGTAGGTCTCGAAAACGTACACTTGACCATAGGAGAAGGTCCAGAAACAGAAATAAGCAGATGGCTCGTAAAAAACCAAGAACTCGAGATCAGTTTAATTCTGATGACATCGTTGAAGACAGTGATTCAAGTGGCAGTTCAGTTAACTCAGTTCCGCGCATATCACTCCACATGAAGGGATCCAAGAATGGAGAAACGGGAGACGAGCCTAATTCTGATGATGATGGAGACAGCGAATCTAGTGGCAGTCCGCACGTATCACTCCACACGAATGGAACCAAGACTGGTGAAGAGACAGATAGTAGTATGGGCAGTGATAATGAATCCGAAGGTGATGCAAATCGTGATGTGGTCGCACCAGCAAGAAGCGGATATGTCCATGATGTAACATACCCTGACATTTTCGTGTCTGCTGTAAGGAAAGAAAACGGCAAACGCATTTTTAACAGTAGACACTGCTGCCTTTTCTGCTCGAAAGTTGTCAGTAATTTTTCGAAGCATCTCATTGGTCAGCATGATGATGAACCTGAGGTGGCTCGGCTGTTGGCACTTGGAAAACGTAGCAAGCATCGAAAGCAAGCCATAGAATGTCTCCGTAATAAAGGGAATGATCTCAACAACACCAAGGTCTTGAAAAGAAGGAAGGGAGAGGTATTCCTTGTCAGAAGAAGTACAGGAAGTACGTTTGATATAGGACTATACGGAAGCTGTGCCAACTGCTTCGGCTGGTACGCCCTCGCTGACATCGCCAAACATAATCGATACAGATGTGTTATGAAGGGAGACGTGAAATATAAGAAGGGCGAGCTTGTGTACATTGCGGAGTCACGGAAAGCACCCCAGAATACCAGCAAGATGGATGACAAAATACTTGGAAAGATGTTCGCACACATGCGTACGGACAAGGTCACAAGGGTCATCAAATCAGATATACTTCTAAAAAAACTAGCCACTTTCTGGTATAGAAAGTGCATCCGGAACAAATCGAAAAGAGTTAGGTATTCTTCACAGAGAGTCCGGGCTTCATCGAATCTTCTGATTAAGGCACGAGACCTTTACAAAGAAGACGACGACAGAGCAGAACAGGCCATAACAGATATGCCCTCGATGCTGAAACCTTCTCACTTCGATACGGTAGTGGAAGCTGCCTTGCAAAACAGTCACAAAGGTGACGACTATGATTACCTTGAAGAAGATCTCCGACATCCGAGTGTTGCTCTCAAGCTAGGCTTTGACATCGAACGTTTATGCACTTTCAAGATCTCCTATGGTATGACGAGTGGTGACGAAAAAACTGTAACGGAAGGAAAGTGCTTCTTGCAGATGATGAAGACAGACTGGAAGCCCAGAGTGACATCTTTATGCCAGTCCCTGCTGGAGGAAAGAAAGTTCAACAAGGTTGTGAAGCTTCCCACACCTAGCGACTGTGCAAAGTTTACTACATACCTCAAGTCCAAACTGCTACATTTAGATGACAAGATGTCGTTTGCGGAAATCGCAGAATATACAATTGCAAGACTAGTAACATACAACAAGAGGAGACCAGGGGAGCTTGAGGGAGCCAGGTAAGTCTATTACACAAATGTGAAATCATTTTATAAGCCGAACAAGATAGCATGATGCTAGACTTTTGATAGAGTAATCTAATATTAAAAACTTTAATCTATTTTATTTTTCAGGATAAATAACTGGAAACAGAGAGACAATCATGATGAACTCATCAATGAGGTAGACCTAACAAATGTAGAAAAACAGTTAGTCACTGACCAAGACATCTTCATTGTAAGAGGAAAGTTTGGACGGGGAGTGCCTATTATTGTACCAAAGGACACGAAAGCAGCGATGGCTTTCCTATGTGATGTCGACAATCGAACAAAAGCACGCATCAATGAGGACAACCCATACATTTTCCCTACATCAGGTAGAATAGTATCATTTGAATAGTTAATACTTAATTTGTGTGTGTACTGGCAATTTTGAAGTTATATAAATTGTGTGTATTAAATGACAATTTTGCAGGTGAATATCCAATGAGAGCAGGTGAAGTTCTACACAAAGTAGCATCCAATGCAGAAGTGAATCTTAACTTCCCGGTGTTGATGAAATCTACTCTTTTACGAAAAACATTAGCGACATCTGTACAGGTGGGTAGATTTTTATGACATTGAGACACAGATATATAGTAAAAAAGCCCTGATGCTGTTATCTCGCATATATCCTCTGATGAATTTTTGCAGACCCTTGACCTACCGGACAATCACATGGAGTATCTCATCAGACACCTGGGTCACACGTTGCGTGTTCATGAAACACATTATCGCCAAACATCCGGGATCATTGAGAGGGCAAAGATCGCAAAGCTTCTTATAGCGTCTGAGTATGGTGTCCTAGGGAAGTTCAAGGGAAACAACCTGGACAACATTGATATATCTGGTAAGATGTCCGGTTACACAATAATATACTCAATATTACCCTTACTTTTTATCATGCATGTACTACAAACTAACTTTTGAATGAGGATTTTTTTCCCCTTTGCAGCTATTGATAAAACTTTGACAGACTATGCTCAAGCAGAAGGTGTGTATGGCTGTATGCTAGTACCAAGTATCTCAATATTTGGTATGTTTTGTTCAAATATTTCTGGTTGTCATCTTTTCTACATTACCTTGTTGGTAGGAGTGGCAGGGAGAAAGCCTGGTGGGCGTGACGATGGCATTGAAGAGCCCCCAGTGTCTAACAGACGTCGCCAAACAGGTCAGCAAGTGTTTGCCACAAAGTAAACCTCTTGAATTGTATTGTTGAGTAGCAGACTGGGACACAGTGACTCATCTTTTATACATTACCTTGTTGATAGGAGTGGCAGGGAGAAAGTCTCGTGTGCGCGACGATGTTGGGCGTGACGATGGTGGGCGTGACGATGACGATGGTGGGCGTGACGATGACGATGGTGGGCGTGACGATGGCCTTGAAGAGCCCCCAGTGTCTAACAGACGTCGCCAAACAGGTCAGCAAGTGTTTGCCACAAAGTAAACCTCTTGAATTGTATTGTTGAGTAGCAGACTGGGACACAGTGACTCATCTTTTATACATTACCTTGTTGATAGGAGTGGCAGGGAGAAAGTCTCGTGTGCGCGACGATGTTGGGCGTGATGAAGGTGGGCGTGACGATGGTGGGCGTGATGATGACGATGGTGGGCGTGACGATGACGATGGTGGGCGTGACGATGGCCTTGAAGAGCCCCCAGTGTCTAAAAGACGTCGCCAAACAGGTCAGCAAGTGTTTGCCACAAAGTAAACCTCTTGAATTGTATTGTTGAGTAGCAGACTGGGACACAGTGACTCATCTTTTATACATTACCTTGTTGATAGGAGTGGCTGGGAGAAAGTCTCGTGTGCGCGACGATGTTGGGCGTGATGATGGTGGGCGTGATGATGACGATGGTGGGCGTGACGATGGTGGGCGTGACGATGACGATGGTCGGCGTGAAAATGACCATGGTGGGCGTGACGATGGCCTTGAAGAGCCCTCAGTGTCCAGCTCTAACAGACGTCGCCAAACAGGTCAGCAAGTTTTTGCAACTGAACTTGGTAAAATTGTGGTAGGTATCTTGTTTAAACTGCATATTTGGAATGGTCTTGTCAGTAATGTTCACGTCCTGTGCTGATGACAAAATTTTATGTAGTTTTCGGCTTATGTTGCAGAAAAAAGGAAATATACTGATACAACAGACAGTGACGACTCGTACAGTCAGCCAGAGAGGAAGAAAACTGTAGCAAGTACCAGTAAAGCAGGCATGTGCGAGTTTTGGTTGAATATTACACGATTCAGTGGCCATTTTTCAATGCCAGATACATGTTCGGTCAAAATTATGTACTTTCCTCAAGTTCATATTTTTGAAAGTTTACTTACTGGTACTAAAAAGATTACTGGCTTCTGATAATTGGTACTAATTATCAACAGGTTCGAAAAACTCCAGACTGATTAAGAGAGACTTGCAGAAGCATCGTGATGGGACGGAGTGGTTACGTAAAATTCGAAAACCGCCTCCAGGTAATTTGATGCACTTTATTGGGAGACAGCTATTAAACTGGGAGACCTTGTGAGGTATTTCGCCACTTGGAGACCTCGTGAGAGTCCTATTCTCATGCAGTTACTATAGGAATTTCTAGGTATTATTTTCCGAGTATTTATATATGTATAGACAATTTATAGTCGCATAGCTTAGTATAATGTTCTCTTTGTTCATAGGTTCGGTGAAAGCCATCAAGGTGAACATGGTGAAGGTGTCTGACCCAGATTACGTTCCCGATAATCCATCAGGTAACTTGTAATTAGTGACTAATAATGCAAGATGTTTATTATTTTTCAGCGCAGTTTGCGTGCACTTAGCCATGGTGTTTATCCAATTACATTGAAATTCACAAAATGCCTGGTGAACAAAATATAATTTTTGCTTTGACTACTTGAAAACTGGTTTACAGGTGCCGAAGAGCATATTGCCAAGCGGCCGCATGTTAACTGGGAAGAAGAAGAAACACGAGAATTACGTACATTCTTCAGCACATGCCTTGACCAAAAAAAAGTTCCAGGAAAGAAAGCATGTCTGCATGCAATCGCACAAAGTGCAATCAATGGCGGACAGCTGCAAAGGAGATCATACACGAACATTATTAAAAAAATATCAAATATGAATAGGAAATATTAACTTGAGGATAACTTAAGGGTGTTTCAGCCAACACATCAGTTTCAGAGTATCAGAATGTTACTAGATAAGACTAGAAAGAATGTTGCTGTTGTTCTCGCATTCCAACACTATTTTAGGTTACCGGACCTATGATCAGATAACCTATTGGCATAGCGTTGCGTTCGTCGTCTGTCATGTACATTTTTACCTTTTTTTGTGTACGGGCGAATTTTTATTAAATTTTGCTCATAAATGCCTAAAGAATAATTCAATCGGGAGGTATTTTTCGGTTTTTTGATTTTCGCAATTTTTCCAAAATGGTGGCCGTTTTCGTAGAAAATCGGCCAATTTTGGACTTTGCCACTTTGGCGGCCATTTTCTCATAATCTGTTCAGTAACTTTTTTTCTTTTTTTTTTTTGCACAAGGATGCTTTGTTATGTCCTTCATAACGTGTATAAGTTTTGTTGGCCTTGAGTCGCTCGAAGTGCGCCATTATGCTTATTATAACTTATCCAAATGGGACTTTCCCATGTTAAATTCTCCTGTGCTTCATAATGGGACACATTATTACAAATATCTCACTTAATATTGAGATTAGAGCTTAGCAATCAATTGTGGACATATAGGAAATGATGTATGCCGAATATTCTGGTGACGTTGAATTTGACCTTTGACTTCATTTTCAAGGTCAGAGCACAAAATGGCTAATAACTCGCTTATTATCGACTTTATGGCTTGGGAATCAATTGTGGACATATAGGAAATATTTGCCGAATATTCTGTTGATCTTGAATTTGACCTCATTTTTAAGGTCATTTGCACAAAATGGCTAATATCTCGCATATTATCGACTTTACAACTTGGGAATCAATTGGGACATAAAGGAAATGATATATGTCAAATATTCTGATGACCTTGAATTTGACTTTTGATCTCATTTTCAAGGGCAGAACACAAAATGGCTAATATCTCACTTATTATCGACTCTACAGCTTGGGGACCAACTGTCGACATATAGGAAATGATATATGCTGAATATTCTGATGACCTTTGACCTTATTGTCAAGGTCAGAGCACATAGTGACTGAAAAAACACAACATTTTCTGGTAACCTATTTCAGCCCTTGGGCTAATTTTTTTGTCACAGTGGAAGTTGAATGACGATATAGCAAATGTTGTAATCTTCATTTGAAAGGGTAAAAAAGTACCTGATGTTAATTTCACATGAATCATGCAAATATGTGCACTGTGTTAATGTGTGTGATAATGCAAATAAATTCATAATATAATTTGATAATTTGTAGTTTTATCCAAAGAAATATCCATTTCTTTCGGAATAAAAACTCAGACAATCGTTCCCCTTCCCCCACCACTACAGAGCATCGGGAGAGGGGAGGGGGGTCTCCCCTTATATAGGGCAGCGTCGGACCTTACTGAATGCTAAAACTCTTGTGGGCAATTGGTAACTAGTGTTATAACTGGCAAGACTGAGGTATTGTGCGGGTAGTACAAGTGGGGAGACTGGTGGTGTATTAACCAACTGGAGACCTTGTGCGGCAATGTATGTCTAAGTCCGCTGGTGAATCCTTGTGAGGAAGTGTTCAACCTGGGAGTAGTGTCCAAGTTGTATGACCTTGTGAGGTAGTGTCCAAGTTGTATGACCTTGTGAGGTAGTGTCCAAGTTGTATGACCTTGTGAGGTAGTGTCCAAGTTGTATGACCTTGTGAGGTAGTGTCCAAGTTATATGACCTTGTGAGGTAGTGTCCAAGTTGTATGACCTTGTGAGGTAGTGTCCAAGTTATATGACCTTGTGAGGTAGTGTCCAAGTTGTATGACCTTGTGAGGTAGTGTCCCAGTGGTATGACCTTGTGAGGTAGTGTCCAAGTTGTATGATCTTGTGAGGTAGTGTCCAAGTTGTATGATCTTGTGAGGTAGTGTCCAAGTTGTATGATCTTGTGAGGTAGTGTCCAAGTTGTATGATCTTGTGAGGTAGTGTCCAACTGGAGACCTTGTGAGGTAGAATATCGCATTCCTTGTGAGTTACTTTGCGTGTCCTTCCGAGGTATCTTCACAAGGGTGAAACTGACCCCCAAAATTACCTCGCAAGGGCAGTACCTCATAATCCCCTAGCGGCAGTATAGCCGTCCGTCCGTCCGTCTAGCCGTCCGTCCGTCCGTCCGTCCGTCCGTCCGGGCAAACGGAACGGAGTTATGGGGATTTCTTAGGGGGAATAAAGCTGAAAACGCCCCACAACCACAGTTTAAGCCAAAAGTGCGGTCTTATGGGGATTTTTTCAGGACTTATGGGGAAAGTTAAGATAGGAAATTTAACATTGGGTCCGCCCGTAACGCCCATCCGTTCACCTGTCCGTCCGTCCGTCCGTCCGTCGTCCGTCCGTTCACATTTTTATCTTTAAAGTATACGGTCTGATCTTTCTGAAATTTTGCACAAAAATACCTAAAAATATTCCCAGTAAAGGTTTTTTTTAGTTTTTTTATTTTCGCATTTTTTTCAAAATGGCGGCCATTTTCGACGAAAAATGCCTGATTTTGGACTTTGGCGGCCATTTTCTCAAAATCTGTTCAGTAACTTTTTAGGTTACCGGACCTTTGGTCCGATAACCTATTGGCATGGCGTTGCGTCCGTCGTCCGTCCGTCCGTCCGTCCGTCCGTCCGGGCAAACGGAACGGAGTTATGGGGATTTCTTAGGGGGAATAAAGCTGAAAACGCCCCACAACCACAGTTTAAGCCGAAAGTGCGGTCTTATGGGGATTTTTTCAGGACTTATGGGGAAAGTTAAGATAGGAAATTTAACATTGGGTCTGCCCGTAACGCCCATCCGTTCACCCGTCCGTCCGTCCGTCCGTCCGTCCGTCCGTCCGGCGTTAACATTTTCTATCTTTAAAGTTAACGATCGAATCTTTCTGAAATTTTGCACAAAAATGCCTAAAAATATTTTGAGAAGGAGGTATTTTTTTGTTTTTTGATTTTCGCATTTTTTTCAAAATGGCGGCCGTTTTTGTCGAAAAACGCTCAATTTTGGACTTTGACGGCCATTTTCTCAAAACTGTCTGATCAGTTTTGAGTTTTTGGTTTCAAAAGATTCCCCTCATATACCTCTGTGATATGTATAAGTTTGGTTGCCCTAAATCTGCCGGTTTCCGTGTGGCGGCCATTTTGAATTTTTGGCGGGTTGGCGAAAAAAATTTTTTTCGCCCCAAATCGCATTACTATCCATTTTGGGCCATTTCTAGGGCAAAAAAATTTTTTCACCCTTTAAAAAAAATTTTGGACTTAGAAAATTTTCGGCACTTTTTCCCTTCATAATGGGAGCTGTCCGGACTGTACTCATAGAACGCTTGAAGATAGAGCTTAGAAATTGGCACTTTCAAATGGGAAGTCATATATGGCGACTTGTGTGGTGACCTTGAATTTGACCTTGGATGACCTTGAAAGGTCAAAACAGCCATTTTTGGGTCGAAAAACGCTCAAATTTGCACCTGGTCTGTATTTTCTCAAAAACTCTCTGATCAGTTTTGAGATTTTTGCTTAAAAAGATTCCTCTTATATACCTCTGTGACGTGTATAAGTTTTGTTGCCCTTGAATCGCCGATCTCAGTGTGGCGGCCGTTTTGAATTTTTGACGAGTCGGCGAAAAAAAAATTTTTCACCCCAAATAACATTACTATCCATTTTGGGCCATTTCTAGGCAAAAAAAAATTTTCATCCTTTGAAAAAAATTTTGGACTTGGAAAATTTTCGGCACTTTTTTCCTTCATAATGGGAGCTGTCCAAACTGTACTCATAGAACGCTTGAAGATAGAGCTTAGAAATTGGCACTTTCAAATGGGAAGTCATATATGGCGACTTGTGTGGTGACCTTGAATTTGACCTTGGATGACCTTGAAAGGTCAAAACAGCCATTTTGGGGTCAAAAAATGCCCAGATTTGCCTTTGTAGATGAAATGCTTGCAGATAGAGCTCATGTTTGCATTATGAACATATAGGAAGCCATATATAGCACAACTAATGATGGCCTTGAACTTGCCGTCAGATGACCTTGAGTGCCAAATGTCTGACTTGGAATGTGTAAATTGACCTGAGCGGCCTAAACGATTCCACCCAACATATAGAATATCAAATGCCGCACACATACATGTAATGGTTACATCGAAGTTCATACGGATGACCTTGATTGGTAAATCCCAAGGTCATATGTTTACACTGCGAACCTTGATTGGTAAATCTCAAGGTCTGTTACCTGCCAATGCTGCCATGGCCAAACCAAAATTGTCCGGTAACCTATCTTAGCCTTTGGGCTAATTTTTTCTTTTTGATACATAACACTCCTCATATGTACTCCTGTGATGTGTATCAGTTTCGTCGCGCTTGAATCGCTCGAAGTGGGCCATTTTGGCCCAAACTCGGCCCAGATAGGACTTTCCCATGTTAAACTCTCCTATGCTTCATAATGGGACACATTACGCCTAATATCTCACTTAATATTGAGATGAGAGACTAGGAATCAATTGTGGACATATAGGAAATGATATATACTGAATATTCTCGTGACCTTGAATTTGACCCCTGACCTCGGTTTCAAGGTCAGAACGACCATTTTCGTCGAAAAATGGCCAATTTTGGACTTTGACGATCGTTTTCTCAAAATCTGTTCAGTAACTTTTCTTCTTATTGATGCATAACACTCCTCATATGTACCCCTGTGACATGTATAAATTTCATTGCCCTTGAATCATTCGAAGTGGGCCATTTTGGGCCCAAACTCGGCCCAGATGTGACTTTCCCATGTTAAATTTTCCTATGCTTTATAATGGGACACATTAAGCCTAATATCTCACTTAATATTGAGATTAGAGACTAGGAATCAATTGTGGACATATAGGAAATGATATATGCTGAATATTCTCGTGACCTTGAATTTGACCTTTGACCTCATTTTCAAGGTCACAGGACAAAATGGCTAATATATTGCTTATTATCGACTTTACAGCTTAGAAATCAATTGTGAACATATAGGAAATGATATATGCTGAATATTCTCGTGACCTAGAATTTGACCTTTGACCTCATTTTCAAGGTCACAGGACAAAATGGCTAATATCTCGCTTATTATCGACTTTACAGCTTATTAATCCATTGTGAACATATAGGAAATTATATATGCTGAATATTCTCATGACCTTGAATTTGACCTTTAACCTCATTTCCAAGGTCACAGGACAAAATTGCCAATATCTCGCTTATTCTCGACTTGACGGCTTAGGAATCAATTGTGAACATATAGGAAATGATATATGCTGAATATTCTCGTGACCTTGAATTTGACCTTTGACCTCATTTTCAAGGTCGCAGGACAAAGTGGCCAATATCTTGCTTATTAGCGACTTTGCAGCTTAGGAATCAATTGTGAACATATAGGAAATGATATATGCTGAATATTCTAGTGACCTTGAATTTCACCCTTGACCTAAATTTCAAGGTTAGTCTTTTTATTTTCAAGGTCAGAATACAAAATGGCTTATATCTCGCTTATTATCAAATTTACAGCTTAGGGGTCCATAGTGAACATATAGGAAATGATGTATGCTGAATAGTTTGGTGATCTAGAATTTGACCTTTGATCTCATTTTCAAGGTCAGAGAACAAAATGGCTAATATGTCAGTTATTATCATCTTTACATCTGCCCCTGATGACGCCAGTGTGTCTTTGGATAAACTATTTGGTCGGGCTTTGTTTCTATTGCAAAATGTTGTATTTTACGTTTCTTATTGGCATCATCAAAATTTGATTGTATTGGTGGTAATAGATTGATACTTACATTTATACCACTGAGTCGGTGTCACTGCTGGCGGACGTTAAATCTGTCCCCGAGGATACCATCAACTCAGTAGCCTTCGGGCTTGTGATTGGGTACTTTTGTACTTGTCATGTATCTATTCCATGGGGTTAGATTCGGATTTCTAAATTATTTTCATAGGTTGTTGGGCAGTTGTATACTAATTCCATCTGGTGTACAGTAGAAACAACTACATTTAACACATTGTCTGCCCCTGAAGACGCCAGTGTGTCTTTGGATAAACTATTTGGTCGGGCTTTGTTTGTTTCTATTGCAAAATGTAGTATTTAACGTTTCTTATTGGCATCATCAAAATCTGATTGTATTGGTTGTAATAGATTGATACTTACATTTACAGCATAGGAATCAATTGCGAATATAGAGGAATGATATATACTGAATATTTTCATGACCTTGAACTTGAACTTTGACCTCATTTTCAAGGTCACATCACAGAATGAGTAATGTTTCACTTATTATCGACTTTACAGCTTAGGAATTTATTGTGGACATACTAGAAGTGATATATTTGTTAAAAATTTCATGGCCTTGAATTTATCAGTGACTTTATTTTCAAGGTCACTGGACAAAAGGCTAATATCTAAAATGTATATTGTCCGGTAACCTTTCTTAGCCCTTGGGCTAATTTTTTTCAAAATGGCGGCCGTTTTTTGTCGAAAAACGCTCAATTTTGGACTTTGACGGCCATTTTCTCAAAAACTGTCTGATCAGTTTTGAGTTTTTGGTTTCAAAAGATTCCCCTCATATACCTCTGTGATATGTATAAGTTTGGTTGCCCTAAATCTGCCGGTTTTCGTGTGGCGGCCATTTTGAATTTTTGGCGGGTCGGCGAAAAACAATTTTTTCGCCCCAGATCGCATTACTATCCATTTTGGGCCATTTCTAGAGCAAAAAAAAATTTTCACCCTTTGAAAAAAATTTTGGACTTAGAAAATTTTCGGCACTTTTTCCCTTCATAATGGGAGCTGTCCGGACTGTACTCATAGAACGCTTGAAGATAGAGCTTAGAAATTGGCACTTTCAAATGGGAAGTCATATATGGCGACTTGTGTGGTGACCTTGAATTTGACCTTGGATGACCTTGAAAGGTCAAAACAGCCATTTTTGGGTCGAAAAAACGCTCAAATTTGCACCTGGTCTGTATTTTCTCAAAAACTCTGATCAGTTTTGAGATTTTTGCTTGAAAAGATATTATATACCTCTGCGACGTGTATAAGTTTTGTTGCCCTTGAATCGCCGATCTCAGTGTGGCGGCCATTTTAAATTTTTGACGAGTCGGCGAAAAAAAATTTTTTCGCCCCAAATAACATTACTATCCATTTTGGGCCATTTCTAGGCAAAAAAAAATTTTCACCCTTTGAAAAAATTTTTTTCCACTTTTTAGGTTACCGGACCTATGGTCCGATAACCTATTGGCATGGCGTTGCGTCCGTCATCCGTCGTCCGTCGTCCGTCGTCGTCGTCGTCGTCGTCCACATTTTTATCTTTTTTGTTTACAGGCGAATTTTTCTGAAATTTTGCACAAAAATACTTAAAAATAATTCAAGAAGGAGGTATTTTTTCGTTTTTTGATTTTCGCATTTTTTTCAAAATGGCGGCCGTTTTCGACGAAAAATGCCTGATTTTGGACTTTGGCGGCCATTTTCTCAAAATCTGTTCAGTAACTTTTTTTCTTTTTGATAAATAACACTCCTCATATGTACTCCTATGATGTCTATAAATTTTGTTGCGCTTGAATCGCTCGAAGTGGGCCATTTTGGCCCAAACTCGGCTCAAATGGGACTTTCCCATGTTAAATTCTCCTATGCTTTATAATGGGACACATTATGCCTAATATCTCACTTGATATTGAGATTAGAGACTAGGAATCAATTGTGGACCTATAGGAAATGATATATGCTGAATATTCTCGTGACCTTGAATTTGACCTCTGACCTCAGTTTCAAGGTCAGAGCACAAAATGGCTTATATCTCGCTTATTATCGACTCTACAGCTTAGGAATCAATTGTGGACATATAGGAAATGATATATTCTGAATATTCTCGTGACCTTGAATTTGACCTCTGACCTCAGTTTCAAGGTCAGAGCACAAAATGGCTTATATCTCGCTTATTATCGACTCTACAGCTTAGGAATCAATTGTGGACATATAGGAAATGATATATGCTGAATATTCTGATGACCTTGAATTTGACCTTCGACCTCATTTTCAAGGTCACAGGACAAAATGGCTAATATCTCGCTTGTTATCGACTTTACAGCTTAGCAATCAATTATGAACATATAGGAAATGATATATGCAGATTATTGTCATGACCTTGAATTTGACCTTTGACCTCATTTTCAAGGTCACAGGACAAAATGGCTAATATCTCACTTATTATCGATTTTACAGCTTAGGAATCAATTGTGGACATATAGGAAATGATATATGCTGAATATTGTCGTGACCTTGAATTTGACCTCTGACCTCATTTCCTTGGTCCAAGGACAAACTGGCTCATATCTTGCTCCTCTATTGACTGTATGGCTTGGGAATCAATTGTGGACATGATATACATGATATAGAAAATGATATACACTGAATATTTTGATGACCTTGAATTTGACCTTTGCCCCTTCATTTTCAAGGCTACAGCATAAAATTGCTAATATCTCTCTGATTATTGAACTTACAGCTTAGCAATCAACTGTGGACATGATATATGCTTAATGTTATATATGCTGAATATTCTCTTGACCTTGAATTCAACCAGTGACCTGGCTAACACCTAAAATATTAAACATTGTCCGGTAACCTATCTTTGGCCCTTGGCCTAATTTTTCCTTCATAATGGGAGCTGTCAGGACTGTACTCATAGAACGCTTGAAGATAGAGCTTAGAAATTGGCACTTTCAAATCGGAAGTCATATATGGCGACTTGTGTGGTGACCTTGAATTTGACCTTGGATGACCTTGAAAGGTCAAAACAGCCATTTTGGGGTCAAAAAATGCCCAGATTTGCCTTTGTAGATGAAATGCTTGCAGATAGCGCTCCTGTTTGCATTATGAACATATAGGAAGACATATATGGCACAACTAATGATGACCTTGAACTTGACGTCAGATGACCTTGAGTGCCAAATGTCTGACTTGGAATGTGTAAATTGACCTGAGCGGCCTAAACGATTCCACCCAACATATAGAATATCAAATGCCGCACACATACATGTAATGGTTACATCGAAGTTCATACGGATGACCTTGATTGGTAAATCCCAAGGTCATATGTTTACACTGCGAACCTTGATTGGTAAATCTCAAGGTCTGTTACCTGCCAATGCTGCCATGGCCAAACCAAAATTGTCCGGTAACCTATCTTAGCCTTTGGGCTAATTTTTAGGTTACCGGACCTTTGGTCCGATAACCTATTGGCATGGCGTTGCGTCCGTCGTCCGTCCGTCCGTCCGGCGTTAACATTTTTATCTTTAAAGTCAACGATCGAATCTTTCTGAAATTTTGCACAAAAATGCCTAAAAATATTTTGAGAAGGAGGTATTTTTTTGTTTTTTGATTTTCGCATTTTTTTCAAAATGGCGGTCGTTTTTGTCGAAAAACGCTCAATTTTGGACTTTGACGGCCATTTTCTCAAAAACTGTCTGATCAGTTTTGAGTTTTTGGTTTCAAAAGATTCCCCTCATATACCTCTATGATATGTATAAGTTTGGTTGCCCTAAATTCGCCGGTTTCCGTGTCGCGGCCATTTTGAATTTTTGGCGGGTCGGCGAACAAAATTTTTTTCGCCCCAAATCGCATTACTATCCATTTTGGGCCATTTCTAGGCAAAAAAAAATTTTCACCCTTTGAAAAAAATTTTGGACTTAGAAAATGTTCGGCACTTTTTTCCTTCATAATGGCAGCTGTCAGGACTGTACTCATAAAACACTTGAAGATAGAGCTTAGAAATTGGCACTTTCAAATGGGAAGTCATATATGGCGACTTGTGTGGTGACCTTGAATTTGACCTTCAATGACCTTGAAAGGTCAAAACAGCCATTTTGGGGTCAAAAAACGCCCAGATTTGCCTCTATAGATGAAATGCTTGCAGATAGAGCTCATGTTTGCATTATCATGATTATGGACATATAGGAAGACATATATGGCACAACTAATGATGACCTTGAACTTGACGTCAGATGACCTTGAGTGCCAAATGTCTGACTTGGAATGTGTAAATTGACCTGAATGGCCTAAACTATTCCACCCAGATATATGTTTGTATTATGAACATATAGAATATCAAATGCCGCACACATACATGTAATGGTGACATCGAAGTTCACACGGATGACCTTGATTGGTAAATCTCAAGGTCTGTTACCTGCCAATGCTGCCATGGCCAAACCAAAATTGTCCGGTAACCTATCTTAGCCTTTGGGCTAATTTTTAGTTTTTTGATTTTCGCATTTTTCTCAAAATGGCGGCCATTTTTGACGAAAAATGGCCAATTTTGGACTTTGGCGGCCATTTTCTCAAAAACTGTCTGATCAGTTTTGAGATTTTTGTTTCAAAAGATTCCCCTTATGTACCTTTATGATGTGTATAAGTTTTGTTGCCCTTGAATCGCCGGTCTCCGTGTGGCGGCCATTTTGAATTTTTGACGGGTCGGCGAAAAAAAATTTTATTTGTCCCAAATCGCGTTACTATCCATTTTGGGTCATTTCTAGACAAAAAAAAATTTTTCACCCTTTGAAAAAAATTTTGGACTTGGAAAATTTTCGGCACTTTTTTCCTTCATAATGAGAGCTGCAGGGACTGTACTCATAGAACGCTTGAAGATAGAGCTTAGATATTGGCACTTTCAAATGGAAAGTCATATATGGCGACTTGTGTGGTGACCTTGAATTTGACCTTGGATGACCTTGAAAGGTCAAAACAGCCATTTTTGGGTCGAGAAATGCTCAAATTTGCACCTGGCCTGTCTTTTCTCGAAAACTGTCTTGATCAGTTTTGAGATTATTGTTTCAAAATATTCCCCTTATGTACCTTTATGATGTTTATAAGTTTTGTTGGCCTTGAATCGCCAGTCTCCGTGTGGCGGCCATTTTGAATTTTTGACGGGTCGGCGAAAAAAATTTTGTTTGCCCCAAATCGCGTTACTATTCATTTTGGGTCATTTCTAGACAACAACAAAATTTTCACCCTTTGAAAAAAATTTTGGACTTAGAAAATTTTCGGCACTTTTTTCCTTCATAATGGGAGCTGCCAGGACTGTACTCATAGTACGCTTGAAGATAGAGCTTAGATATTGACACTTTCAAATAGGAAGTCATATATAGCGAGTTGGGAGGTGATCTTGAATTTGACCTTTGATGACCTTGAAAGGTCAAAACAGCCATTTTTGGGTGAAAAAATGCCCAAATTTGCCTCTACAGATGAAATGCATGTAGATAGAGCTTCAGTTTGCATTATGAACATATAGGAAGTCATATATGAAACAACTGATGATGACCTTGATTTTGACCTTGGATGACCTTGAGTGCTAAATGTCTGACTTGAAATCTTGAAAGTGGCCTCTGAAGCATAAACTTTTGCACATACAGGTTAGGATTGTGTATAAGCCTGTAAAAGAGTCATGTATAAATGGCACATGAACTTGACCTTAAAGACCTTGAAGGGCGAATCTCAAAATCTGAAATTGGCCTCTACACACGAAATACTTGTTGATAAAACTTTTTTTTTTGCCGACTCGGCACTTCCTGTTTGGCCGTATCTCGGAAACGGTGAGTCGTAGAGCGAAACGGAGCTCAATTCCGGCCTTCTGTATGATGAACATACGAAGTCATATGCAGCATACCTGATGGTGACATTGAGATTCACAAAGATGACCTTGACTGGTAAATCTCAAAATCACATGTCACCTACAATGCTTGAAACCAAAATTGTCCGGTAACCTATCTTAGCCCTTGGGCTAATTTTTCTCAGTCCAGTATGACCATTTGAAATGATAAGCACAAATTGGGGGATGCCACAAAGCCTATAGGCTTTTATGTCTAGTTGTTTATTATAGAGGTTCGTAGTAAATATCATAACAGGCTAAAAAATTCTTTGATGACCTGTATAAACTCTTTGTTATATGCCTATATCTTACCTCCAAAACACATTACGGGTTATGGCTTATTAGCCTTACTGACATAGGAGTTCTCCATAGAGAGAACCCCATTTGGAAAATGGGCTAGACAATGAATTGTCCAAGCCACTAACCCACGTGACCGGAACGTGACGTCATTCTCGTCTCCTATGGCTGCTCTACCACTTTGGATTTGCCTTGCTGACATAACTTCGCGAATTTTTTAGTTTTATCGTCTTACGAACGCTTTTTTTTGCATGCCTTTTTGGATTTTCTTTTTCCTCGCTCTTTTGGCGTGCTTCTTGTGGATAGTTTCCGCTCCTCGGACTACTTTTGGTGTTTGGAGCGCGGACTCCCCACTCGCCGTGATGCGCCGCTGCGCCCAGTGCGGGCAACAGCTTCCTTCGTGGGAAGTACACCAGGAGTGTATTGCGTGCCAGGACCCGGTGCACACGGACCAACTTACGTGCGGTTTGTGTGAGGGCCGTTCGCGGGAGGAGTGGGGGCAGGTTCTTGGAGCTGTTCTCGAGCGGAGAGACAAGCTACTGTCCCGTCAGGCATCTCCAGCCCCGTCCTCTTCGTCTTCCGTGTCTTCGGCCAAGCGTCGCCGCCGCCAGGAAAGGAAGACTACTGCCCTGCTGGGCAAGCTGGATCATACACTGGTTTGCCTAGGAGTTAAGTTTTCCTCCCCTTCCTCTTTGTTTTGTTCCGCGGGTGATCTGCTGGTGGGAGAGTCGCACTCGACACACGGTGGCGCGCCCCGGGAGTCAATTTACTGTGAATATCATGTAAATTCAGCGGGGATCCTGTTTACCCGTGTCATCCCTGGTGTCACCGGTGAACAGTTGCAAAGGCCTCAGTTGCAGAGGCCGGCCCCCGTGCTACGGGGGCCGGGCTCCGTCCGACGGGCATGGGGTCCGGGCCCTGGGGTGCGGATTCTCAGTGCTGTTTCTGCCCTGTGCACTCGACTCTCAGTGCTGTTTCTGCCCTGCCGTTGCCTACTCGGGGTCCGGCCCCCGTCCTACGGGATCCGGACCCTGGGTACACGCTGTGGACAGCTGCTTCCATGGAGAATTCTACCGTTCTTTTCTCTTTGCAGAGTTCTTCAACGTTGACTGCCTCTTCGGCCTCTCCCATCGTGATGACTAGCTCGGCGGCCCAGCCTTCCCTGCCAGGTCCCTCTTCGGTGGTCTCTTTGCCCCCCCCCCCCCCCCCTTCGTCTGGAGTTTCCCCAGCGGTTCCAGCGGCGGATGTGGCTAACATCGTTTCGGCTGTGTTGGCAGCCCTGGGCGCCCGCGCGGGTGTGTCCCTTCCCCCCACGTCGGATGCTTTACGGCGTACTCTGGCCTTGGAGCCTCCCCAGCAGTTACCTGCGGAGATCTTGATTAAGCTATCAATTGATAAGCAATTCACCCAACTATTGTAAGATTTTTGTAGCAAACGATGTATCAATCAACGTCTAACGACAAACATCACAACCAAAAACCGGGTTGGAAAACGGACAACTCGACAAGTATATGCTTTTGATGGGCTATTAGTCAAAAACATATTTAACACATTTTCGGTTTTTTGTTCTTCCCTTTCGTGCAGATTGTAACTACTTGAAGTCATTGCTTGAAACTGGCAATGACTCAAAAACGAAATCCGAGTTGGAAACGGGAAAACACCGTTTTCGTGTCATGCCATGTCATTCACTGCAGTTGGGTGATATTGATGATTTGGGAACCGCATTGATTCCACCGGAACATATGGGATATGAAGCTGTTAGGACAACTGGCGATGGAAACTGCTTATATAATGCTGTGTCTCTTGCAATGAATGGTGAGTACATTTATATACAAGCGTGATAAAACACATTTCAATTTCATTCATCACAAATAGACACATACATTTACATACCAATACGAATAACAGATCAAGTAATAATAACATATTATACGCATATACAAATAATCTTATTCCAGGAAATATTGTACAAATAATCTTTGTTTCAGGGGATGAAAGTCTAGCTTTGGATTTGAGAAGTCTGACAAGTCTCGAGTTGTTTCATCATGCCAAAGAATATGTGGATGCTATCAATCATATTTTTAAAAAATTTGTTCTCAAAACGATGCATTGTTATCTAGAGATTCCTATATCATATCATGTTATCTGACAATGTATCAGAAGAGTATGACGCTCATCATGATCTATTTGAAGCAGTTCGCAGTGAAGCATTACTGACATTGACAAATAAGCGATGGTCAGTGATGCTCCACATGATGGCATTGGCATCCGTTATTTGCAAAACCATTGTGTCTGTCTATCCCATGATGAATAGCGCCTTGCGGCCTCTCTTCAATCGTATATTGGAACCCATACATGTAAGAGATGAAAATACACCCTGGGAAATGGAAGGAACGATCCGCATACTTTGGTCAAGGGACGGGTCACTGGACAGTCGACACGGATCGTTATATACCCCAAACCATTTCGTACCTTTTAGGACAATCAATTGGCCTGATTCATCTGACGATGATATTCCTTGGATGGATATCATTAGAGCAGTAGAACCAATTCAACCAATTCCAGTTAGATCTACAGAAGTAAGACAAGAAGAGAAGTCACAAGAAGCAATGGAGAGCTTCGAAAGAACCTCTGACGGAAGTAAAACAATTCCAATTGAGGCCACAGAAGTACCACAGGAAGAGAAGTCACATGAAGCAGTGCACGAAGTCGAATGCACCACTGATGGAAGCAAACCAATTCCAGTTGAGACTACAGAAGTACCACAGGAAGATAAGTCACCTGAAGCAGTGCACGAAGTCGAATGCACCACTGATGGAAGCAAACCAATTCCAGTTGAGACTACAGAAGTACCACAGGAAGATAAGTCACCTGAAGCAGTGCACGAAGTCGAATGCACCACTGATGGAAGCAAACCAATTCCAGTTGAGACTACAGAAGTACCACAGGAAGAGAAGTCACCTGAAGCAGTGCACGAAGTCGAGTGCACCACTGATGGAAGCAAACCAATTCCAGTTGAGACTACAGAAGTACCACAGGAAGATAAGTCACCTGAAGCAGTGCACGAAGTCGAGTGCGCCACTGATGGAAGCACACCAATTCCAGTTGAGACTACAGAAGTACCACAGAAAGACAATTCACATGAAGCAGTGCACGAAGTCGAATGCACCACTGATGGAAGCAAACCAATTCCAGTTGAGACTACAGAAGTACCACAGGAAGATAAGTCACCTGAAGCAGTGCACAAAGTCGAATGCACCACTGATGGAAGCAAATCAATTCCAGTTGAGACTACAGAAGTACCACAGAAAGACAATTCACAAGAAGCAGTGCACGAAGTCGAATGCACCACTGATGGAAGCAAACCAATTCCAGTTGAGACTACAGAAGTACCACAGAAAGACAATTCACATGAAGCAGTGCACGAAGTCGAATGCACTACTGATGGAAGCAAACCAATTCCAGTTGAGACTACAGAAGTACCACAGGAAGATAAGTCACCTGAAGCAGTGCACGAAGTCGAATGCACCACTGATGGAAGCAAACCAATTCCAGTTGAGACTACAGGAGTACCACAGAAAGACAATTCACATGAAGCAGTGCACGAAGTCGAATGCACCACTGATGGATTCAAACCAATTCCAGTTGAGACTACAGAAGTACCACAGGGAGATAAGTCACTGGAGGCAGTGGAGAAAGTCGAAGCCACCTTTGAGGGAATCCAATCAATCACAGCTGAATCCACCTGCACAGTACCACAAGAAAAGAAGCATCGACTGTTCCTGCAAAGATGAATGACAATGAAAAAATGCCACAGGAAGTTAGCAATGTCATGGATGAACATATCGTGGGTAACAAAATAGATGAATCTGTGCTGACTACCGAAGAAGATGAGTTAATATCACAAGCTCTATCGAGTGCTCGACAAATCCTTTTCAATTTGCACCATTCCGAAGTAGAGCCATCAAAATACAATGAATCTGATAGAGAAGACACTGCACAGAGAAGACAAAACACAACACCTGCTACATCAAACACACTCACAACAGTGAATGATAGCTGCTACGACACGGAAGATGACTTCCCGTTGTGCCAGTATAAAATCCCTAATACAGGGATGGCAACGTCAAACGCACCAGCACTGGATGATAACTGTAGTCAATTTGACACAGAAGACGAAATTCCATTGTGCGAGTATAAAAGACCAGATACCTCCACACCAGGTAAATCTACAGCCACAGCAGTGGTCACACATTCAAAACGAAAATACCTTGAAGACAAAAATCAGGCAACGGACAAGAACAAACGCCCAAAAACTATGGATGAACCCATAACGTGCAGTGACAACTGTTCCATTGATGACACACTTTCTGATGAAAGTGACATTGAAATAGCATCCCGATTGGAGACATCTGATTCTGAAGACGAAGATGACGAACCTGCTCGCAGTAAGTCAGATGTAACTTGGAGGAAGCAATTTACTCCAATGAGGCTGGATCGCTTCATGGGTCCGTCTCCTGGATCGGGCATCAGCCTACCACCAGAGGCTTCAGCTCTTGATTATTTCTATCAAATATTCCCTAAGGACATATTTTCCCAAATGGCGTCATCTAGCAATTCATACGTACCAATATATCAAGCAAACGAAAGAAAGTTGTCACAGAGTAAAGATTGGGTGGACAAAGATTACAAGCAAATTACAGAGGAAGACATCAAAGCATATATTGGTATCAGAATGATCATGGCGTTGGACCCAAAACCAGATGTGGATGACTACTGGTCCACTGATCCAGCACTTGGCAACCAGTATGTGAATGACACAATGTCCCGAACATGGTACATGGTTATCAACAGATACTTCCACATTAATGATCCCGCAAAGGACCCAGTAAGACTGAAGAAGAAGCAAGGCAAACAACAGAAAGATCTTGCTGAGAGCCTATACAAGGTATGGCCACTATTGGAACATGTGCGGAGCAAAAGTAATGCCAGGTATAACGCACATCAGCAAATAAGTCTGGATGAAGCCATGATTAAATGTCATGGCCAGCATTGGGGAATAGTAGGAGCTCCTAACAAGCCAGCCAAACGAGGATTCAAAATATTCACAATGGCCGATGCTATACACATCGATACCACTTGCCTATTCACTGCTTGCTAAGAAAATCTACTTGTGTGGGTCCTGCAACTCCAGTAGGAAAGGGTGGCCCTCCGATCTAAAACCAAACAAAAAGATCCGCAAAAAGGTGGACCCAGTCAGAAACCTAAACAGAGGGGAATCCTTAGCTCGGCAGAGCACCACTGATGATTTAGTTGCGTGTGTCTGGAAAGATTCATCGTTAGTGTGCAATCTCACTACATGCTACACTGCAGTAGTCAACCCCAGGAAGGACAAGGTGGCCAGGAAGATTCGTGATAGGCAGAGTGGATGGCAGAAACAGGCTGTCATGCCCGCCTAGTATTATCGAGTACAACAAATATATGGGAAGGGTGGACCGCCACGACCACACCAGAAGTAGTTACACTCTTCAGCGTTCCAGCACTAAGTGGTGGACGTACTTCGCATGGTTTGCCATTGACATAGCACTGGTAAATTCATACATATTGTACAAGGAAATCCACCCGAAGATGACTCACAAAACTTTCCATTTGAAGGTGAGTCACTAATTCATATTCAATCGAAATGTACTAGGTAATATTGAAATATAAATCATGTTTTGTGTGGATACTTTGGCATCAATTGGTTATGCGTCGTTATGCATACTATCCCCTCTTCATAGGTATCCAAAGAACTGATAGGAGGGTACTCTGCAAGAATCCGGTCATCAAAACAAAAAGATGCTGCCAATATGGATGCCAGCATAGCTGCAGATCATGAGATTGTCAAACTCCCTGGAAGGCCGAGGGTATGTCTCCAATGCAAGAGAGCAGGCGTGAAGAATAAGAGCGGGCACACAAAGGAGACATATTATGGCTGTGCACAGTGTAAACTGAATCTTCACAGGTAATACATGTTAATCCATGTTAAGTATATCGTTCGTATGGCACAATAATACAAGTGACCAGTAATCACAATACAGGATGTTAATCAAAATTTCAACAGGGAGTGTGCTTCAGGGAATATCATAACAAATCCTCGGCTGTGGACACGGTAAGAGTACAATTCAACAAAGGGACCCAGACTGATCAGACATATGATGCCTGTCTGACTGCAAGTCCTTCCGGGAATGGAAAGGAGAACAGGAAGCGCAGCACACCATCAGCGAAGACAATGGAGTTACGCAGATCTCCACGCAAAATAAGGAAATAAACACTGATAAACAAATGAGACCATATTGAAGTCTACGTTTCTAAACGGGTCAGAATGAACCCCAAATAGCATGAGGGTAGTATAGACTGCTATAAAACAAGTGATATCATTATGTGTCAGAGAAATAAGCAACATCCTGTACATATATCCATAATTCGTGTGTATATATTTCTTTACGCGGAACAGTATACGAGACTAAGGGCATGTTATTTTGCATGTCATTTCATGTTGTATTGGGCGATGGAGAAACTCAATTTTGATATATATAGAAATGTGTATTCTGAACTCCGTAGAGCCTTGTTGTACTTGACAATTTGTAAAATGTCAGTCCTATATTACAAATAACTAGTTCGAAAACAACTGTATTCAATTGATGGGTCAATTGATGTCTTCAAGGAAGGCCCATACCTTCATAACTCAGTACTGAGACTGACAGAACAGATTCTCCCTCCTTTTGTAGCAACAAAGCTGCAGTGAATTAAACCGTATAAATTAGCATATGGATGTATTCGTACATATAGATATTAGTTATCTGTTAGGAAGGGCCATACCGTTAAAATCCAGCATTTGGGACTGGAAAAACTCGTCCTCCATTTGTGACTACAAAGCTGCAGTAGTGTATTCCGTATAAACTAGCATGGATGTATTTTTACAAAGAAATAAATGGGGAAAAAACAACTGTGGCTTTCCAACAGGTAATATAAATGGGTATCCTGTAAGAAAGACCCATACCGTTATAAATCAGCATTCCATGCTTGAAAACCTCTCCCTCCATTTGTAGTAAAGAAACTGCAGTGCAAAGTTCGGTACGGATTGTACAACTGTGGTTATTAGCTTGCTGTTAGGTACAGCACAAAGTACTGCGTATTTCGTCTCTCTGGCTGCCGCACACAACACCCTGCGGTCCTCACTTTAGGTCCTCCATAGTTGGATCAATCGTAAAAGAACACAACCAATCACTACCACCAGAGTGTATAAAAACGTTGCTAATTAACTTGTTGTAATTACCTTAATTATCCAGCATTTATTAATAAAATTTTAATTTATTGGGTTGAAGTAATCCCACTTCGAATGCGAATGTTTATTTGATGATAAACATTCAACAAGACATTCAAATATCTGCAAGAACATACCCCCTTCCTGAATGTTTTCACAAAACTTTGTGTATCGCTCTTTTCAACACCCGTTATGAGTACACCCAAGTCAATTTTTGCTTTGATATATATACAAATATACAGTTTATAGCATAAAGAATAGTAATGTATGAAAACCAAAAGTCAAATATTCACACATAGTTTAACTGATGATGTTGAACTTGAGAGAAATTCAATAACTGCGGGGGCTTCTACGACAAACGATTAGCAAGATTCAGGTCCCAAAAAAAGACTGTAGATTTTATACGCTCCGGGGCTCCTGCTCAGAATGGTACCCGGCCTCCTAAGGATATATTTCAGGCAACTGAATTGTCCATAATGTGCCGATGCCACCAGGTCCGCGCGCGCCAATCCCAATCGAAGGTATGTGGCAATGATGATTGTCCCAATGGCAGTCGGTTTCATGTTGAGTGCATGTATGATCCTGACTTGCTAATAGGTTGGTATCACACAATATGTGATAGTATCCATGATACAATGGTTAATGTGATAAATGTAACTATGAAGCACGGGTCGTCTGAATGAACTATTGTATTATTCATTGTCTCAGATGGTCAGTGGTATTGTTCAGTGGAGTGTGCGTGTCTGGAACCAGGCCACATACAATCGTTTACACGGGACGTGGCGTGGCGGGACCTCCTGGATATAGTTTTCATGGACGCCATACGTGAAGCTGACAGGCAGGCCATAATGGCACATTGGCGCTTCCACATGCCCTTATTCTTGGAAGAGAACCATTATAAGTACACCATCGCGTGTTATCAGGTTGGTTTGCAACATAATACCTAATTATATTTTGTACTATAGCCCAAATATACATCATTTTCCATGTGCATGAACGAAATTGCAATGTTCTTACTGTTTGTAGGGGTACCTACCAGCTGGCTGGTATGTGCCACATCTGCAAAACCTTATCCACAACCGAAAGGTCAATCTGCGAGGTGGACTTGGGCACAGCATCCCTATGGATCGAGTGAACAAATTTCCTAAAAAAGAATTTGAAGGTATTGCATGAGGAATAACATTCAATACAGTCAAAATGGAACCGGGGACATTCTCAGGGCATATGCCTTTTGGGGAAGGCATCCTTGTATTGAACTTGTTTCGCAACCAATTCAATGTGATACATTTATGTAACAGGGTTTGTATTATCTAATTTATTCATTTATCTATTTTTCAGGACTTGTGCACATACAATTTCATTACATTAGCTTTTCTATTGTGCGTGCTGCATTAGCACGTATAGTCGACCAACAACTGTCACTTGTTTACACGTCAGAACACAATATATGCTACCAACCGTTGTGTATTCACCTGTGTCGATCACATCATATGACTGCCACATACCAACGGCGGCAAATATTAATGAGCTCATTGGTTAAACACTGTTTATTTTACCCTCACTTTCATCTCAATGTTTGATTTAAATTGAATTGGCGGCAAATGCAAAGTGCATTTGTCCTGGAGTCGCCTGGTGGAATATTATGTCATTCATGATTGTATTTACAGAATGAATTCGCTGGATCAATAAACAATTGAAACCCAACCAAGTGTCTTCAATCACGGCCACGGTTACAATGGCACAGTCGGCAGGATACGAAATTGGTGTCAGGAGACGAGTCCCGAATGCAATACTTCAAAAGTGCCTGTGGTTGGTGGTGCCAATGAAACTACAGTGAAAGTCAATGACGTTAACTGTATTTGTTTGCTTGATTCTGGTTCACAGATTTCCACAGTGGCACGTTGGTGGGTTGCACAACACCTGAAAGACTCCAGCGTTGAACCCCTAAGGCTGCATGTTGAGGTTGCTGGAGGTGGGAGTCTCTCTTATGATGGAGCGATTGCTGCCGAACTCCAGTTGCCTTTTGAAAATCATGTAGTTGCTAATACTCTAACGGTTCCTTTACTTGTGGTTCCAGACACAAGGTACAACAAGAATGTGCCCATTCTTCTAGGTACCAATGTACTTAAACACTGTACTGTTTTCACTGAACAGATTATAGCCGCTGACGAGACGAAGGTCTGGTCCCGCGCTCTGAAGTGTGTATCACTTAATCATGTGACTGTGGATAAAGTATGTACCGTTCAGAGTAATAAACAGGTTGTGTTTCCAGCAGGAAGGCACCAGCTAGTAGCTGGATGTATGCGAGCTGGACCTGTGGGCAGACGGTTCGTTGCCACGGAGGAAGGAGATTATGCCACTCTACCCAGTGGTCTGATATTGATTCCAACTGTGCATGAGATTCGGAGTCAATCTTCAGCTGCTCACCGCATGAATGTGTTGATTCCTAATGTGACCGATCACACTATCACGTTACCAAGGAAGTATACGTAATATGATCTTAATGTTGTCTCTTTGGCTTCTGTTGCAGACAGAGCCCAATGCTTGCAACAAGGAGGGGCAGCACCCTCTGTTGCCGACTGATAAACAGTTCCTAGATCAATTCAAGTTGACCGGAGTGAACTTGGATCAGCAGCTAGTTCATCAATTGAGTACACTCCTCCTCAAATGGAAACATGTCTTTTCCCTGAGTGAGTTTGATCTAGGTTGTGCCCGGGATATTAAACATACCATTTATCTGACAAATGACCAGCCATTTCAGGAACGATATCGACGAATCCCACCTGGAATGCTTGAAGAAGTCCGCGACCATCTCAAGGGCATGTTGGACGCAGGTGTCATTAGAGTCAGTAAGAGCCCCTTTGCTTCTGCTGTTGTCTTAGTTCGGAAAAGGGATGGTTAATTAAGATTTTGTATTGATTACAGGAAACTCAACAGTCAAACGATCAGGGATGCTCATCCACTTCCCCGAATTGATGAGACTCTAGATGCGTTAGGTGCACGATGGTTTTCAGCCTTGGATCTACGAGCTGGGTACTGGCAAGTAGAACTTGAAGAGTCTGACAAGCCAAAAACTGCCTTCACTGCTGGACCTCTCGGATCTTATGAGTATAACCGTATGCCCTTCGGTTTAAGTAACAGCCCTGCTTGTTTTCAGAGGATGATGCAAAGCTCCATGGGGGATCTTCATCTCAAACAATGTCTCTTATATTTGGATGATATCATTGTGTACTCTGCAACGTTTGAAGAGCATTTGGTTAGACTTGAGAATGTTTTCAGAAAGCTTGAAAATTCCGGTCTAAAACTGAAACCTTCTAAATGTTAATTTTTCAAACAGAATAAATATCTTGGTCATGTTATTTCTCCTGCAGGGATTCACACTGACCCAGAGAAGATCCGAGTGATCAAGGAATGGCCAGTTCCGACATCAGTACAGGAGCTACGAAAGTTCCTTGGATTTAGTGGTTTCTACCGTAAGTTCATAAAGAACTACTCAAAGATTGCTAAACCACTTTATGACCTTTTAAAAGGTGACACGAAACCAGCTCGGAAGAAAGCTCTGCCTAAGGCTGAGTTTGTATGGACAGATTTACAGCAATCATCCTTTGATCAGCTAATTGACCGTTTGACGTCGGCTCCTGTGTTGGGTTCTGCTGATTACAAATTACCATTTCTAGTTAACACAGATGCCAGTCATGATGGCCTTGGAGCGGTCTTGTACCAAGTCCAGGATGTTCAGCAGAGGGTAATATGCTATGCAAGCAGAAGTCTCTCACCGTCGGAGAAAAACTACCCTGCTCATAAACTTGAATTTTTAGCGCTCAAATGGGCTGTAACAGAGACGTTCAAGGATTACCTCTATGCCAACAGATTTACTGTACAGACAGATAATAACCCCTTAACCTATGTTCTCTAAACAGCAAAGCTGGACGCTACAGGCCATAGGTGGTTGTCAGAACTGTCTAATTATACATTTGACATCAAGTACAGGGCAGGTCATAAGAATATTGATGCGGACACCCTCTCCCGGTTCCCTGGCAACATTCAGAACATCAGTTCAGAAACTGTGTCACTGGTTTGCCAGAATCAGAGTGTTCCATACCTTGATACATTGAGTATGAGCACTAATATAATACCTGCCTTACCAGGTACTTCTTTGATTTCCAGATCAAGCAAGGAGTGGTCCAGGATGCAGAGTAGTGATCCAATCATCCAGCCCGTGCTCGAAGAACTACAGGGAGACTCTGAGGTTACAATCAACCACCCTAAGACTAAAATCCTTAGACGTCAGAGGTTGATCTTGAAAGACAACGTTCTCTACAGAGTCAGAATTGACAATGGAGAAACTACACACCAACTGATTCTGCCTAAATCTTGTTATGATTTGGCTTTGACAGGTGTCCATGATGACGCTGGACATATGGGACGGGATCGTACCATCAGCTTACTTCAAGAGCTATTTTATTGGCCTGGTATGCTGAAAAATGCTGAAACTTGGGTGAAGAATTGTGATGCGTGTAACCGACACAAAGCTCCAGTACCTAAAGCTCCTCTTGTTTCAGTAACAACCAGTCAACCTCTTGAGTTATTATGTATGGACTATTTGTCTCCTGAAGAGTCAAAGGGTGGCATCAGCAATGTATTGGTAATCACCGATCATTTTACTAGGTATGCCATTGCAATCCCAACTCGGAATCAGCTGGCCAAGACTACTGCGGATGCATTGTTCAAGTTATTCATTTCTCACTATGGTTTTCCGCAGCGTCTCCATAGTGACCAGGGACGAAACCTCGAGTCCAGAGTGATTGCTGAACTCTGTAAACTTGCAGGTATCAAGAAATGCCGAACAACTCCTTATCACCCTTTGTCCAATGGACAATGTGAGCGTCTAAATCGCACCCTTTTGGGGATGCTAGGTACATGCTCATCGGAGATCAAATCCGATTGGAAGAATCATATTGGTACCATCACTCATGCTTATAATTGTACCAGGCATGAAACAACTGGATTCCCTTTCTATCTTATGTATGGTCGTCATCAAAGACTACCGATTGATGTTATTCTTGGTGTTCAAGAACAGGTCTTGAGTGATGCTGAAGATTATGTTACGTATGTTGGAAAACTCAAATCGAGGTTGGATAAAGCTTACGAACTTGCTTCAGTGTCCATAGGGCGTCAACAGTCTCGTCAAAAGGACAAGTATGATATCCGTCTTCGAGGTGCAGTGTTGAGCCCTGGTGATCGCGTCCTAACTGAACAGTTGGGATTCCAAAGTCCGCACAAACTAAGCGATCGTTGGTCTAAAGATGTTTTTGTTGTTACAGAGCAACCGGACGAGGGTGTTCCTGCGTATAGATTACAACCCGAGGGTAAGACCGGGCCCAGTCGAACCCTGCACCGTAATCATATATTGCCGATCAGTTGGATTCCTCAGTCATTTTCATCCGGTTCTCCTGTTTCAGACGGGAAGACCAAGGGTGACAGCAGTAATACCAATGTCCCTGTTGTAGATTCACAGGATATCTCCAGAAAATGGTGATCAGGTCAGGCTGCGACGATAGAAGCGTCTTCGGCATCCACCGGGTTGGGTGGCTTCTGGTGATTTTCACATTGCCACCCCAATCCAAGTCTGTTTTGACAATATGCATGTGTAAATATTGTAAATAAATGTAAATAGCATTTAATTTTCCAGAGTGACTAACATGTCAAGGGTCGACATGTGTCTCAAAGGAGGGGAATATGTAACAGGGTTTGTATTATCTAATTTATATATTTATCTATTTTTCAGGACTTGTGCACATACAATTTCATTACCTTGGCTTTTCTATTGTGCGTGCTGCATTAGCACGTATAGGCGACCAACAACTTTCACATGTTTACATGTCAGAACACAATATATGCTACCAACCGTTGTGCATTCACCTGTGTCGATCACATCATATGACTTCCACATACCAGCGGCGGAAAATAATAATGAGCTCATTGGTTAAACACTGTTTGTTTTACCCTCATTTTCATCTCAATGTTTAATATAAATTGAATTGGCGGCAAATGCAAAGCGCATTTGTCCTGGAGTCGATTGGTGGAATATTATGTCATTCATGATTGTATTTACAGAATGAATTCGCTGGATCAATGAACAATTGAAACACAACCAAGTGTCTTCAATCACGGCCACGGTTACATTTATACTTCAGAGACTCTGCAACAGTCGCGAGGGACCTTCACGCCGTCTGTTGTGAAAAGAGCGGCCATGCTCGTTCGACCGACGGGCCGGGACCTGGATAAACTATTTGCAGAAACCCATAAGAGAGAGAAACATGCGATTGAAAACCACGAAAGTGGGTCATTTTCAAACTGTTGTATCTCTTACCCACAGCATCATATCAACATGATATTTATACAAGCTTGAAGCCCATAGTTCCCTCTATCATGGTGTCCAGATACTTTGTATGTAAAGTGATGATTGTTGCTCACAACATGGCCTTACTGAACCAACCCTCAACACATTTTAACAGCCATGTGAGCCGTGGAAGAAGAAGAAGAAGATGGAATAAAGCTTAACGGCACTCTGGGCTCGAGAAGACCATTTCAGTGCCAAACAAGGATATAAACGTAGTATCAAGAATGATAAAACCGCAAGTTCTACAATTAAAAATTTGTAGTGAACAGTAAAAGCTTACAAGGTTAGTGGTGAAGAATTGATGACTAGATCTAGACTCAAAGGCGATGACTAGAATTTATATGCCTAAAAATAAATATATGCCCCAATTTCCCGGAGGAAATTGAGGATTTTATAAATATTAAAATCCTTGAAAAGTTTGTATATGGACTGACACTCGTACAACATGCGACGAGTGTCAGCCAAATCTTGACAATGTACCAGGACATGTTCAGCGGTCAGCCACTCTCGACAGGGCACACACACAGGGGCCTCCTCCCCACGGAGCAGGTAACCCTGAGTAAGGTATGTATGCCCTATACGAGCATATTGATCACGCCTGTACATTTCGTTTATTGGGATACAACAACCGAGCGTTGGTTTGACTTTGTGTAATTTGTTATCAACCTGCTCCTCCCAGAGAGACTGCCATTCTGCGTACAAGTACGTGTGGAAGAGCAGCTTGAAAACAGAATGTGGCACCCTGGAAAATGTGACGTCCAGATCAAGAGCTGCCCTGGCAGCCTTGTCGGCACGCTCATTCCCGGGAATGTCCACATGACTGGGTACCCAACAAAATACTACAACTTTATGCATTTGAAAAATTCGTTGATGCTCAGTTAAAATATCCAAAAGTAGAGGATGGTCAATATTACTTGGAGGGCTGATAGCTTGGCTTGGAGGGCTGATAGAGAATCTGAACAAATGACAAAACTCAGTTCTCCAGATCGGCGGATATGGGACAGTGGTAATAGTATTGCTTTCAGTGGAGGGCATGTGTGTGTATGGGTATGATGTGCTAAGAAGGCAAGATCAATACTCATGAATATTAATGAGATCCAGAATAGATTCTCATTGGTTGTACTGGATCTCCCATGATGCACCGCAGTGTAGCCATATGCTAATTATGTTTTGGGTCTAGACATACGGCACAAATTTATGACTGCAGATGCATGGTAAATGACTTTGGTAGCACCAGGACCAGTGTTCAGTAACCGGGACATTTCATTGGGCCCAGTGGGAGAGGGGTAGGGGGAAGGGGTATAGGATAGGTTATGAAGGTTTGTGGGAGATGAATGGAGACACAGTTTATTAGACTAGTGAAGTTTATGGCACCTGATGAAAGTTACAAAACATATGTGGTTTGCTGTCTGTGTAAGATTTGTCTTCTGGAGGTACTTTTGGATAGTTTGATTGGATTAATTTTTGAGATTTCTTACGAAATGAGAGAACAAATAATATCACATCGTGAAAAAGAAGGTCACTTCAATTTTCATGAAGAAAGGAGATTATTGTGGGAAGCATTCAAAGAAAACTTTTTGGATAAGATTGTGCTGTCTTTGAAAGCCACATACCAAAAACTCGAAAACTGCCATAGACGTGGCAAGGACGATGAGATTGAATTTTTACTATCTTGGAGAAAGAACATTGCAGAAATTGCAACAAAATTGTTCACAACCAATCTCTCAGCGTGCCTCGTGCAACCATCCTCCCGTGTTCAATTCCACATAGCCTCAATCCTACATTGTGTTGTCAAGTATTTCTTGCTGATAAAAAAGCGTGAAAGCTCCGGGAGTGCTGCGGCTGCTACGGATAGTCGGTGAACATGACACCGGTAACTGCCCAGTCGGACTTGGGACTCTTGCTTCTCGGCAGCGCATGTCTTGACCGCATGTTCAGGCTATACAGGGGGAACAGGCAAAAGTATGGACATTTGCTCCATCCACTGTCGAAGATGATCATGACACCTGAGCAGAAAAAGAAGCAGTTTGTGCCTGTGGAGCATCGGTCACGTGATAGAGGGAACCTGTAATGCATACGGACAGATTTTCTACCGTGTGTCCGCCTGTTGGATAGCGTGGTGCGGTGGGAGCTGTGCAACCCGAATATTCACGGAAGACAGTTATCGAAGGTAGAATCATAGGCCTATATGTGGCAAATTATTATTAATTGACCAGCGGAAAAAATAAGGGCCTAGACAAAAACGCATGTAGATCCAGATGTTGCATGTGCAAATATATATGTACATGTAGGCCTAACTTGTTGCATGTAGTTTTATGCATTTGGATTATTCTGTACGCACGTACGCTTTTTCTAGAAAGGAATCCTTTTTTGGAGGGATCCTTCATCGTTCAGATGCCAACGGATGTCCGGTGTCAGCCATCCGCGACGATCGTTATTGACGCCTTCGTGGAGAAGTATGTCCACGCCAGAATTGGTGGTTTCATCGTGGGCAAGGCATCACGTGAAGCTAATCGCAAGGGAATGAGAGTGAAAGGCGGTGGAACTCTGCGGGAAAAACTGACACACGTGGTTGCCACTACTCGCAAGGACACCAAGGAGATGTGGACAGCACAACTTCTGCGTCGAAAACTCGAAACCGAGGAAGCAACAATAAACTCTTGTGAATGTCGGAACTTGAAGGGGGTCCTGGGACACCGGCGATATAGAGTGTGATAAATTAGGATAGCATCACCCTTGCAATATGAAAAGAACACCAGTGTGTAAAGCATATGTAAAGCATACACATATGAATAGAATCACGTGTATACCTCAATGATACAAAACTAGAAAGCACAATTGATGCTAGAACATGATGTGTTTACCGTTTTTCTAGAACAGGAACAGTGCTTTTGTCCATAGATAATTTCCAGATGTCTTTAAAATTGCCGTTTTGACCTTTCAAAGTCGTTAAAGGTCGAATTCAAGGTCACTACTGAAACCGCAATACACGTATATGATTTTCTATTTGAATCTGCCGATATTTAACCTCTGTCTTGAAGTGTTCTAGGAGTTTACTCTGTACAGCTCCCATTATGAAGGGAAAATTGCGTGATACTTTTGGCTGCAAATCACTCAAATCGAATAATATATTGATATTTGTCTCATAAGGTGCTTTTGTTGCCAGTAAATCGAGCAAACTCTCACCTTCATTCGATTTGAATAATAAATCATTCAAAATATTATCACACTCAAGAAGTGGGCATATTAAAACTTATTCTGGTGCAAGAAAAGGTTGATATTTGTCTCAAAACCGTGGATGACTTTGATTTCATTTCGTCTGTTTGAGAATTTTTTTTTCTCAATTCGGTAATCTTTCCAGGCATTGGCCTTTTTTTGGCTTGGCACATATTCCTATATAATGTATTTATTAATTTCGTACAAAGTACAAGTGCGAGATACAATACAACAGTGATCCAAATCAACATTAACACATGAGGTGGTGTACAATTGATCATTCAACTCGTCAATCTCAGACGATTCAAACTGAGGTAGTATTATTTGGCGACATTTGCCCAAAGAGTGTAACATCATTGATGTTGTTACACTCTTTGATTTGACATCTAACACATCTCGGTAACAGAGGCACAGTCTTCTTCATTGTGTGGTTTAAATTAACCGCGGGAGTTTTCTTGCAGTTGATGACATTACGTTTGTTGACAGAGTAAGAAGAACTTTTGTAAGATAAAGAGTTAGACACGACAGAACCGCTAATCTGAACACGCCAGTCTGGTGCATAATTGGACGAGAGCAGTACCGGTTCTTGATTTAAAAAAAAACCTGGTGTACATTCGAATGTGCCCATTCACACCATCGACGTATAAATCAAGTAGATCTAGGCCTACTTAATACCTAGACCCCCCCCCCCCTCACCCCAAAGCATAAGAATTTGCTAAATAAACTTTTCCCTAATATGTCAAATATTAATTGTCATTGCCGCGATTCTAAATTTGACCACATTAACGAAATAAGGAATAACAACTAAAAACAGTCTAAGGACAATGTGTTCAGTCCGTGCTGACCTACGTGTAAATTCTCTTCAGAAATCATTTGCATTTTGCAATATTGTTATCAGTTTCGACCCAAGAAATTTCAACCCAAATAGTGAAGATGTTTCGAATTCAGGTATCGGATGCGCATGGGAAATTGAATCCAGTTTCTTTATTCGTCCAGTGTCCAGTGTCCTTTATTGGTCCGTGCACTGTCGCGTTCCTTCCATTCCTCTGTTTCTGTCCATTAAGTTCACATCAATTCTGAAATATCCTCGAATGTAGAAGAAAGCTTGTCCAAACGAGAAGACCCACACACGAATGCAGACGATACACCTGGTCAGGCCCAGGCACACGGATAAAGCGCATGCGCAAAGGCGGATCCAAGTGAAGAACAGCACGATGATTGGCTGAATGGCCCAGACCTGCACCGCGGCGTTGATTCCATAGATTAGGCCGCAAATCGAAACCGAAAGCCAGCCACATAGCTGCGAGGTCACGATGAAAGTCACGGCCTGTGACGAAGAAAACAACGAACGATGATTATCTGATTATTTGGTTTGGATATGTTGCTCGAATACTGTTGATAAACTGTTATGTCAGTTTGTGTATTGATAAGTATTTTGTTGCAGTTATGCATGTATATTATTATCTATGCACTTATCATGCTTATGTGGACAAACCCTAGATTTACTGTATTTTCAATTGAATGTGTCACAGTTCAGTTCAAATAATATGTAGATCAGATCATAAATATAATCAAAAGATCCAACCCTTTCCTTGTTAATCTTACGTAGGCCTATTATTAATATGCTTTAATCCCATGGAATTTTTTTTTCAACATATAGCATTTCACGAAAAATAAAGTAGCAATCATAAAAGCATGTCATTCCAATGAAGTAAAACAGTTTTTTTAATCACGGCCTCATGGCCTATATATGTCTATTGCAAGTTTTGCTATATATTTTATTAGAATTGTTTAAATAATAAGGTTGGATAAATAAATGTAACTCAACAGCAAATTACAAGGATAATATATTTTATTCGACAGCGTTTACACGAATGACAACCCCGAATTGACTCCCGACAGAAAATATTCCGAAACATGGTCTACACACATGACACAGTTAAAAAATATCTGAATCCGATTTTATTGAAATGTAGACATGCATGTTCCGTGAAACAACCTAAAACTTCTTCGCTTGAATAGTACAAAATATAAAAATAGTACAAATATTTGCAACTATGTCACACATCACTTGATTATTAGGTCGAGTTATAATGTTATTTTCTGAGTCAGTTCATTGAAAAGACACCAATTATACTCGCATCGTCTCGAGTTTCGAAAGAATGTGATAATATATAACATTATCATAAATACATGTATAGGCATGTGTATTTACAAAGACTGCAGGTTAATAAGGTCATAATGGACATTTATTACACGGATCACTCACACACCGGCTTTCTGGCCAATGTAGTCATAATGATAATCTGTGTAACGTTACATCTCATGCACAGCCAGCATAAAAAAATAAGAGCACACAAAAGGCACGTTATACATGTAGGTCGAAATGACATTTCGGAAGTTTGAATCACAGCAAACTGAAACACAACTAAATAATCTTTACCCAATTTCGAATGTCTAATTATATATTATACGACAAGCAAAATAATTACGACTATAAGGTCCAAAAACTTAATTATCGCATTTTCCGGATGTCTATCCAAAAATTAAGTTTCCTCCCACAGTTGACCCATTTTTCATCGTCAGCGCGATCATTTGTCTTCGGCGTCGGCAGTGGCCCCGTAGTTGTACGTCGACGTCGAGTTGGTGACGTTGAGGCCGGTCAAGTCAGTGCGGAAGCGCCCCCTGATGTAGGCAAGACTCTGGCCGAGCGACTGGCAGCAGGCGCGCACACAGGCGCGGTTACACGCGAAACACAGTCGGAACCAGGTGAACAGCAGCTTGATGACAGGCTGCACGACCCAGATCTGCACGGCCGCGTTGACGCCGTAGATACAGCCGCAGACCAGCACCGAAATCCAGCCGAAGATAGCCGAGAGAACGTAGAATACGCCGCTCTGTTGGTGTGTGAGGAAGAAATAACAACGTGAAATGATTTTCAACGGCAAATATTGTGTTCAGGTAATTAGTAACAGAGTGACTATTTATTCGATTTATGAGTTAGACGAAGCATTATGGCATCCCAATCACGTTCTGAGATGTAAAAAAAAGTTGAAGATCGTGCCTTGCACTTATCCGAATGTACTAAATGCATTTTATTTCCATGCAATGAATCCGCTATGTACTGGAAATGAGCTTTTATTGGCAGCTCTTTTATGATTAAGCATTGAAAGGTTCAAAGCCCAGATGTCAGTCGTTTTCCACCAACAATGATAAGTTCGGTATTATTGACGTTAGTTCGTCATGCTTGACGTTATTGAAAGCCATGTTAGAGATTTTTGTCGTTATTTTTGATGCATGATTGCAATTTAATTAAGTAGTAAAATTGAAACATAGCACCAAGGGTGCTGTAGCTTACCGGCAATCATGTGAATTGCGTAGAATACTGAATACATCTAAATTGTTACACTGATGTTAAAATCTATATGTTAAAACATGTTCGTAAATGTTGATAGAAACACATTTTCTGTATAGACTATAATACGAAATCAAGTTACATCTTGAAAGATTTTTTTCGTTAATGACAAATTTTCACAGACAGTCAATTCAAAGGCAACAAAACTTATACACATCACAAAGGTACATAAGGATAATCTTATACATGATTTTGAGGAAAACTGTCTGAATAGATTTTGAGAAACTGACCACCAAAGGCAAAATTCATCGTTTTTTAGACAAAAAAGAGCGTTTTGACCTTTCAAGGTCATTGTAGGTCAAATTCAAGGTCACCACTCAAACCGCTATATATGATTTCCCATTTGAATGTGCCAATACTTAGGCTCTATCTTTAAGTGTTCTATGAGTTTACTCCGCACAGCTCCCATTATGAAGGAAAATTTGGGTGAAATTTTCTAAGTCCAAAAAAATTTTCAATGGCCAAAAAATGGCTCAAAATGAATACTGACTCGATTTGAGACCAAAAAATTTTTTTTCGCCGACCCATCAAAAAATCAAAATGGCCGCCACACGCAGACCGGCGATTCAAGGGCAACGAAACTTATACATGTCATAGAGGTATATGAGAGGAATGTTTTGAAACAAAAATCTCAAAACTGATCAGACAGTTTTTGAGAAAATGGCCACCAAAGTCCAAAATTGCCAATTTTTCGCCAAAAATGGCCGCCAAATCGGCAAAAACAATTCAATCAAAAAAATTTATAAAACGTTCTTAGATATTTGCCTAAGGTATGTTCTGACAAATTCATGGGGAAATTCATCATGCCAAAAAAAAGTTACAGACCCGGACGGACGACGGACGAAAAACCACGATAATAGCTTACCGGCCCTAATAAAAGAGTGGTTTCCGCTTGCAGATAAAATACGATGCTAAATATGTAAAAACAAAATTGGAAATACTTATGACGTATTACAAAATGCAAGAAATAAACATCCTGACACATTTTAAGATGTCATATAAAACATAAAACATGGTTGCGCAGTTTTTTCCCATACGAAAGCGCCACATCAATGTCTATACTACGGTGGCTCATATTCGCCAGATGGAGGAATGCACTTTTTTCTACACAGCGTTATAACGCTGTAATACAGCGTAATAACGCTCTAATTTACAGCGTAATAACGCTCTAATTTACAGCGTAATAACGCTCTAATTTACAGCGTAATTACGCTCTAATACAGCGTTATAACGCTCTATTACAGCGTTATAACGCTCTAATTTATAGCGTAATTACGCTTTAATTTACAGCGTAATAACGCTCTAATTACAGCGTTATTACGCTGTAATTTAGGCGTTATTACGCTGTAAATTACAGCGTTATAACGCTCTAATTTACAGCGTAATTACGCTCTAATTACAGCGTTATTACGCTGTAATTACAGCGTTATTACGCTGTAATTTACAGCGTAATTACGCTCTAATTACAGCGTAATAACGCTCTAATTACAGCGTTATAACGCTCTAATACAGCGTAATAACGCTCTAATTAGAGCGTAATTACGCTCTAATTACAGCGTTATAACGCTGTAATTTACAGCGTAATTACGCTCTAATTACAGCGTAATAACGCTCTAATTACAGCGTTATAACGCTCTAATACAGCGTAATAACGCTCTAATTAGAGCGTAATTACGCTCTAATTACAGCGTTATAACGCTGTAATTTACAGCGTAATTACGCTCTGATTACAGCGTAATAACGCTCTAATACAGCGTAATAACGCTCTAATTAGAGTGTTATTACGCTGTAAATTAGAGCGTTATAACGCTGTAATTTACAGCGTTATAACGCTCTATTACAGCGTAATAACGCTGTAATTAGAGCGTAATTACGCTGTAAATTACAGCGTTATAACGCTCTAATTTACACTGCCAGAGACATCATCGGACCTGCTAGTTCATCAGCTCAATCATTTGTAGGGAAATCTCAAAATTATTCTGATCTAGATATGTTTATTACAAATCACGATAATGGAAATATGCTAGGAAGGTGAACGGTTTAATTTAGAGCGTAATAACGCTCTAAATTAGAGCGTTATAACGCTGTAAATTAGAGCGTTATAACGCTGTATTACAGCGTTATTACACTGTAATTAGAGCGTTATAACGCTCTAAAAAAAATTTGTGCTCCTCTATGTGGCGAATATGAGCTTCCGTACTATACAGTTCATATAGATCGTCATACGATCAGTCACATCAAAGTGAATGACACGGCAAAATGTGAACACCCTCAATCAAATTATCTCCCCCGAAGTCTACTTAGACGTGTTATATCTTTGCCTGACCGTCAGTACTGGTTTTTGGCCCTGAGCTTTCGTAGCCGTCGGCAAGTCTGTGTTTAAAAAAACATCCTACTAAATTCATGCTCAAAACCAATGTATCACTGTCCATCGCTGCAATACAACATTAATATTAATACATTAATATTAGCAGTATATTGTATGAGATTACCGGAATGTCTCGGCTTTTATTGCAATGTCGAGAATTCTACACCAATGTAGGCCTATGCTGAATCTAAAAGAGTCGTCAGAGAAGTCGGAAAACAAAAAGAAATACATATAGGGTGATGTCAACGACCATCGGTCAATCACATATACCCTAAAGGACTTTCTTCACGCTGGGAAAAACATTTCTGTTGCGTACATAATAGATTTCCAGCACACGGTTGTTATGTAGCACCATGACGCTTTATAACAGGTTAAACGTCAACATATATTAAATACTAGCACCATGACGCCTTATAAATAACAGGTTAAACGTCAACATATATTATATACTTTTAATACTATTATTACATTTTTCTTTCTTTTATAAACATGTTTTTTCTTTAAATCAATAAAAACCAATATCGTCAACTTCTCTGTGATATAACGTCAAGAATGATTAACTTGTGTAATCATACTGTCAATAATTTAACGCCGTACAAAATTGGGGATGCGTAGGTTTCCCTATTAATAACCACTTTTTCCGTATGTAACATCATTGTACTGATGAATCAAATAGTCATTACATATACTTATTGACCGGTTTTTGCGCCTTTTCAAGAGCTGGAGAACAATATTTAGAGCTAACCATCAAACGCCCATTGTATATTACTTACAATGTTGCTTGAATCCACAGTTGGACTACATATCAAGATATATATAGTATCTGTGTACTCTGCACATAACTATCACGATATTAATTGTTCCATATCAGGTTTATTACTTGCCGGAATCTAAAGATTTCGGCAAGTATGTTGATCGGTTTGTGGATGTGTGTGTGTGTGTTTGTGTTTTTGTTCGCACTCTAGCGTCCACAGTTCTTGATTAAAAGCTTCCAAAATACGTGTGCAGAATCTGTAGAATACCGGCCAGAAAACGTCCTATTTTGGTGTGTCTAGGTCAAAGGTCAAGGTCAAGGTCAAGCAAAACGTCGAAAACACATAAGTGGCCATAACTTCGGTTCTAATGGTCCTAGAGACTTCAAATCAAGTTTATATTGTAGATAAACTCGAGTTCTATCTTTTGTGACCTTGACCTTGACATTTGACCTTGACCTTGGGAAGTTCGCCCGAGGTCGAATATTTGACCTTGGAGGTCACCTCCTCTGATTTTCGATCTGATGCTTGGAAACGATGTGGGGCCAGTCTCTTATGGTCAATATAAATTTTTAGCGCGATCGGGCAATCCGTTATGACGTAATTGACGTTTCTATGGCAACGAAATCGGTCCCATTATAAGCCAAATTGCATTTTTCAAGCTGTCCATGCTGATAAAAGCGTCAATAATGTGCGTAAAAATCCAATGATAAACCTGTTAATAAGCAAGGATGACTTCTTTTGATCCACGAAATTTCAAGGTCGTAGGTCGAAAGTTAAGGTCAATATTGACCCGCAAGTGAAAACCATGTAGGTCACTATATCTCAGAAACTAAGCAAGATAGAGGCACGAAAGTAAATCCACAGTATTGCACTCACTTAGCCTAACAACTTTTGCATTTACACCTTAGGCGTATGAGCGATAGCCTTTGCAAGCGCCTGAGGTCGAAGTTGACCTCAAAAATGACCTTGACCTTGACCTTTTGCAAAAATAGTAGTAGCTCGTTTGAAAGGTCTTCAAGAGTACTTTCCAAATCTGTTGTTATTTTTGGAATCGGATGTCAATTGACGTCATAATGACGTCAAACGTGATTTCAGACCAACATTTAGGCCTTTTGAGTGTCAGATATTCAAAGTTATACCATTTACTGCAGATCTAACAGATGCAAACGATGTGGAGTCGTCCTGTGATGGTTTCTACCAATTTTCAGCTCAATCGATATATCCGTTTCGACGTAATTGACGTTTTTGTGCCAACAAATTGGTAAAATTTCAAAGGAAACTCCTCATTTGTAGATATTATGATCTTGTCCGGTTATAATATAACATATATACACGATGTAATCATGCATATTTAAAAAAATTATTGACAGCAAGTTTGAACTATAGAATTGACAAAACTTAATCAGAATCCTATGAAAATTCTTCATTTAACATATACTTTTTATGTTTTCATGGTTCCGATTTTCACAAATTTACTGAACATTAAATTCTAAAGCATTTCATGCAGTCAGTTGCAGTGTTACTTCTAGTTTATGGTCCACTTTTCATATTTGGAATAAATTGAAAACTCGCCGAGATATCAAAGTAGAAATAGCAGTGGGGTGAATCTGATTCTCAATCCATTCACACAACAATAAGCTGTAGAAACGATTACCCCCTGTGGACATGTCCCCTTCTAAATATACACACTCGGTCGCGTATTAGTACAGTATATCATATATATATCCGAATGCAGATCTCAAACAATATTTCTTTTGTTTTCCCACTCAGAGGTGTCAAACTGGTATAATAAAGTCTAAAACTCATGTCTAAATACAGTCTGGGTCAAGCGACAGGCCACTTTATATCAGAACTTTTGCGTGACGGACCGGCGGAAGGATCAGCTCAATTCCCGGTTTTTTGGTGATAATTTGTCTCATGACCAAAGGTCCTGTACATGCACCAGACATCTCTCATTTTTTTCGAATTTTCAGAAATTCACACAGCAGTCACATTTAATCCGATACCTCTGAAATTCAACACACGGATATACAATGGTATCCTCCATCAAACTGCGAAGTTTTACGGGGATTGTTCGAACGTCAATGACGTCACGACGTGAAACGTCATTTTTCGAAATGGGGCTATATATCGGAAAGTATTTGTCGTACAGAGAAGCGGATTGCACCGTTGGAAAGCTCGTTGATACTTTTCCGTTATGATAGATTTTTCGCTATGACGTCATAAACGTAAGGCCTGTCATACCAAATTTTTCGACTTTCAGCAAACTTTCAAACATCCACAGTGCACTGAAATTTGAAGATATTGGACTGTAAATATCAGAACATATGTGGAATAATAATAGCCAGCCATGTACCAAGTTTCAACACGCTACGTGCAACGTTAATGACGTCATGACGTAAAATTTCAATTTTTGAAATCGGGCTATATATCAGAAACTAATTGTCGTACTGAGAAGCAAATTGCACCATTGGAAAGCTCGTTGAATTCTGGTTTAGAAGGGTACTGTCCGATACTTTTCCGCCATGAAAAATTTTCCGCTATGACGTCATAAACGTGTGGCCTGTCATACCAATTTTTCGACTTTTCAGCAAACTTTGAAACATCCACAGTGCACTCAAATTTAAAGGTATTAGGCTGTAATTATCAGAACGTATGTGGAATAATTATACCCAGCCATATATTAAAGTCTAACTCAAGTCAAAATGAATTTCAAGTTATTATACTTTGTGCGATAGAAAATGCAAAAGGTAATATGCTGGCTTTTACAGAACCTTAATATTTCTAACCGTTCTCGAGATATTACCGATTTTGTGTCAAATTTTTCAAATATTTGTACTTGAATTATGAAGCTCATTAGCTATTATAATGAGTATTCGTGACGTCACACGGGTAAGTTACTTTAATTAGCTACTTTCAAAGCCCTTTTCTGACTGATCCGTGCATAGTATTGCTGAATAATGCGAATATAACAATGATGATAGAAAATATATCACACCCATAAGATGTGTCTGGTCACCATGCCAACCGTACTTAACATACGACCCATAGCAACGTGGTTGCTAGGGGACTTAACTCGGGACTGGTAAGCAAAATGACGTTTAAAATTATTCAATGGATTTCAGAAAAGGCTCTTGTCCACATTTTCACCGGTTTTATGGTACCTCATTCAATATTCAGGGCGTTGGGCCCCTAGCAACCATGGTTGCTATGGGTCATATCTCGAGAATAGTTACCTTGGCAACCAATTATGGAAATTGAATACTGATTATATCTCATGCCAAATAAAGTACATGCCAAATAAAGGTCATGTTATCATCGTACATGTTTGAAAATAGACGTTTCATTACCTTAATTAACTTGTTTTACCCTTGTGACGTCATGAATACTCATTATAATAGCTAATTAGGCACAAGAAAGTTAGCCCAAAAATTCCACTAAAACTGTCATATTTTCATAAATAATCAAGATATTGACATACTGTAAAAACTATAATAATTCGTGAAATTCACTCTATCATCTGTCAAAAATAAGTATCCTGACTTTAGTTGGACTTTAAGTTTCAACACACTACGTGCAACGTCAATGACGTCATGACGTAAAACGTCAATTTTCAAAATGGGGCTATATTTCAAAAAGTATTTGTCGTACAGAGAAGGGAATTGCACCATTGGAAAGCTCGTTGAATTCTGGTTTAGAAGGTTACTGTCCGATACTTTTCTGCCATGACAGATTTTCCGCTATGACGTCATAAACGTATGGCCTGTCATACCAATTTTTCGACTTTTCAGCAAACTTCCAAAGGGTTGAAATGACCAATTATTGGCTGCATTTAAATCAATGTTAAATTGGGCAACTTCGGGTGTGCGTTTCACCGTTCCAAAAAAAAATTAGGGCTTAACGGTTGACAGGGTGTGATAGTATAATCATAGTACTTCAATAAAATCTAGGTCACTATAGAGCATGATAGTACCAATTTTTCATAAAATGACGTTGAACAGGACCCCTGTCAATTTAGCTCGTTTTCAGATCGCAATTGCCGACATAGCATACATTCAGCAAAACCTTTCTCTACTCCAAATCCCGGGGAATACCATCGGAATTTTTGCTTTTCCCAAAACCAGACTTCCACACGCGCAAAATAAACCAGCACGTGGATCAATATCGCTTCGCGTTGTCTCCCTAGGCAACCATACATCTGGCGAAATGACGTCACTTAAAACGGAATCCTCAATGTGTGAGGCATCCCGAGTCTATTTCTGGCTTATATCCTTCATATATATGATATTTAGAATAGAGACTTGATACTCTACTATGAGATAGAGTGATATATGGCCAGTCAGGACCTAAAATATCTACTTCATATCTCATTGCGTTCTCATGTAACAGCACAATTCATACCGGTACCCCCTAGTGCTGAAAATCACCAATGGAGCACTATATCAAACGTTTATTGTTCAAGAGCCAATTGAGTTTTCTTAAGATATGTTTCAAATTTTCAGGATTGATACATGATGTGATTGCAATTAGCACTGTATACAATTTGGTGAAATATTCCTTAGCTGAGTAACATTATTTTGAACAAATTCTAACGAAAAATACATATTAATTAAAAAAGAAACGCAATATATTGTTTGTAAAGCATAGCAAAAACTACAAAAACTTGCAAAAACCAGCTTATTAGGTTTTAAGCAACTGATATTTATGATGTAGATGCTAACTGTAAGGTCCAGTGCTATATCCACGTGACGAGGCATGCTATTTATGAGTCTTGGATGCGCCGCCAGGCCGACCCATTTTTGGTCAATTGCAACCTCGGGGGGGGGGGGGGGGGTGTTCCACAGTTTCTGGGCTCTCAGTCGGCCTCGAGTAAATCCTGTATAATGATAATTTTTATTTCGTACACAAATTTGTACACATAGTTACACATTTCTTCCAATAAGTGTGGAAGACAATTTCTCAATCATTGCCGTCAGTGTATTTAACATGTATTTTTCCATTTCCCTTGGAGCCCAGCCAAACATATCAAAATATTCTTTAATTTGTATTGAATATCTTCAGTGGTCACACAATTCATCATTTCATGCCTTTTCAAGTATCCTGATGCATGAAAAAATAAATTTCTGTGATTCCTTCATATATATGATATTTTGAATAGAGACTTGATACTCTACTATGAGATAGAGTGATATATGGCCAGTCAGGACCTAAAATATCTACTTCATATCTCATTGCGTTCTCATGTAACAGCACAATTCATACCGGTACCCCCTAGTGCTGAAAATCACCAATGGAGCACTATATCAAACGTTTATTGTTCAACAGCCAATTGAGTTTTCTTAAGATATGTTTCAAATTTTCAGGATTGATACATGATGTGATTGCAATTAGCACTGTATACAATTTGGTGAAATATTCCTTAGCTGAGTAACATTATTTTGAACAAATTCTAACGAAAAATACATATTAATTAAAAAAGAAACGCAATATATTGTTTGTAAAGCATAGCAAAAACTACAAAAACTTGCAAAAACCAGCTTATTAGGTTTTAAGCAACTGATATTTATGATGTAGATGCACACTGTAAGGTCCAGTGCTATATCCACGTGACGAGGCATGCTATTTATGAGTCTTGGATGCGCCGCCAGGCCGACCCATTTTTGGTCAATTGCAACCTCGGGGGGGGGGGGGGAGGGGGGGGGGGGTGCTCCACAGTTACTGGGCTCTCAGTCGGCCTCGAGTAAATCCTGTATAATGATAATTTTTATTTCGTACACAAATTTGTACACATAGTTACACATTTCTTCCAATAAGTGTGGAAGACAATTTCTCAATCATTGCCGTCAGTGTATTTAACATGTATTTTTCCATTTCCCTTGGAGCCCAGCCAAACATATCAAAATATTCTTTAATTTGTATTGAATATCTTCAGTGGTCACACAATTCATCATTTCATGCCTTTTCAAGTATCCTGATGCATGAAAAAATGAATTTCTGTGATTCCTTCATATATATGATATTTTGAATAGAGACTTGATACTCTACTATGAGATAGAGTGATATATGGCCAGTCAGGACCTAAAATATCTACTTCATATCTCATTGCGTTCTCATGTAACAGCACAATTCATACCGGTACCCCCTAGTGCTGAAAATCACCAATGGAGCACTATATCAAACGTTTATTGTTCAAGAGCCAATTGAGTTTTCTTAAGATATGTTTCAAATTTTCAGGATTGATACACGATGTGATTGCAATTAGCACTGTATACAATTTGGTGAAATATTCCTTAGCTGAGTAACATTATTTTGAACAAATTCTAACGAAAAATACATATTAATTCAAAAAGAAACGCAATATATTGTTTGTAAAGCATAGCAAAAACTACAAAAACTTGCAAAAACCAGCTTATTAGGTTTTAAGCAACTGATATTTATGATGTAGATGCACACTGTAAGGTCCAGTGCTATATCCACGTGACGAGGCATGCTATTTATGAGTCTTGGATGCGCCGCCAGGCCGACCCATTTTTGGTCAATTGCAACCTCGGGGGGGGGGGGGGGGGGGGTGTTCCACAGTTTCTGGGCTCTCAGTCGGCCTCGAGTAAATCCTGTATAATGATAATTTTTATTTCGTACACAAATTTGTACACATAGTTACACATTTCTTCCAATAAGTGTGGAAGACAATTTCTCAATCATTGCCGTCAGTGTATTTAACATGTATTTTTCCATTTCCCTTGGAGCCCAGCCAAACATATCAAAATATTCTTTAATTTGTATTGAATATCTTCAGTGGTCACACAATTCATCATTTCATGCCTTTTCAAGTATCCTGATGCATGAAAAAATAAATTTCTGTGATTCCTTAATTCATATATATGATATTTTGAATAGAGACTTGATACTCTACTATGAGATAGAGTGATATATGGCCAGTCAGGACCTAAAATATCTACTTCATATCTCATTGCGTTCTCATGTAACAGCACAATTCATACCGGTACCCCCTAGTGCTGAAAATCACCAATGGAGCACTATATCAAACGTTTATTGTTCAACAGCCAATTGAGTTTTCTTAAGATATGTTTCAAATTTTCAGGATTGATACATGATGTGATTGCAATTAGCACTGTATACAATTTGGTGAAATATTCCTTAGCTGAGTAACATTATTTTGAACAAATTCTAACGAAAAATACATATTAATTCAAAAAGAAACGCAATATATTGTTTGTAAAGCATAGCAAAAACTACAAAAACTTGCAAAAACCAGCTTATTAGGTTTTAAGCAACTGATATTTATGATGTAGATGCACACTGTAAGGTCCAGTGCTATATCCACGTGACGAGGCATGCTATTTATGAGTCTTGGATGCGCCGCCAGGCCGACCCATTTTTGGTCAATTGCAACCTCGGGGGGGGGGGGGGGGGGTGTTCCACAGTTTCTGGGCTCTCAGTCGGCCTCGAGTAAATCCTGTATAATGATAATTTTTATTTCGTACACAAATTTGTACACATAGTTACACATTTCTTCCAATAAGTGTGGAAGACAATTTCTTAATCATTGCCGTCAGTGTATTTAACATGTATTTTTCCATTTCCCTTGGAGCCCAGCCAAACATATCAAAATATTCTTTAATTTGTATTGAATATCTTCAGTGGTCACACAATTCATCATTTCATGCCTTTTCAAGTATCCTGATGCATGAAAAAATAAATTTCTGTGATTCCTTAATTCATATATATGATATTTTGAATAGAGACTTGATACTCTACTATGAGATAGAGTGATATATGGCCAGTCAGGACCTAAAATATCTACTTCATATCTCATTGCGTTCTCATGTAACAGCACAATTCATACCGGTACCCCCTAGTGCTGAAAATCACCAATGGAGCACTATATCAAACGTTTATTGTTCAACAGCCAATTGAGTTTTCTTAAGATATGTTTCAAATTTTCAGGATTGATACATGATGTGATTGCAATTAGCACTGTATACAATTTGGTGAAATATTCCTTAGCTGAGTAACATTATTTTGAACAAATTCTAACGAAAAATACATATTAATTCAAAAAGAAACGCAATATATTGTTTGTAAAGCATAGCAAAAACTACAAAAACTTGCAAAAACCAGCTTATTAGGTTTTAAGCAACTGATATTTATGATGTAGATGCACACTGTAAGGTCCAGTGCTATATCCACGTGACGAGGCAGAGGCATGCTATTTATGAGTCTTGGATGCGCCGCCAGGCCGACCCATTTTTGGTCAATTGCAACCTCGGGGGGGGGGGGGGGGTGTTCCACAGTTTCTGGGCTCTCAGTCGGCCTCGAGTAAATCCTGTATAATGATAATTTTTATTTCGTACACAAATTTGAACACATAGTTACACATTTCTTCCAATAAGTGTGGAAGACAATTTCTCAATCATTGCTGTCAGTGTATTTAACATGTATTTTTCCATTTCCCTTGGAGCCCAGCCAAACATATCAAAATATTCTTTAATTTGTATTGAATATCTTCAGTGGTCACACAATTCATCATTTCATGCCTTTTCAAGTATCCTGATGCATGAAAAGATAAATTTCTGTGATTCCTTAAGGGTTGAAATGACCAATTATTGGCTGCATTTAAATCAATGTTAAATTGGGCAACTTCGGGTGTGCGTTTCACCTTTCCAAAAAAAAATTAGGGCTTAACGGTTGACAGGGTGTGATAGTATAATCATAGAACTTCAATAAAATCTAGGTCACTATAGAGCATGATAGTACCAATTTTTCATAAAATGACGTTGAACAGGACCCCTGTCAATTTAGCTCGTTTTCAGATCGCAATTTCCGACATAGCATACATTCAGCAAAACCTTTCTCTACTCCAAATCCCGGGGAATACCATCGGAATTTTTGCTTTTCCCAAAACCAGACTTCCACACGCGCAAAATAAACCAGCACGTGGATCAATATCGCTTCGCGTTGTCTCCCTAGGCAACCATACATCTGGCGAAATGACGTCACTTAAAACGGAATCCTCAATGTGTGAGGCATCCCGAAGTCTATTTCTGGCTTATACCCTTCATATATATGATATTTTGAATAGAGACTTGATACTCTACTATGAGATAGAGTGATATATGGCCAGTCAGGACCTAAAATATCTACTTCATATCTCATTGCGTTCTCATGTAACAGCACAATTCATACCGGTACCCCCTAGTGCTGAAAATCACCAATGGAGCACTATATCAAACGTTTATTGTTCAACAGCCAATTGAGTTTTCTTAAGATATGTTTCAAATTTTCAGGATTGATACATGATGTGATTGCAATTAGCACTGTATACAATTTGGTGAAATATTCCTTAGCTGAGTAACATTATTTTGAACAAATTCTAACGAAAAATACATATTAATTCAAAAAGAAACGCAATATATTGTTTGTAAAGCATAGCAAAAACTACAAAAACTTGCAAAAACCAGCTTATTGGGTTTTAAGCAACTGATATTTATGATGTAGATGCACACTGTAAGGTCCAGTGCTATATCCACGTGACGAGGCATGCTATTTATGAGTCTTGGATGCGCCGCCAGGCCGACCCATTTTTGGTCAATTGCAACCTCGAGGGGGGGGGGGGGTGTTCCACAGTTTCTGGGCTCTCAGTCGGCCTCGAGTAAATCCTGTATAATGATAATTTTTATTTCGTACACAAATTTGTACACATAGTTACACATTTCTTCCAATAAGTGTGGAAGACAATTTCTCAATCATTGCCGTCAGTGTATTTAACATGTATTTTTCCATTTCCCTTGGAGCCCAGCCAAACATATCAAAATATTCTTTAATTTGTATTGAATATCTTCAGTGGTCACACAATTCATCATTTCATGCCTTTTCAAGTATCCTGATGCATGAAAAAATAAATTTCTGTGATTCCTTAATTCATATATATGATATTTTGAATAGAGACTTGATACTCTACTATGAGATAGAGTGATATATGGCCAGTCAGGACCTAAAATATCTACTTCATATCTCATTGCGTTTTCATGTAACAGCACAATTCATACCGGTACCCCCTAGTGCTGAAAATCACCAATGGAGCACTATATCAAACGTTTATTGTTCAACAGCCAATTGAGTTTTCTTAAGATATGTTTCAAATTTTCAGGATTGATACATGATGTGATTGCAATTAGCACTGTATACAATTTGGTGAAATATTCCTTAGCTGAGTAACATTATTTTGAACAAATTCTAACGAAAAATACATATTAATTCAAAAAGAAAAGCAATATATTGTTTGTAAAGCATAGCAAAAACTACAAAAGCTTGCAAAAACCAGCTTATTAGGTTTTAAGCAACTGATATTTATGATGTAGATGCACACTGTAAGGTCCAGTGCTATATCCACGTGACGAGGCATGCTATTTATGAGTCTTGGATGCGCCGCCAGGCCGACCCATTTTTGGTCAATTGCAACCTCGGGGGGGGGGGGGGGTGTTCCACAGTTTCTGGGCTCTCAGTCGGCCTCGAGTAAATCCTGTATAATGATAATTTTTATTTCGTACACAAATTTGTACACATAGTTACACATTTCTTCCAATAAGTGTGGAAGACAATTTCTCAATCATTGCTGTCAGTGTATTTAACATGTATTCTTCCATTTCCCTTGGAGCCCAGCCAAACATATCAAAATATTCTTTAATTTGTATTGAATATCTTCAGTGGTCACACAATTCATCATTTCATGCCTTTTCAAGTATCCTGATGCATGAAAAAATAAATTTCTGTGATTCCTTAAGGGTTGAAATGACCAATTATTGGCTGCATTTAAATCAATGTTAAATTGGGCAACTTCGGGTGTGCGTTTCACCTTTCCAAAAAAAAACTAGGGCTTAACGGTTGACAGGGTGTGATAGTATAATCATAGTACTTCAATAAAATCTAGGTCACTATAGAGCATGATAGTACCAATTTTTCATAAAATGACGTTGAACAGGACCCCTGTCAATTTAGCTCGTTTTCAGATCGCAATTGCCGACATAGCATACATTCAGCAAAACCTTTCTCTACTCCAAATCCCGGGGAATACCATCGGAATTTTTGCTTTTCCCAAAACCAGACTTCCACACGCGCAAAATAAACCAGCACGTGGATCAATATCGCTTCGCGTTGTCTCCCTAGGCAACCATACATCTGGCGAAATGACGTCACTTAAAACGGAATCCTCAATGTGTGAGGCATCCCGAAGTCTATTTCTGGCTTATACCCTTCATATATATGATATTTTGAATAGAGACTTGATACTCTACTATGAGATAGAGTGATATATGGCCAGTCAGGACCTAAAATATCTACTTCATATCTCATTGCGTTCTCATGTAACAGCACAATTCATACCGGTACCCCCTAGTGCTGAAAATCACCAATGGAGCACTATATCAAACGTTTATTGTTCAACAGCCAATTGAGTTTTCTTAAGATATGTTTCAAATTTTCAGGATTGATACATGATGTGATTGCAATTAGCACTGTATACAATTTGGTGAAATATTCCTTAGCTGAGTAACATTATTTTGAACAAATTCTAACGAAAAATACATATTAATTCAAAAAGAAACGCAATATATTGTTTGTAACGCATAGCAAAAACTACAAAAACTTGCAAAAACCAGCTTATTGGGTTTTAAGCAACTGATATTTATGATGTAGATGCACACTGTAAGGTCCAGTGCTATATCCACGTGACGAGGCATGCTATTTATGAGTCTTGGATGCGCCGCCAGGCCGACCCATTTTTGGTCAATTGCAACCTCGGGGGGGGGGGGGGGGGGGTGTGTTCCACAGTTTCTGGGCTCTCAGTCGGCCTCGAGTAAATCCTGTATAATGATAATTTTTATTTCGTACACAAATTTGTACACATAGTTACACATTTCTTCCAATAAGTGTGGAAGACAATTTCTCAATCATTGCCGTCAGTGTATTTAACATGTATTTTTCCATTTCCCTTGGAGCCCAGCCAAACATATCAAAATATTCTTTAATTTGTATTGAATATCTTCAGTGGTCACACAATTCATCATTTCATGCCTTTTCAAGTATCCTGATGCATGAAAAAATAAATTTCTGTGATTCCTTAATTCATATATATGATATTTTGAATAGAGACTTGATACTCTACTATGAGATAGAGTGATATATGGCCAGTCAGGACCTAAAATATCTACTTCATATCTCATTGCGTTCTCATGTAACAGCACAATTCATACCGGTACCCCCTAGTGCTGAAAATCACCAATGGAGCACTATATCAAACGTTTATTGTTCAACAGCCAATTGAGTTTTCTTAAGATATGTTTCAAATTTTCAGGATTGATACATGATGTGATTGCAATTAGCACTGTATACAATTTGGTGAAATATTCCTTAGCTGAGTAACATTATTTTGAACAAATTCTAACGAAAAATACATATTAATTCAAAAAGAAACGCAATATATTGTTTGTAAAGCATAGCAAAAACTACAAAAACTTGCAAAAACCAGCTTATTAGGTTTTAAGCAACTGATATTTATGATGTAGATGCACACTGTAAGGTCCAGTGCTATATCCACGTGACGAGGCATGCTATTTATGAGTCTTGGATGCGCCGCCAGGCCGACCCATTTTTGGTCAATTGCAACCTGGGGGGGGGGGGGGGGGTGTTCCACAGTTTCTGGGCTCTCAGTCGGCCTCGAGTAAATCCTGTATAATGATAATTTTTATTTCGTACACAAATTTGTACACATAGTTACACATTTCTTCCAATAAGTGTGGAAGACAATTTCTCAATCATTGCCGTCAGTGTATTTAACATGTATTTTTCCATTTCCCTTGGAGCCCAGCCAAACATATCAAAATATTCTTTAATTTGTATTGAATATCTTCAGTGGTCACACAATTCATCATTTCATGCCTTTTCAAGTATCCTGATGCATGAAAAAATAAATTTCTGTGATTCCTTAATTCATATATATGATATTTTGAATAGAGACTTGATACTCTACTATGAGATAGAGTGATATATGGCCAGTCAGGACCTAAAATATCTACTTCATATCTCATTGCGTTCTCATGTAACAGCACAATTCATACCGGTACCCCCTAGTGCTGAAAATCACCAATGGAGCACTATATCAAACGTTTATTGTTCAACAGCCAATTGAGTTTTCTTAAGATATGTTTCAAATTTTCAGGATTGATACATGATGTGATTGCAATTAGCACTGTATACAATTTGGTGAAATATTCCTTAGCTGAGTAACATTATTTTGAACAAATTCTAACGAAAAATATATATTAATTCAAAAAGAAACGCAATATATTGTTTGTAAAGCATAGCAAAAACTACAAAAACTTGCAAAAACCAGCTTATTAGGTTTTAAGCAACTGATATTTATGATGTAGATGCACACTGTAAGGTCCAGTGCTATATCCACGTGACGAGGCATGCTATTTATGAGTCTTGGATGCGCCGCCAGGCCGACCCATTTTTGGTCAATTGCAACCTCGGGGGGGGGGGGGGGGGGGGGGTGTGTTCCACAGTTTCTGGGCTCTCAGTCGGCCTCGAGTAAATCCTGTATAATGATAATTTTTATTTCGTACACAAATTTGTACACATAGTTACACATTTCTTCCAATAAGTGTGGAAGACAATTTCTCAATCATTGCTGTCAGTGTATTTAACATGTATTTTTCCATTTCCCTTGGAGCCCAGCCAAACATATCAAAATATTCTTTAATTTGTATTGAATATCTTCAGTGGTCACACAATTCATCATTTCATGCCTTTTCAAGTATCCTGATGCATGAAAAAATAAATTTCTGTGATTCCTTAAGGGTTGAAATGACCAATTATTGGCTGCATTTAAATCAATGTTAAATTGGGCAACTTCGGGTGTGCGTTTCACCTTTCCAAAAAAAAATTAGGGCTTAACGGTTGACAGGGTGTGATAGTATAATCATAGTACTTCAATAAAATCTAGGTCACTATAGAGCATGATAGTACCAATTTTTCATAAAATGACGTTGAACAGGACCCCTGTCAATTTAGCTCGTTTTCAGATCGCAATTGCCGACATAGCATACATTCAGCAAAACCTTTCTCTACTCCAAATCCCGGGGAATACCATCGGAATTTTTGCTTTTCCCAAAACCAGACTTCCACACGCGCAAAATAAACCAGCACGTGGATCAATATCGCTTCGCGTTGTCTCCCTAGGCAACCATACATCTGGCGAAATGACGTCACTTAAAACGGAATCCTCAATGTGTGAGGCATCCCGAAGTCTATTTCTGGCTTATACCCTTCATATATATGATATTTTGAATAGAGACTTGATACTCTACTATGAGATAGAGTGATATATGGCCAGTCAGGACCTAAAATATCTACTTCATATCTCATTGCGTTCTCATGTAAAAGCACAATTCATACCGGTACCCCCTAGTGCTGAAAATCACCAATGGAGCACTATATCAAACGTTTATTGTTCAACAGCCAATTGAGTTTTCTTAAGATATGTTTCAAATTTTCAGGATTGATACATGATGTGATTGCAATTAGCACTGTATACAATTTGGTGAAATATTCCTTAGCTGAGTAACATTATTTTGAACAAATTCTAACGAAAAATACATATTAATTCAAAAAGAAACGCAATATATTGTTTGTAAAGCATAGCAAAAACTACAAAAACTTGCAAAAACCAGCTTATTGGGTTTTAAGCAACTGATATTTATGATGTAGATGCACACTGTAAGGTCCAGTGCTATATCCACGTGACGAGGCATGCTATTTATGAGTCTTGGATGCGCCGCCAGGCCGACCCATTTTTGGTCAATTGCAACCTCGGGGGGGGGGGGGGGTGTTCCACAGTTTCTGGGCTCTCAGTCGGCCTCGAGTAAATCCTGTATAATGATAATTTTTATTTCGTACACAAATTTGTACACATAGTTACACATTTCTTCCAATAAGTGTGGAAGACAATTTCTCAATCATTGCCGTCAGTGTAATTAACATGTATTTTTCCATTTCCCTTGGAGCCCAGCCAAACATATCAAAATATTCTTTAATTTGTATTGAATATCTTCAGTGGTCACACAATTCATCATTTCATGCCTTTTCAAGTATCCTGATGCATGAAAAAATAAATTTCTGTGATTCCTTAATTCATATATATGATATTTTGAATAGAGACTTGATACTCTACTATGAGATAGAGTGATATATGGCCAGTCAGGACCTAAAATATCTACTTCATATCTCATTGCGTTCTCATGTAACAGCACAATTCATACCGGTACCCCCTAGTGCTGAAAATCACCAATGGAGCACTATATCAAACGTTTATTGTTCAACAGCCAATTGAGTTTTCTTAAGATATGTTTCAAATTTTCAGGATTGATACATGATGTGATTGCAATTAGCACTGTATACAATTTGGTGAAATATTCCTTAGCTGAGTAACATTATTTTGAACAAATTCTAACGAAAAATACATATTAATTCAAAAAGAAACGCAATATATTGTTTGTAAAGCATAGCAAAAACTACAAAAACTTGCAAAAACCAGCTTATTAGGTTTTAAGCAACTGATATTTATGATGTAGATGCACACTGTAAGGTCCAGTGCTATATCCACGTGACGAGGCATGCTATTTATGAGTCTTGGATGCGCCGCCAGGCCGACCCATTTTTGGTCAATTGCAACTTCGGGGGGGGGGGGGGGGGTGTTCCACAGTTTCTGGGCTCTCAGTCGGCCTCGAGTAAATCCTGTATAATGATAATTTTTATTTCGTACACAAATTTGTACACATAGTTACACATTTCTTCCAATAAGTGTGGAAGACAATTTCTCAATCATTGCCGTCAGTGTATTTAACATGTATTTTCCCATTTCCCTTGGAGCCCAGCCAAACATATCAAAATATTCTTTAATTTGTATTGAATATCTTCAGTGGTCACACAATTCATCATTTCATGCCTTTTCAAGTATCCTGATGCATGAAAAAATAAATTTCTGTGATTCCTTAATTCATATATATGATATTTTGAATAGAGACTTGATACTCTACTATGAGATAGAGTGATATATGGCCAGTCAGGACCTAAAATATCTACTTCATATCTCATTGCGTTCTCATGTAACAGCACAATTCATACCGGTACCCCCTAGTGCTGAAAATCACCAATGGAGCACTATATCAAACGTTTATTGTTCAACAGCCAATTGAGTTTTCTTAAGATATGTTTCAAATTTTCAGGATTGATACATGATGTGATTGCAATTAGCACTGTATACAATTTGGTGAAATATTCCTTAGCTGAGTAACATTATTTTGAACAAATTCTAACGAAAAATACATATTAATTCAAAAAGAAACGCAATATATTGTTTGTAAAGCATAGCAAAAACTACAAAAACTTGCAAAAACCAGCTTATTAGGTTTTAAGCAACTGATATTTATGATGTAGATGCACACTGTAAGGTCCAGTGCTATATCCACGTGACGAGGCATGCTATTTATGAGTCTTGGATGCGCCGCCAGGCCGACCCATTTTTGGTCAATTGCAACCTCGGGGGGGGGGGGGGGGGGGTGTTCCACAGTTTCTGGGCTCTCAGTCGGCCTCGAGTAAATCCTGTATAATGATAATTTTTATTTCGTACACAAATTTGTACACATAGTTACACATTTCTTCCAATAAGTGTGGAAGACAATTTCTCAATCATTGCCGTCAGTGTATTTAACATGTATTTTTCCATTTCCCTTGGAGCCCAGCCAAACATATCAAAATATTCTTTAATTTGTATTGAATATCTTCAGTGGTCACACAATTCATCATTTCATGCCTTTTCAAGTATCCTGATGCATGAAAAAATAAATTTCTGTGATTCCTTAATTCATATATATGATATTTTGAATAGAGACTTGATACTCTACTATGAGATAGAGTGATATATGGCCAGTCAGGACCTAAAATATCTACTTCATATCTCATTGCGTTCTCATGTAACAGCACAATTCATACCGGTACCCCCTAGTGCTGAAAATCACCAATGGAGCACTATATCAAACGTTTATTGTTCAACAGCCAATTGAGTTTTCTTAAGATATGTTTCAAATTTTCAGGATTGATACATGATGTGATTGCAATTAGCACTGTATACAATTTGGTGAAATATTCCTTAGCTGAGTAACATTATTTTGAACAATTTCTAACGAAAAATACATATTAATTCAAAAAGAAACGCAATATATTGTTTGTAAAGCATAGCAAAAACTACAAAAACTTGCAAAAACCAGCTTATTAGGTTTTAAGCAACTGATATTTATGATGTAGATGCACACTGTAAGGTCCAGTGCTATATCCACGTGACGAGGCATGCTATTTATGAGTCTTGGATGCGCCGCCAGGCCGACCCATTTTTGGTCAATTGCAACCTCGGGGGGGGGGGGGGGGGTGTTCCACAGTTTCTGGGCTCTCAGTCGGCCTCGAGTAAATCCTGTATAATGATAATTTTTATTTCGTACACAAATTTGTACACATAGTTACACATTTCTTCCAATAAGTGTGGAAGACAATTTCTCAATCATTGCTGTCAGTGTATTTAACATGTATTTTTCCATTTCCCTTGGAGCCCAGCCAAACATATCAAAATATTCTTTAATTTGTATTGAATATCTTCAGTGGTCACACAATTCATCATTTCATGCCTTTTCAAGTATCCTGATGCATGAAAAAATAAATTTCTGTGATTCCTTAAGGGTTGAAATGACGAATTATTGGCTGCATTTAAATCAATGTTAAATTGGGCAACTTCGGGTGTGCGTTTCACCTTTCCAAAAAAAAATTAGGGCTTAACGGTTGACAGGGTGTGATAGTATAATCATAGTACTTCAATAAAATCTAGGTCACTATAGAGCATGATAGTACCAATTTTTCATAAAATGACGTTGAACAGGACCCCTGTCAATTTAGCTCGTTTTCAGATCGCAATTGCCGACATAGCATACATTCAGCAAAACCTTTCTCTACTCCAAATCCCGGGGAATACCATCGGAATTTTTGCTTTTCCCAAAACCAGACTTCCACACGCGCAAAATAAACCAGCACGTGGATCAATATCGCTTCGCGTTGTCTCCCTAGGCAACCATACATCTGGCGAAATGACGTCACTTAAAACGGAATCCTCAATGTGTGAGGCATCCCGAAGTCTATTTCTGGCTTATACCCTTCATATATATGATATTTTGAATAGAGACTTGATACTCTACTATGAGATAGAGTGATATATGGCCAGTCAGGACCTAAAATATCTACTTCATATCTCATTGCGTTCTCATGTAACAGCACAATTCATACCGGTACCCCCTAGTGCTGAAAATCACCAATGGAGCACTATATCAAACGTTTATTGTTCAACAGCCAACTGAGTTTTCTTAAGATATGTTTCAAATTTTCAGGATTGATACATGATGTGATTGCAATTAGCACTGTATACAATTTGGTGAAATATTCCTTAGCTGAGTAACATTATTTTGAACAAATTCTAACGAAAAATACATATTAATTCAAAAAGAAACGCAATATATTGTTTGTAAAGCATAGCAAAAACTACAAAAACTTGCAAAAACCAGCTTATTAGGTTTTAAGCAACTGATATTTATGATGTAGATGCACACTGTAAGGTCCAGTGCTATATCCACGTGACGAGGCATGCTATTTATGAGTCTTGGATGCGCCGCCAGGCCGACCCATTTTTGGTCAATTGCAACCTCGGGGGGGGGGGGGGGGGGGGTGCTCCACAGTTACTGAGCTCTCAGTCGGCCTCGAGTAAATCCTGTATAATGATAATTTTATTTCGTACACAAATTTGTACACATAGTTACACATTTCTTCCAATAAGTGTGGAAGACAATTTCTCAATCATTGCCGTCAGTGTATTTAACAGGTATTTTTCCATTTCCCTTGGAGCCCAGCCAAACATATCAAAATATTCTTTAATTTGTATTGAATACCTTCTGTGGTCACACAATCCATCATTTCATGCCTTTTCAAGTATCCTGATGCATGAAAAAATAATTTTCTGTGATTCCTTCATATATATGATATTTTGAATAGAGACTTGATACTCTACTATGAGATAGAGTGATATATGGCCAGTCAGGACCTAAAATATCTACTTCATATCTCATTGCGTTCTCATGTAACAGCACAATTCATACCGGTACCCCCTAGTGCTGAAAATCACCAATGGAGCACTATATCAAACGTTTATTGTTCAAGAGCCAATTGAGTTTTCTTAAGATATGTTTCAAATTTTCAGGATTGATACATGATGTGATTGCAATTAGCACTGTATACAATTTGGTGAAATATTCCTTAGCTGAGTAACATTATTTTGAACAAATTCTAACGAAAAATACATATTAATTCAAAAAGAAACGCAATATATTGTTTGTAAAGCATAGCAAAAACTACAAAAACTTGCAAAAACCAGCTTATTAGGTTTTAAGCAACTGATATTTATGATGTAGATGCACACTGTAAGGTCCAGTGCTATATCCACGTGACGAGGCATGCTATTTATGAGTCTTGGATGCGCCGCCAGGCCGACCCATTTTTGGTCAATTGCAACCTCGGGGGGGGGGGGGGGGGGGGGGTGTTCCACAGTTTCTGGGCTCTCAGTCGGCCTCGAGTAAATCCTGTATAATGATAATTTTTATTTCGTACACAAATTTGTACACATAGTTACACATTTCTTCCAATAAGTGTGGAAGACAATTTCTCAATCATTGCCGTCAGTGTATTTAACATGTATTTTTCCATTTCCCTTGGAGCCCAGCCAAACATATCAAAATATTCTTTAATTTGTATTGAATATCTTCAGTGGTCACACAATTCATCATTTCATGCCTTTTCAAGTATCCTGATGCATGAAAAAATAAATTTCTGTGATTCCTTAATTCATATATATGATATTTTGAATAGAGACTTGATACTCTACTATGAGATAGAGTGATATATGGCCAGTCAGGACCTAAAATATCTACTTCATATCTCATTGCGTTCTCATGTAACAGCACAATTCATACCGGTACCCCCTAGTGCTGAAAATCACCAATGGAGCACTATATCAAACGTTTATTGTTCAACAGCCAATTGAGTTTTCTTAAGATATGTTTCAAATTTTCAGGATTGATACATGATGTGATTGCAATTAGCACTGTATACAATTTGGTGAAATATTTCTTAGCTGAGTAACATTATTTTGAACAAATTCTAACGAAAAATACATATTAATTCAAAAAGAAACGCAATATATTGTTTGTAAAGCATAGCAAAAACTACAAAAACTTGCAAAAACCAGCTTATTAGGTTTTAAGCAACTGATATTTATGATGTAGATGAACACTGTAAGGTCCAGTGCTATATCCACGTGACGAGGCATGCTATTTATGAGTCTTGGATGCGCCGCCAGGCCGACCCATTTTTGGTCAATTGCAACCTCGGGGGGGGGGGGGGTGTTCCACAGTTTCTGGGCTCTCAGTCGGCCTCGAGTAAATCCTGTATAATGATAATTTTTATTTCGTACACAAATTTGTACACATAGTTACACATTTCTTCCAATAAGTGTGGAAGACAATTTCTCAATCATTGCCGTCAGTGTATTTAACATGTATTTTTCCATTTCCCTTGGAGCCCAGCCAAACATATCAAAATATTCTTTAATTTGTATTGAATATCTTCAGTGGTCACACAATTCATCATTTCATGCCTTTTCAAGTATCCTGAAGCATGAAAAAATAAATTTCTGTGATTCCTTAATTCATATATATGATATTTTGAATAGAGACTTGATACTCTACTATGAGATAGAGTGATATATGGCCAGTCAGGACCTAAAATATCTACTTCATATCTCATTGCGTTCTCATGTAACAGCACAATTCATACCGGTACCCCCTAGTGCTGAAAATCACCAATGGAGCACTATATCAAACGTTTATTGTTCAAGAGCCAATTGAGTTTTCTTAAGATATGTTTCAAATTTTCAGGATTGATACATGATGTGATTGCAATTAGCACTGTATACAATTTGGTGAAATATTCCTTAGCTGAGTAACATTATTTTGAACAAATTCTAACGAAAAATACATATTAATTCAAAAAGAAACGCAATATATTGTTTGTAAAGCATAGCAAAAACTACAAAAACTTGCAAAAACCAGCTTATTAGGTTTTAAGCAACTGATATTTATGATGTAGATGCACACTGTAAGGTCCAGTGCTATATCCACGTGACGAGGCATGCTATTTATGAGTCTTGGATGCGCCGCCAGGCCGACCCATTTTTGGTCAATTGCAACCTCGGGGGGGGGGGGGGGGTGTTCCACAGTTTCTGGGCTCTCAGTCGGCCTCGAGTAAATCCTGTATAATGATAATTTTTATTTCGTACACAAATTTGTACACATAGTTACACATTTCTTCCAATAAGTGTGGAAGACAATTTCTCAATCATTGCCGTCAGTGTATTTAACATGTATTTTTCCATTTCCCTTGGAGCCCAGCCAAACATATCAAAATATTCTTTAATTTGTATTGAATATCTTCAGTGGTCACACAATTCATCATTTCATGCCTTTTCAAGTATCCTGATGCATGAAAAAATAAATTTCTGTGATTCCTTAATTCATATATATGATATTTTGAATAGAGACTTGATACTCTACTATGAGATAGAGTGATATATGGCCAGTCAGGACCTAAAATATCTACTTCATATCTCATTGCGTTCTCATGTAACAGCACAATTCATACCGGTACCCCCTAGTGCTGAAAATCACCAATGGAGCACTATATCAAACATTTATTGTTCAACAGCCAATTGAGTTTTCTTAAGATATGTTTCAAATTTTCAGGATTGATACATGATGTGATTGCAATTAGCACTGTATACAATTTGGTGAAATATTCCTTAGCTGAGTAACATTATTTTGAACAAATTCTAACGAAAAATACATATTAATTCAAAAAGAAACGCAATATATTGTTTGTAAAGCATAGCAAAAACTACAAAAACTTGCAAAAACCAGCTTATTAGGTTTTAAGCAACTGATATTTATGATGTAGATGCACACTGTAAGGTCCAGTGCTATATCCACGTGACGAGGCATGCTATTTATGAGTCTTGGATGCGCCGCCAGGCCGACCCATTTTTGGTCAATTGCAACCTCGGGGGGGGGGGGGGGGGTGTTCCACAGTTTCTGGGCTCTCAGTCGGCCTCGAGTAAATCCTGTATAATGATAATTTTTATTTCGTACACAAATTTGTACACATAGTTACACATTTCTTCCAATAAGTGTGGAAGACAATTTCTCAATCATTGCCGTCAGTGTATTTAACATGTATTTTTCCATTTCCCTTGGAGCCCAGCCAAACATATCAAAATATTCTTTAATTTGTATTGAATATCTTCAGTGGTCACACAATTCATCATTTCATGCCTTTTCAAGTATCCTGATGCATGAAAAAATAAATTTCTGTGATTCCTTAATTCATATATATGATATTTTGAATAGAGACTTGATACTCTACTATGAGATAGAGTGATATATGGCCAGTCAGGACCTAAAATATCTACTTCATATCTCATTGCGTTCTCATGTAACAGCACAATTCATACCGGTACCCCCTAGTGCTGAAAATCACCAATGGAGCACTATATCAAACGTTTATTGTTCAACAGCCAATTGAGTTTTCTTAAGATATGTTTCAAATTTTCAGGATTGATACATGATGTGATTGCAATTAGCACTGTATACAATTTGGTGAAATATTCCTTAGCTGAGTAACATTATTTTGAACAAATTCTAACGAAAAATACATATTAATTCAAAAAGAAACGCAATATATTGTTTGTAAAGCATAGCAAAAACTACAAAAACTTGCAAAAACCAGCTTATTAGGTTTTAAGCAACTGATATTTATGATGTAGATGCACACTGTAAGGTCCAGTGCTATATCCACGTGACGAGGCATGCTATTTATGAGTCTTGGATGCGCCGCCAGGCCGACCCATTTTTGGTCAATTGCAACCTCGGGGGGGGGGGGGGGGGGGTGTTCCACAGTTTCTGGGCTCTCAGTCGGCCTCGAGTAAATCCTGTATAATGATAATTTTTATTTCGTACACAAATTTGTACACATAGTTACACATTTCTTCCAATAGTGTGGAAGACAATTTCTCAATCATTGCCGTCAGTGTATTTAACATGTATTTTCCCATTTCCCTTGGAGCCCAGCCAAACATATCAAAATATTCTTTAATTTGTATTGGATATCTTCAGTGGTCACACATTTCATCATTTCATGCCTTTTCAAGTATCCTGATGCATGAAAAAATAAATTTCTGTGATTCCTTAATTCATATATATGATATTTTGAATAGAGACTTGATACTCTACTATGAGATAGAGTGATATATGGCCAGTCAGGACCTAAAATATCTACTTCATATCTCATTGCGTTCTCATGTAACAGCACAATTCATACCGGTACCCCCTAGTGCTGAAAATCACCAATGGAGCACTATATCAAACGTTTATTGTTCAACAGCCAATTGAGTTTTCTTAAGATATGTTTCAAATTTTCAGGATTGATACATGATGTGATTGCAATTAGCACTGTATACAATTTGGTGAAATATTCCTTAACTGAGTAACATTATTTTGAACAAATTCTAACGAAAAATACATATTAATTCAAAAAGAAACGCAATATATTGTTTGTAAAGCATAGCAAAAACTACAAAAACTTGCAAAAACCAGCTTATTAGGTTTTAAGCAACTGATATTTATGATGTAGATGCACACTGTAAGGTCCAGTGCTATATCCACGTGACGAGGCATGCTATTTATGAGTCTTGGATGCGCCGCCAGGCCGACCCATTTTTGGTCAATTGCAACCTCGGGGGGGGGGGGGGGGGGTGTTCCACAGTTTCTGGGCTCTCAGTCGGCCTCGAGTAAATCCTGTATAATGATAATTTTTATTTCGTACACAAATTTGTACACATAGTTACACATTTCTTCCAATAAGTGTGGAAGACAATTTCTCAATCATTGCTGTCAGTGTATTTAACATGTATTTTTCCATTTCCCTTGGAGCCCAGCCAAACATATCAAAATATTCTTTAATTTGTATTGAATATCTTCAGTGGTCACACAATTCATCATTTCATGCCTTTTCAAGTATCCTGATGCATGAAAAAATAAATTTCTGTGATTCCTTAAGGGTTGAAATGACCAATTATTGGCTGCATTTAAATCAATGTTAAATTGGGCAACTTCGGGTGTGCGTTTCACCTTTCCAAAAAAAAACTAGGGCTTAACGGTTGACAGGGTGTGATAGTATAATCATAGTACTTCAATAAAATCTAGGTCACTATAGAGCATGATAGTACCAATTTTTCATAAAATGACGTTGAACAGGACCCCTGTCAATTTAGCTCGTTTTCAGATCGCAATTGCCGACATAGCATACATTCAGCAAAACCTTTCTCTACTCCAAATCCCGGGGAATACCATCGGAATTTTTGCTTTTCCCAAAACCAGACTTCCACACGCGCAAAATAAACCAGCACGTGGATCAATATCGCTTCGCGTTGTCTCCCTAGGCAACCATACATCTGGCGAAATGACGTCACTTAAAACGGAATCCTCAATGTGTGAGGCATCCCGAAGTCCATTTCTGGCTTATACCCTTCATATATATGATATTTTGAATAGAGACTTGATACTCTACTATGAGATAGAGTGATATATGGCCAGTCAGGACCTAAAATATCTACTTCATATCTCATTGCGTTCTCATGTAACAGCACAATTCATACCGGTACCCCCTAGTGCTGAAAATCACCAATGGAGCACTATATCAAACGTTTATTGTTCAACAGCCAATTGAGTTTTCTTAAGATATGTTTCAAATTTTCAGGATTGATACATGATGTGATTGCAATTAGCACTGTATACAATTTGGTGAAATATTCCTTAGCTGAGTAACATTATTTTGAACAAATTCTAACGAAAAATACATATTAATTCAAAAAGAAACGCAATATATTGTTTGTAAAGCATAGCAAAAACTACAAAAACTTGCAAAAACCAGCTTATTAGGTTTTAAGCAACTGATATTTATGATGTAGATGCACACTGTAAGGTCCAGTGCTATATCCACGTGACGAGGCATGCTATTTATGAGTCTTGGATGCGCCGCCAGGCCGACCCATTTTTGGTCAATTGCAACCTCGGAGGGGGGGGGGGGGGGGTGTTCCACAGTTTCTGGGCTCTCAGTCGGCCTCGAGTAAATCCTGTATAATGATAATTTTTATTTCGTACACAAATTTGTACACATAGTTACACATTTCTTCCAATAAGTGTGGAAGACAATTTCTCAATCATTGCTGTCAGTGTATTTAACATGTATTTTTCCATTTCCCTTGGAGCCCAGCCAAACATATCAAAATATTCTTTAATTTGTATTGAATATCTTCAGTGGTCACACAATTCATCATTTCATGCCTTTTCAAGTATCCTGATGCATGAAAAAATAAATTTCTGTGATTCCTTAATTCATATATATGATATTTTGAATAGAGACTTGATACTCTACTATGAGATAGAGTGATATATGGCCAGTCAGGACCTAAAATATCTACTTCATATCTCATTGCGTTCTCATGTAACAGCACAATTCATACCGGTACCCCCTAGTGCTGAAAATCACCAATGGAGCACTATATCAAACGTTTATTGTTCAACAGCCAATTGAGTTTTCTTAAGATATGTTTCAAATTTTCAGGATTGATACATGATGTGATTGCAATTAGCACTGTATACAATTTGGTGAAATATTCCTTAGCTGAGTAACATTATTTTGAACAAATTCTAACGAAAAATACATATTAATTCAAAAAGAAACGCAATATATTGTTTGTAAAGCATAGCAAAAACTACAAAAACTTGCAAAAACCAGCTTATTAGGTTTTAAGCAACTGATATTTATGATGTAGATGCACACTGTAAGGTCCAGTGCTATATCCACGTGACGAGGCATGCTATTTATGAGTCTTGGATGCGCCGCCAGGCCGACCCATTTTTGGTCAATTGCAACCTCGGGGGGGGGGGGGGGGGGGTGTTCCACAGTTTCTGGGCTCTCAGTCGGCCTCGAGTAAATCCTGTATAATGATAATTTTTATTTCGTACACAAATTTGTACACATAGTTACACATTTCTTCCAATAAGTGTGGAAGACAATTTCTCAATCATTGCCGTCAGTGTATTTAACATGTATTTTTCCATTTCCCTTGGAGCCCAGCCAAACATATCAAAATATTCTTTAATTTGTATTGAATATCTTCAGTGGTCACACAATTCATCATTTCATGCCTTTTCAAGTATCCTGATGCATGAAAAAATAAATTTCTGTGATTCCTTAATTCATATATATGATATTTTGAATAGAGACTTGATACTCTACTATGAGATAGAGTGATATATGGCCAGTCAGGACCTAAAATATCTACTTCATATCTCATTGCGTTCTCATGTAACAGCACAATTCATACCGGTACCCCCTAGTGCTGAAAATCACCAATGGAGCACTATATCAAACGTTTATTGTTCAACAGCCAATTGAGTTTTCTTAAGATATGTTTCAAATTTTCAGGATTGATACATGATGTGATTGCAATTAGCACTGTATACAATTTGGTGAAATATTCCTTAGCTGAGTAACATTATTTTGAACAAATTCTAACGAAAAATACATATTAATTCAAAAAGAAACGCAATATATTGTTTGTAAAGCATAGCAAAAACTACAAAAACTTGCAAAAACCAGCTTATTAGGTTTTAAGCAACTGATATTTATGATGTAGATGCACACTGTAAGGTCCAGTGCTATATCCACGTGACGAGGCATGCTATTTATGAGTCTTGGATGCGCCGCCAGGCCGACCCATTTTTGGTCAATTGCAACCTCGGGGGGGGGGGGGGGGTGTTCCACAGTTTCTGGGCTCTCAGTCGGCCTCGAGTAAATCCTGTATAATGATAATTTTTATTTCGTACACAAATTTGTACACATAGTTACACATTTCTTCCAATAAGTGTGGAAGACAATTTCTCAATCATTGCTGTCAGTGTATTTAACATGTATTTTTCCATTTCCCTTGGAGCCCAGCCAAACATATCAAAATATTCTTTAATTTGTATTGAATATCTTCAGTGGTCACACAATTCATCATTTCATGCCTTTTCAAGTATCCTGATGCATGAAAAAATAAATTTCTGTGATTCCTTAAGGGTTGAAATGACCAATTATTGGCTGCATTTAAATCAATGTTAAATTGGGCAACTTCGGGTGTGCGTTTCACCTTTCCAAAAAAAAATTAGGGCTTAACGATTGACAGGGTGTGATAGTATAATCATAGTACTTCAATAAAATCTAGGTCACTATAGAGCATGATAGTACCAATTTTTCATAAAATGACGTTGAACGGGACCCCTGTCAATTTAGCTCGTTTTCAGATCGCAATTGCCGACATAGCATACATTCAGCAAAACCTTTCTCTACTCCAAATCCCGGGGAATACCATCGGAATTTTTGCTTTTCCCAAAACCAGACTTCCACACGCGCAAAATAAACCAGCACGTGGATCAATATCGCTTCGCGTTGTCTCCCTAGGCAACCATACATCTGGCGAAATGACGTCACTTAAAACGGAATCCTCAATGTGTGAGGCATCCCGAAGTCTATTTCTGGCTTATACCCTTCATATATATGATATTTTGAATAGAGACTTGATACTCTACTATGAGATAGAGTGATATATGGCCAGTCAGGACCTAAAATATCTACTTCATATCTCATTGCGTTCTCATGTAACAGCACAATTCATACCGGTACCCCCTAGTGCTGAAAATCACCAATGAAGCACTATATCAAACGTTTATTGTTCAACAGCCAATTGAGTTTTCTTAAGATATGTTTCAAATTTTCAGGATTGATACATGATGTGATTGCAATTAGCACTGTATACAATTTGGTGAAATATTCCTTAGCTGAGTAACATTATTTTGAACAAATTCTAACGAAAAATACATATTAATTAAAAAAGAAACGCAATATATTGTTTGTAAAGCATAGCAAAAACTACAAAAACTTGCAAAAACCAGCTTATTAGGTTTTAAGCAACTGATATTTATGATGTAGATGCACACTGTAAGGTCCAGTGCTATATCCACGTGACGAGGCATGCTATTTATGAGTCTTGGATGCGCCGCCAGGCCGACCCATTTTTGGTCAATTGCAACCTCGGGGGGGGGGGGGGGTGTTCCACAGTTTCTGGGCTCTCAGTCGGCCTCGAGTAAATCCTGTATAATGATAATTTTTATTTCGTACACAAATTTGTACACATAGTTACACATTTCTTCCAATAAGTGTGGAAGACAATTTCTCAATCATTGCCGTCAGTGTATTTAACATGTATTTTTCCATTTCCCTTGGAGCCCAGCCAAACATATCAAAATATTCTTTAATTTGTATTGAATATCTTCAGTGGTCACACAATTCATCATTTCATGCCTTTTCAAGTATCCTGATGCATGAAAAAATAAATTTCTGTGATTCCTTAATTCATATATATGATATTTTGAATAGAGACTTGATACTCTACTATGAGAATGAGTGATATATGGCCAGTCAGGACCTAAAATATCTACTTCATATCTCATTGCGTTCTCATGTAACAGCACAATTCATACCGGTACCCCCTAGTGCTGAAAATCACCAATGGAGCACTATATCAAACGTTTATTGTTCAACAGCCAATTGAGTTTTCTTAAGATATGTTTCAAATTTTCAGGATTGATACATGATGTGATTGCAATTAGCACTGTATACAATTTGGTGAAATATTCCTTAGCTGAGTAACATTATTTTGAACAAATTCTAACGAAAAATACATATTAATTCAAAAAGAAACGCAATATATTGTTTGTAAAGCATAGCAAAAACTACAAAAACTTGCAAAAACCAGCTTATTGGGTTTTAAGCAACTGATATTTATGATGTAGATGCACACTGTAAGGTCCAGTGCTATATCCACGTGACGAGGCATGCTATTTATGAGTCTTGGATGCGCCGCCAGGCCGACCCATTTTTGGTCAATTGCAACCTCGGGGGGGGGGGGGGTGTTCCACAGTTTCTGGGCTCTCAGTCGGCCTCGAGTAAATCCTGTATAATGATAATTTTTATTTCGTACACAAATTTGTACACATAGTTACACATTTCTTCCAATAAGTGTGGAAGACAATTTCTCAATCATTGCTGTCAGTGTATTTAACATGTATTTTTCCATTTCCCTTGGAGCCCAGCCAAACATATCAAAATATTCTTTAATTTGTATTGAATATCTTCAGTGGTCACACAATTCATCATTTCATGCCTTTTCAAGTATCCTGATGCATGAAAAAATAAATTTCTGTGATTCCTTAAGGGTTGAAATGACCAATTATTGGCTGCATTTAAATCAATGTTAAATTGGGCAACTTCGGGTGTGCGTTTCACCTTTCCAAAAAAAAATTAGGGCTTAACGGTTGACAGGGTGTGATAGTATAATCATAGTACTTCAATAAAATCTAGGTCACTATAGAGCATGATAGTACCAATTTTTCATAAAATGACGTTGAACAGGACCCCTGTCAATTTAGCTCGTTTTCAGATCGCAATTGCCGACATAGCATACATTCAGCAAAACCTTTCTCTACTCCAAATCCCGGGGAATACCATCGGAATTTTTGCTTTTCCCAAAACCAGACTTCCACACGCGCAAAATAAACCAGCACGTGGATCAATATCGCTTCGCGTTGTCTCCCTAGGCAACCATACATCTGGCGAAATGACGTCACTTAAAACGGAATCCTCAATGTGTGAGGCATCCCGAAGTCTATTTCTGGCTTATACCCTTCATATATATGATATTTTGAATAGAGACTTGATACTCTACTATGAGATAGAGTGATATATGGCCAGTCAGGACCTAAAATATCTACTTCATATCTCATTGCGTTCTCATGTAACAGCACAATTCATACCGGTACCCCCTAGTGCTGAAAATCACCAATGGAGCACTATATCAAACGTTTATTGTTCAACAGCCAATTGAGTTTTCTTAAGATATGTTTCAAATTTTCAGGATTGATACATGATGTGATTGCAATTAGCACTGTATACAATTTGGTGAAATATTCCTTAGCTGAGTAACATTATTTTGAACAAATTCTAACGAAAAATACATATTAATTCAAAAAGAAACGCAATATATTGTTTGTAAAGCATAGCAAAAACTACAAAAACTTGCAAAAACCAGCTTATTAGGTTTTAAGCAACTGATATTTATGATGTAGATGCACACTGTAAGGTCCAGTGCTATATCCACGTGACGAGGCATGCTATTTATGAGTCTTGGATGCGCCGCCAGGCCGACCCATTTTTGGTCAATTGCAACCTCGGGGGGGGGGGGGGGGTGTTCCACAGTTTCTGGGCTCTCAGTCGGCCTCGAGTAAATCCTGTATAATGATAATTTTTATTTCGTACACAAATTTGTACACATAGTTACACATTTCTTCCAATAAGTGTGGAAGACAATTTCTCAATCATTGCTGTCAGTGTATTTAACATGTATTTTTCCATTTCCCTTGGAGCCCAGCCAAACATATCAAAATATTCTTTAATTTGTATTGAATATCTTCAGTGGTCACACAATTCATCATTTCATGCCTTTTCAAGTATCCTGATGCATGAAAAAATAAATTTCTGTGATTCCTTCATATATATGATATTTTGAATAGAGACTTGATACTCTACTATGAGATAGAGTGATATATGGCCAGTCAGGACCTAAAATATCTACTTCATATCTCATTGCGTTCTCATGTAACAGCACAATTCATACCGGTACCCCCTAGTGCTGAAAATCACCAATGGAGCACTATATCAAACGTTTATTGTTCAACAGCCAATTGAGTTTTCTTAAGATATGTTTCAAATTTTCAGGATTGATACATGATGTGATTGCAATTAGCACTGTATACAATTTGGTGAAATATTCCTTAGCTGAGTAACATTATTTTGAACAAATTCTAACGAAAAATACATATTAATTCAAAAAGAAACGCAATATATTGTTTGTAAAGCATAGCAAAAACTACAAAAACTTGCAAAAACCAGCTTATTAGGTTTTAAGCAACTGATATTTATGATGTAGATGCACACTGTAAGGTCCAGTGCTATATCCACGTGACGAGGCATGCTATTTATGAGTCTTGGATGCGCCGCCAGGCCGACCCATTTTTGGTCAATTGCAACCTCGGGGGGGGGGGGGGGGGGGGTGTTCCACAGTTTCTGGGCTCTCAGTCGGCCTCGAGTAAATCCTGTATAATGATAATTTTTATTTCGTACACAAATTTGTACACATAGTTACACATTTCTTCCAATAAGTGTGGAAGACAATTTCTCAATCATTGCTGTCAGTGTATTTAACATGTATTTTTCCATTTCCCTTGGAGCCCAGCCAAACATATCAAAATATTCTTTAATTTGTATTGAATATCTTCAGTGGTCACACAATTCATCATTTCATGCCTTTTCAAGTATCCTGATGCATGAAAAAATAAATTTCTGTGATTCCTTAAGGGTTGAAATGACCAATTATTGGCTGCATTTAAATCAATGTTAAATTGGGCAACTTCGGGTGTGCGTTTCACCTTTCCAAAAAAAAATTAGGGCTTAACGGTTGACAGGGTGTGATAGTATAATCATAGTACTTCAATAAAATCTAGGTCACTATAGAGCATGATAGTACCAATTTTTCATAAAATGACGTTGAACAGGACCCCTGTCAATTTAGCTCGTTTTCAGATCGCAATTGCCGACATAGCATACATTCAGCAAAACCTTTCTCTACTCCAAATCCCGGGGAATACCATCGGAATTTTTGCTTTTCCCAAAACCAGACTTCCACACGCGCAAAATAAACCAGCACGTGGATCAATATCGCTTCGCGTTGTCTCCCTAGGCAACCATACATCTGGCGAAATGACGTCACTTAAAACGGAATCCTCAATGTGTGAGGCATCCCGAAGTCTATTTCTGGCTTATACCCTTCATATATATGATATTTTGAATAGAGACTTGATACTCTACCTTGAGATAGAGTGATATATGGCCAGTCAGGACCTAAAATATCTACTTCATATCTCATTGCGTTCTCATGTCACAGCACAATTCATACCGGTACCCCCTAGTGCTGAAAATCACCAATGGAGCACTATATCAAACGTTTATTGTTCAACAGCCAATTGAGTTTTCTTAAGATATGTTTCAAATTTTCAGGATTGATACATGATGTGATTGCAATTAGCACTGTATACAATTTGGTGAAATATTCCTTAGCTGAGTAACATTATTTTGAACAAATTCTAACGAAAAATACATATTAATTCAAAAAGAAACGCAATATATTGTTTGTAAAGCATAGCAAAAACTACAAAAACTTGCAAAAACCAGCTTATTAGGTTTTAAGCAACTGATATTTATGATGTAGATGCACACTGTAAGGTCCAGTGCTATATCCACGTGACGAGGCATGCTATTTATGAGTCTTGGATGCGCCGCCAGGCCGACCCATTTTTGGTCAATTGCAACATCGGGGGGGGGGGGGGGGTGTTCCACAGTTTCTGGGCTCTCAGTCGGCCTCGAGTAAATCCTGTATAATGATAATTTTTATTTCGTACACAAATTTGTACACATAGTTACACATTTCTTCCAATAAGTGTGGAAGACAATTTCTCAATCATTGCTGTCAGTGTATTTAACATGTATTTTTCCATTTCCCTTGGAGCCCAGCCAAACATATCAAAATATTCTTTAATTTGTATTGAATATCTTCAGTGGTCACACAATTCATCATTTCATGCCTTTTCAAGTATCCTGATGCATGAAAAAATAAATTTCTCTGATTCCTTAATTCATATATATGATATTTTGAATAGAGACTTGATACTCTACTATGAGATAGAGTGATATATGGCCAGTCAGGACCTAAAATATCTACTTCATATCTCATTGCGTTCTCATGTAACAGCACAATTCATACCGGTACCCCCTAGTGCTGAAAATCACCAATGGAGCACTATATCAAACGTTTATTGTTCAACAGCCAATTGAGTTTTCTTAAGATATGTTTCAAATTTTCAGGATTGATACATGATGTGATTGCAATTAGCACTGTATACAATTTGGTGAAATATTCCTTAGCTGAGTAACATTATTTTGAACAAATTCTAACGAAAAATACATATTAATTCAAAAAGAAACGCAATATATTGTTTGTAAAGCATAGCAAAAACTACAAAAACTTGCAAAAACCAGCTTATTAGGTTTTAAGCAACTGATATTTATGATGTAGATGCACACTGTAAGGTCCAGTGCTATATCCACGTGACGAGGCATGCTATTTATGAGTCTTGGATGCGCCGCCAGGCCGACCCATTTTTGGTCAATTGCAACCTCGGGGGGGGGGGGGGGTGTTCCACAGTTTCTGGGCTCTCAGTCGGCCTCGAGTAAATCCTGTATAATGATAATTTTTATTTCGTACACAAATTTGTACACATAGTTACACATTTCTTCCAATAAGTGTGGAAGACAATTTCTCAATCATTGCTGTCAGTGTATTTAACATGTATTTTTCCATTTCCCTTGGAGCCCAGCCAAACATATCAAAATATTCTTTAATTTGTATTGAATATCTTCAGTGGTCACACAATTCATCATTTCATGCCTTTTCAAGTATCCTGATGCTTGAAAAAATAAATTTCTGTGATTCCTTCATATATATGATATTTTGAATAGAGACTTGATACTCTACTATGAGATAGAGTGATATATGGCCAGTCAGGACCTAAAATATCTACTTCATATCTCATTGCGTTCTCATGTAACAGCACAATTCATACCGGTACCCCCTAGTGCTGAAAATCACCAATGGAGCACTATATCAAACGTTTATTGTTCAAGAGCCAATTGAGTTTTCTTAAGATATGTTTCAAATTTTCAGGATTGATACATGATGTGATTGCAATTAGCACTGTATACAATTTGGTGAAATATTCCTTAGCTGAGTAACATTATTTTGAACAAATTCTAACGAAAAATACATATTAATTCAAAAAGAAACGCAATATATTGTTTGTAAAGCATAGCAAAAACTACAAAAACTTGCAAAAACCAGCTTATTAGGTTTTAAGCAACTGATATTTATGATGTAGATGCACACTGTAAGGTCCAGTGCTATATCCACGTGACGAGGCATGCTATTTATGAGTCTTGGATGCGCCGCCAGGCCGACCCATTTTTGGTCAATTGCAACCTCGGGGGGGGGGGGGGGGGTGTTCCACAGTTTCTGGGCTCTCAGTCGGCCTCGAGTAAATCCTGTATAATGATAATTTTTATTTCGTACACAAATTTGTACACATAGTTACACATTTCTTCCAATAAGTGTGGAAGACAATTTCTCAATCATTGCTGTCAGTGTATTTAACATGTATTTTTCCATTTCCCTTGGAGCCCAGCCAAACATATCAAAATATTCTTTAATTTGTATTGAATATCTTCAGTGGTCACACAATTCATCATTTCATGCCTTTTCAAGTATCCTGATGCATGAAAAAATAAATTTCTGTGATTCCTTAAGGGTTGAAATGACCAATTATTGGCTGCATTTAAATCAATGTTAAATTGGGCAACTTCGGGTGTGCGTTTCACCTTTCCAAAAAAAAATTAGGGCTTAACGGTTGACAGGGTGTGATAGTATAATCATAGTACTTCAATAAAATCTAGGTCACTATAGAGCATGATAGTACCAATTTTTCATAAAATGACGTTGAACAGGACCCCTGTCAATTTAGCTCGTTTTCAGATCGCAATTGCCGACATAGCATACATTCAGCAAAACCTTTCTCTACTCCAAATCCCGGGGAATACCATCGGAATTTTTGCTTTTCCCAAAACCAGACTTCCACACGCGCAAAATAAACCAGCACTTGGATCAATATCGCTTCGCGTTGTCTCCCTAGGCAACCATACATCTGGCGAAATGACGTCACTTAAAACGGAATCCTCAATGTGTGAGGCATCCCGAAGTCTATTTCTGGCTTATACCCTTCATATATATGATATTTTGAATAGAGACTTGATACTCTACTATGAGATAGAGTGATATATGGCCAGTCAGGACCTAAAATATCTACTTCATATCTCATTGCGTTCTCATGTAACAGCACAATTCATACCGGTACCCCCTAGTGCTGAAAATCACCAATGGAGCACTATATCAAACGTTTATTGTTCAACAGCCAATTGAGTTTTCTTAAGATATGTTTCAAATTTTCAGGATTGATACATGATGTGATTGCAATTAGCACTGTATACAATTTGGTGAAATATTCCTTAGCTGAGTAACATTATTTTGAACAAATTCTAACGAAAAATACATATTAATTCAAAAAGAAACGCAATATATTGTTTGTAAAGCATAGCAAAAACTACAAAAACTTGCAAAAACCAGCTTATTAGGTTTTAAGCAACTGATATTTATGATGTAGATGCACACTGTAAGGTCCAGTGCTATATCCACGTGACGAGGCATGCTATTTATGAGTCTTGGATGCGCCGCCAGGCCGACCCATTTTTGGTCAATTGCAACCTCGGGGGGGGGGGGGGGGGGGTGTTCCACAGTTTCTGGGCTCTCAGTCGGCCTCGAGTAAATCCTGTATAATGATAATTTTTATTTCGTACACAAATTTGTACACATAGTTACACATTTCTTCCAATAAGTGTGGAAGACAATTTCTCAATCATTGCTGTCAGTGTATTTAACATGTATTTTTCCATTTCCCTTGGAGCCCAGCCAAACATATCAAAATATTCTTTAATTTGTATTGAATATCTTCAGTGGTCACACAATTCATCATTTCATGCCTTTTCAAGTATCCTGATGCATGAAAAAATAAATTTCTGTGATTCCTTCATATATATGATATTTTGAATAGAGACTTGATACTCTACTATGAGATAGAGTGATATATGGCCAGTCAGGACCTAAAATATCTACTTCATATCTCATTGCGTTCTCATGTAACAGCACAATTCATACCGGTACCCCCTAGTGCTGAAAATCACCAATGGAGCACTATATCAAACGTTTATTGTTCAACAGCCAATTGAGTTTTCTTAAGATATGTTTCAAATTTTCAGGATTGATACATGATGTGATTGCAATTAGCACTGTATACAATTTGGTGAAATATTCCTTAGCTGAGTAACATTATTTTGAACAAATTCTAACGAAAAATACATATTAATTCAAAAAGAAACGCAATATATTGTTTGTAAAGCATAGCAAAAACTACAAAAACTTGCAAAAACCAGCTTATTAGGTTTTAAGCAACTGATATTTATGATGTAGATGCACACTGTAAGGTCCAGTGCTATATCCACGTGACGAGGCATGCTATTTATGAGTCTTGGATGCGCCGCCAGGCCGACCCATTTTTGGTCAATTGCAACCTCGGGGGGGGGGGGGGGTGTTCCACAGTTTCTGGGCTCTCAGTCGGCCTCGAGTAAATCCTGTATAATGATAATTTTTATTTCGTACACAAATTTGTACACATAGTTACACATTTCTTCCAATAAGTGTGGAAGACAATTTCTCAATCATTGCTGTCAGTGTATTTAACATGTATTTTTCCATTTCCCTTGGAGCCCAGCCAAACATATCAAAATATTCTTTAATTTGTATTGAATATCTTCAGTGGTCACACAATTCATCATTTCATGCCTTTTCAAGTATCCTGATGCATGAAAAAATAAATTTCTGTGATTCCTTAAGGGTTGAAATGACCAATTATTGGCTGCATTTAAATCAATGTTAAATTGGGCAACTTCGGGTGTGCGTTTCACCTTTCCAAAAAAAAATTAGGGCTTAACGGTTGACAGGGTGTGATAGTATAATCATAGTACTTCAATAAAATCTAGGTCACTATAGAGCATGATAGTACCAATTTTTCATAAAATGACGTTGAACAGGACCCCTGTCAATTTAGCTCGTTTTCAGATCGCAATTGCCGACATAGCATACATTCAGCAAAACCTTTCTCTACTCCAAATCCCGGGGAATACCATCGGAATTTTTGCTTTTCCCAAAACCAGACTTCCACACGCGCAAAATAAACCAGCACGTGGATCAATATCGCTTCGCGTTGTCTCCCTAGGCAACCATACATCTGGCGAAATGACGTCACTTAAAACGGAATCCTTAATGTGTGAGGCATCCCGAAGTCTATTTCTGGCTTATACCCTTCATATATATGATATTTTGAATAGAGACTTGATACTCTACTATGAGATAGAGTGATATATGGCCAGTCAGGACCTAAAATATCTACTTCATATCTCATTGCGTTCTCATGTCACAGCACAATTCATACCGGTACCCCCTAGTGCTGAAAATCACCAATGGAGCACTATATCAAACGTTTATTGTTCAACAGCCAATTGAGTTTTCTTAAGATATGTTTCAAATTTTCAGGATTGATACATGATGTGATTGCAATTAGCACTGTATACAATTTGGTGAAATATTCCTTAGCTGAGTAACATTATTTTGAACAAATTCTAACGAAAAATACATATTAATTCAAAAAGAAACGCAATATATTGTTTGTAAAGCATAGCAAAAACTACAAAAACTTGCAAAAACCAGCTTATTAGGTTTTAAGCAACTGATATTTATGATGTAGATGCACACTGTAAGGTCCAGTGCTATATCCACGTGACGAGGCATGCTATTTATGAGTCTTGGATGCGCCGCCAGGCCGACCCATTTTTGGTCAATTGCAACATCGGGGGGGGGGGGGGGGGGGTGTTCCACAGTTTCTGGGCTCTCAGTCGGCCTCGAGTAAATCCTGTATAATGATAATTTTTATTTCGTACACAAATTTGTACACATAGTTACACATTTCTTCCAATAAGTGTGGAAGACAATTTCTCAATCATTGCTGTCAGTGTATTTAACATGTATTTTTCCATTTCCCTTGGAGCCCAGCCAAACATATCAAAATATTCTTTAATTTGTATTGAATATCTTCAGTGGTCACACAATTCATCATTTCATGCCTTTTCAAGTATCCTGATGCATGAAAAAATAATTTTCTGTGATTCCTTAATTCATATATATGATATTTTGAATAGAGACTTGATACTCTACTATGAGATAGAGTGATATATGGCCAGTCAGGACCTAAAATATCTACTTCATATCTCATTGCGTTCTCATGTAACAGCACAATTCATACCGGTACCCCCTAGTGCTGAAAATCACCAATGGAGCACTATATCAAACGTTTATTGTTCAACAGCCAATTGAGTTTTCTTAAGATATGTTTCAAATTTTCAGGATTGATACATGATGTGATTGCAATTAGCACTGTATACAATTTGGTGAAATATTCCTTAGCTGAGTAACATTATTTTGAACAAATTCTAACGAAAAATACATATTAATTCAAAAAGAAACGCAATATATTGTTTGTAAAGCATAGCAAAAACTACAAAAACTTGCAAAAACCAGCTTATTAGGTTTTAAGCAACTGATATTTATGATGTAGATGCACACTGTAAGGTCCAGTGCTATATCCACGTGACGAGGCATGCTATTTATGAGTCTTGGATGCGCCGCCAGGCCGACCCATTTTTGGTCAATTGCAACCTCGGGGGGGGGGGGGGGGTGTTCCACAGTTTCTGGGCTCTCAGTCGGCCTCGAGTAAATCCTGTATAATGATAATTTTTATTTCGTACACAAATTTGTACACATAGTTACACATTTCTTCCAATAAGTGTGGAAGACAATTTCTCAATCATTGCTGTCAGTGTATTTAACATGTATTTTTCCATTTCCCTTGGAGCCCAGCCAAACATATCAAAATATTCTTTAATTTGTATTGAATATCTTCAGTGGTCACACAATTCATCATTTCATGCCTTTTCAAGTATCCTGATGCTTGAAAAAATAAATTTCTGTGATTCCTTCATATATATGATATTTTGAATAGAGACTTGATACTCTACTATGAGATAGAGTGATATATGGCCAGTCAGGACCTAAAATATCTACTTCATATCTCATTGCGTTCTCATGTAACAGCACAATTCATACCGGTACCCCCTAGTGCTGAAAATCACCAATGGAGCACTATATCAAACGTTTATTGTTCAAGAGCCAATTGAGTTTTCTTAAGATATGTTTCAAATTTTCAGGATTGATACATGATGTGATTGCAATTAGCACTGTATACAATTTGGTGAAATATTCCTTAGCTGAGTAACATTATTTTGAACAAATTCTAACGAAAAATACATATTAATTCAAAAAGAAACGCAATATATTGTTTGTAAAGCATAGCAAAAACTACAAAAACTTGCAAAAACCAGCTTATTAGGTTTTAAGCAACTGATATTTATGATGTAGATGCACACTGTAAGGTCCAGTGCTATATCCACGTGACGAGGCATGCTATTTATGAGTCTTGGATGCGCCGCCAGGCCGACCCATTTTTGGTCAATTGCAACCTCGGGGGGGGGGGGGGGGGGGGGGTGTTCCACAGTTTCTGGGCTCTCAGTCGGCCTCGAGTAAATCCTGTATAATGATAATTTTTATTTCGTACACAAATTTGTACACATAGTTACACATTTCTTCCAATAAGTGTGGAAGACAATTTCTCAATCATTGCTGTCAGTGTATTTAACATGTATTTTTCCATTTCCCTTGGAGCCCAGCCAAACATATCAAAATATTCTTTAATTTGTATTGAATATCTTCAGTGGTCACACAATTCATCATTTCATGCCTTTTCAAGTATCCTGATGCATGAAAAAATAAATTTCTGTGATTCCTTAAGGGTTGAAATGACCAATTATTGGCTGCATTTAAATCAATGTTAAATTGGGCAACTTCGGGTGTGCGTTTCACCTTTCCAAAAAAAAATTAGGGCTTAACGGTTGACAGGGTGTGATAGTATAATCATAGTACTTCAATAAAATCTAGGTCACTATAGAGCATGATAGTACCAATTTTTCATAAAATGACGTTGAACAGGACCCCTGTCAATTTAGCTCGTTTTCAGATCGCAATTGCCGACATAGCATACATTCAGCAAAACCTTTCTCTACTCCAAATCCCGGGGAATACCATCGGAATTTTTGCTTTTCCCAAAACCAGACTTCCACACGCGCAAAATAAACCAGCACGTGGATCAATATCGCTTCGCGTTGTCTCCCTAGGCAACCATACATCTGGCGAAATGACGTCACTTAAAACGGAATCCTCAATGTGTGAGGCATCCCGAAGTCTATTTCTGGCTTATACCCTTCATATATATGATATTTTGAATAGAGACTTGATACTCTACTATGAGATAGAGTGATATATGGCCAGTCAGGACCTAAAATATCTACTTCATATCTCATTGCGTTCTCATGTAACAGCACAATTCATACCGGTACCCCCTAGTGCTGAAAATCACCAATGGAGCACTATATCAAACGTTTATTGTTCAACAGCCAATTGAGTTTTCTTAAGATATGTTTCAAATTTTCAGGATTGATACATGATGTGATTGCAATTAGCACTGTATACAATTTGGTGAAATATTCCTTAGCTGAGTAACATTATTTTGAACAAATTCTAACGAAAAATACATATTAATTCAAAAAGAAACGCAATATATTGTTTGTAAAGCATAGCAAAAACTACAAAAACTTGCAAAAACCAGCTTATTAGGTTTTAAGCAACTGATATTTATGATGTAGATGCACACTGTAAGGTCCAGTGCTATATCCACGTGACGAGGCATGCTATTTATGAGTCTTGGATGCGCCGCCAGGCCGACCCATTTTTGGTCAATTGCAACCTCGGGGGGGGGGGGGGGGGGGGTGTTCCACAGTTTCTGGGCTCTCAGTCGGCCTCGAGTAAATCCTGTATAATGATAATTTTTATTTCGTACACAAATTTGTACACATAGTTACACATTTCTTCCAATAAGTGTGGAAGACAATTTCTCAATCATTGCTGTCAGTGTATTTAACATGTATTTTTCCATTTCCCTTGGAGCCCAGCCAAACATATCAAAATATTCTTTAATTTGTATTGAATATCTTCAGTGGTCACACAATTCATCATTTCATGCCTTTTCAAGTATCCTGATGCATGAAAAAATAAATTTCTGTGATTCCTTCATATATATGATATTTTGAATAGAGACTTGATACTCTACTATGAGATAGAGTGATATATGGCCAGTCAGGACCTAAAATATCTACTTCATATCTCATTGCGTTCTCATGTAACAGCACAATTCATACCGGTACCCCCTAGTGCTGAAAATCACCAATGGAGCACTATATCAAACGTTTATTGTTCAACAGCCAATTGAGTTTTCTTAAGATATGTTTCAAATTTTCAGGATTGATACATGATGTGATTGCAATTAGCACTGTATACAATTTGGTGAAATATTCCTTAGCTGAGTAACATTATTTTGAACAAATTCTAACGAAAAATACATATTAATTCAAAAAGAAACGCAATATATTGTTTGTAAAGCATAGCAAAAACTACAAAAACTTGCAAAAACCAGCTTATTAGGTTTTAAGCAACTGATATTTATGATGTAGATGCACACTGTAAGGTCCAGTGCTATATCCACGTGACGAGGCATGCTATTTATGAGTCTTGGATGCGCCGCCAGGCCGACCCATTTTTGGTCAATTGCAACCTCGGGGGGGGGGGGGGGGTGTTCCACAGTTTCTGGGCTCTCAGTCGGCCTCGAGTAAATCCTGTATAATGATAATTTTTATTTCGTACACAAATTTGTACACATAGTTACACATTTCTTCCAATAAGTGTGGAAGACAATTTCTCAATCATTGCTGTCAGTGTATTTAACATGTATTTTTCCATTTCCCTTGGAGCCCAGCCAAACATATCAAAATATTCTTTAATTTGTATTGAATATCTTCAGTGGTCACACAATTCATCATTTCATGCCTTTTCAAGTATCCTGATGCATGAAAAAATAAATTTCTGTGATTCCTTAATATATATGATATTTTGAATAGAGACTTGATACTCTACTATGAGATAGAGTGATATATGGCCAGTCAGGACCTAAAATATCTACTTCATATCTCATTGCGTTCTCATGTAACAGCACAATTCATACCGGTACCCCCTAGTGCTGAAAATCACCAATGGAGCACTATATCAAACGTTTATTGTTCAACAGCCAATTGAGTTTTCTTAAGATATGTTTCAAATTTTCAGGATTGATACATGATGTCATTGCAATTAGCACTGTATACAATTTGGTGAAATATTCCTTAGCTGAGTAACATTATTTTGAACAAATTCTAACGAAAAATACATATTAATTCAAAAAGAAACGCAATATATTGTTTGTAAAGCATAGCAAAAACTACAAAAACTTGCAAAAACCAGCTTATTAGGTTTTAAGCAACTGATATTTATGATGTAGATGCACACTGTAAGGTCCAGTGCTATATCCACGTGACGAGGCATGCTATTTATGAGTCTTGGATGCGCCGCCAGGCCGACCCATTTTTGGTCAATTGCAACCTCGGGGGGGGGGGGGGGGGGGTGTTCCACAGTTTCTGGGCTCTCAGTCGGCCTCGAGTAAATCCTGTATAATGATAATTTTTATTTCGTACACAAATTTGTACACATAGTTACACATTTCTTCCAATAAGTGTGGAAGACAATTTCTCAATCATTGCTGTCAGTGTATTTAACATGTATTTTTCCATTTCCCTTGGAGCCCAGCCAAACATATCAAAATATTCTTTAATTTGTATTGAATATCTTCAGTGGTCACACAATTCATCATTTCATGCCTTTTCAAGTATCCTGATGCATGAAAAAATAAATTTCTGTGATTCCTTCATATATATGATATTTTGAATAGAGACTTGATACTCTACTATGAGATAGAGTGATATATGGCCAGTCAGGACCTAAAATATCTACTTCATATCTCATTGCGTTCTCATGTAACAGCACAATTCATACCGGTACCCCCTAGTGCTGAAAATCACCAATGGAGCACTATATCAAACGTTTATTGTTCAACAGCCAATTGAGTTTTCTTAAGATATGTTTCAAATTTTCAGGATTGATACATGATGTGATTGCAATTAGCACTGTATACAATTTGGTGAAATATTCCTTAGCTGAGTAACATTATTTTGAACAAATTCTAACGAAAAATACATATTAATTCAAAAAGAAACGCAATATATTGTTTGTAAAGCATAGCAAAAACTACAAAAACTTGCAAAAACCAGCTTATTAGCTTTTAAGCAACTGATATTTATGATGTAGATGCACACTGTAAGGTCCAGTGCTATATCCACGTGACGAGGCATGCTATTTATGAGTCTTGGATGCGCCGCCAGGCCGACCCATTTTTGGTCAATTGCAACCTCGGGGGGGGGGGGGGGGGGGGGGGTGTTCCACAGTTTCTGGGCTCTCAGTCGGCCTCGAGTAAATCCTGTATAATGATAATTTTTATTTCGTACACAAATTTGTACACATAGTTACACATTTCTTCCAATAAGTGTGGAAGACAATTTCTCAATCATTGCTGTCAGTGTATTTAACATGTATTTTTCCATTTCCCTTGGAGCCCAGCCAAACATATCAAAATATTCTTTAATTTGTATTGAATATCTTCAGTGGTCACACAATTCATCATTTCATGCCTTTTCAAGTATCCTGATGCATGAAAAAATAAATTTCTGTGATTCCTTAAGGGTTGAAATGACCAATTATTGGCTGCATTTAAATCAATGTTAAATTGGGCAACTTCGGGTGTGCGTTTCACCTTTCCAAAAAAAAATTAGGGCTTAACGGTTGACAGGGTGTGATAGTATAATCATAGTACTTCAATAAAATCTAGGTCACTATAGAGCATGATAGTACCAATTTTTCATAAAATGACGTTGAACAGGACCCCTGTCAATTTAGCTCGTTTTCAGATCGCAATTGCCGACATAGCATACATTCAGCAAAACCTTTCTCTACTCCAAATCCCGGGGAATACCATCGGAATTTTTGCTTTTCCCAAAACCAGACTTCCACACGCGCAAAATAAACCAGCACGTGGATCAATATCGCTTCGCGTTGTCTCCCTAGGCAACCATACATCTGGCGAAATGACGTCACTTAAAACGGAATCCTCAATGTGTGAGGCATCCCGAAGTCTCTTTCTGGCTTATACCCTTCATATATATGATATTTTGAATAGAGACTTGATACTCTACTATGAGATAGAGTGATATATGGCCAGTCAGGACCTAAAATATCTACTTCATATCTCATTGCGTTCTCATGTCACAGCACAATTCATACCGGTACCCCCTAGTGCTGAAAATCACCAATGGAGCACTATATCAAACGTTTATTGTTCAACAGCCAATTGAGTTTTCTTAAGATATGTTTCAAATTTTCAGGATTGATACATGATGTGATTGCAATTAGCACTGTATACAATTTGGTGAAATATTCCTTAGCTGAGTAACATTATTTTGAACAAATTCTAACGAAAAATACATATTAATTAAAAAAGAAACGCAATATATTGTTTGTAAAGCATAGCAAAAACTACAAAAACTTGCAAAAACCAGCTTATTAGGTTTTAAGCAACTGATATTTATGATGTAGATGCACACTGTAAGGTCCAGTGCTATATCCACGTGACGAGGCATGCTATTTATGAGTCTTGGATGCGCCGCCAGGCCGACCCATTTTTGGTCAATTGCAACATCGGGGGGGGGGGGGGGGTGTTCCACAGTTTCTGGGCTCTCAGTCGGCCTCGAGTAAATCCTGTATAATGATAATTTTTATTTCGTACACAAATTTGTACACATAGTTACACATTTCTTCCAATAAGTGTGGAAGACAATTTCTCAATCATTGCTGTCAGTGTATTTAACATGTATTTTTCCATTTCCCTTGGAGCCCAGCCAAACATATCAAAATATTCTTTAATTTGTATTGAATATCTTCAGTGGTCACACAATTCATCATTTCATGCCTTTTCAAGTATCCTGATGCATGAAAAAATAAATTTCTGTGATTCCTTAATTCATATATATGATATTTTGAATAGAGACTTGATACTCTACTATGAGATAGAGTGATATATGGCCAGTCAGGACCTAAAATATCTACTTCATATCTCATTGCGTTCTCATGTAACAGCACAATTCATACCGGTACCCCCTAGTGCTGAAAATCACCAATGGAGCACTATATCAAACGTTTATTGTTCAACAGCCAATTGAGTTTTCTTAAGATATGTTTCAAATTTTCAGGATTGATACATGATGTGATTGCAATTAGCACTGTATACAATTTGGTGAAATATTCCTTAGCTGAGTAACATTATTTTGAACAAATTCTAACGAAAAATACATATTAATTCAAAAAGAAACGCAATATATTGTTTGTAAAGCATAGCAAAAACTACAAAAACTTGCAAAAACCAGCTTATTAGGTTTTAAGCAACTGATATTTATGATGTAGATGCACACTGTAAGGTCCAGTGCTATATCCACGTGACGAGGCATGCTATTTATGAGTCTTGGATGCGCCGCCAGGCCGACCCATTTTTGGTCAATTGCAACCTCGGGGGGGGGGGGGGGGGGTGTTCCACAGTTTCTGGGCTCTCAGTCGGCCTCGAGTAAATCCTGTATAATGATAATTTTTATTTCGTACACAAATTTGTACACATAGTTACACATTTCTTCCAATAAATGTGGAAGACAATTTCTCAATCATTGCTGTCAGTGTATTTAACATGTATTTTTCCATTTCCCTTGGAGCCCAGCCAAACATATCAAAATATTCTTTAACTTGTATTGAATATCTTCAGTGGTCACACAATTCATCATTTCATGCCTTTTCAAGTATCCTGATGCATGAAAAAATAAATTTCTGTGATTCCTTCATATATATGATATTTTGAATAGAGACTTGATACTCTACTATGAGATAGAGTGATATATGGCCAGTCAGGACCTAAAATATCTACTTCATATCTCATTGCGTTCTCATGTAACAGCACAATTCATACCGGTACCCCCTAGTGCTGAAAATCACCAATGGAGCACTATATCAAACGTTTATTGTTCAACAGCCAATTGAGTTTTCTTAAGATATGTTTCAAATTTTCAGGATTGATACATGATGTGATTGCAATTAGCACTGTATACAATTTGGTGAAATATTCCTTAGCTGAGTAACATTATTTTGAACAAATTCTAACGAAAAATACATATTAATTCAAAAAGAAACGCAATATATTGTTTGTAAAGCATAGCAAAAACTACAAAAACTTGCAAAAACCAGCTTATTAGGTTTTAAGCAACTGATATTTATGATGTAGATGCACACTGTAAGGTCCAGTGCTATATCCACGTGACGAGGCATGCTATTTATGAGTCTTGGATGCGCCGCCAGGCCGACCCATTTTTGGTCAATTGCAACCTCGGGGGGGGGGGGGGGTGTTCCACAGTTTCTGGGCTCTCAGTCGGCCTCGAGTAAATCCTGTATAATGATAATTTTTATTTCGTACACAAATTTGTACACATAGTTACACATTTCTTCCAATAAGTGTGGAAGACAATTTCTCAATCATTGCTGTCAGTGTATTTAACATGTATTTTTCCATTTCCCTTGGAGCCCAGCCAAACATATCAAAATATTATTTAATTTGTATTGAATATCTTCAGTGGTCACACAATTCATCATTTCATGCCTTTTCAAGTATCCTGATGCATGAAAAAATAAATTTTTGTGATTCCTTAAGGGTTGAAATGACCAATTATTGGCTGCATTTAAATCAATGTTAAATTGGGCAACTTCGGGTGTGCGTTTCACCTTTCCAAAAAAAAATTAGGGCTTAACGGTTGACAGGGTGTGATAGTATAATCATAGTACTTCAATAAAATCTAGGTCACTATAGAGCATGATAGTACCAATTTTTCATAAAATGACGTTGAACAGGACCCCTGTCAATTTAGCTCGTTTTCAGATCGCAATTGCCGACATAGCATACATTC